>JARHVA010009861.1:0-257063 GCA_037957365.1 Torreya grandis
CCCTCCACCAAACCTACCCCCACCCCACTAGACACTAAATCTAAATTATATAACACCCAAGCCTTGTATACATGGTAAAAATCTATCATGGTTGTACCCTTTACGTCTATGATATTTTTCTATTGAAAGGCTCGTGTTCACTATCTCTTTTGAAAAAATTGATTATATCTTAGTCCAACTATTTTTATTATTATGAACATGCCTTATATACTCTACAAAATGATTTAGACATGACCATTGTTCTTCTATGCCAACTTTAGACATGCGATTATTTTTTAACCTCATAGACACTTATGTCCTAGCCAGATGCCTATGTTGATGAAAGATTCCCTTTTCCAATTAAGTGTTAAATGACCAAAAGTCATCCAATTTGTAAATAAAACATATCCTAAATTTTGACCTAAGTTATTTAGTGTGAGATATTTTGAAAATGTATTGGTATATATAAATGATCAATCACTATTCATTCCTCACTTGTAGAATATTGGTAACTCACAAGACAACTAATGAAGAATGCTCAATAAAGAATTCAAGTGAGTAAATTTTACCTATTCAAACCTTATTTCCATATTAGGGATGGGAGAAATATCCTCACAAGTCTAAAGTATGAATGGATCATCCCATGACCCATCTTTTCCTTATTAAAGTATAGCTCAGACTATGCAATTATTTATCACATATTGCATCCTTATGCACACATAATTAAACACATAGGGGAGTATTACATAAGCTTAAATCCCTTTCATGATTATTGGCTATGTAGGCAATGCCCATTCCAAAAGGGGTCATTAGATCATCTTGACATCCTAAGCCCATTAACCCATTTTTTGCCATAGTCACTCAAAGGGTGAGGAAGCTAAGGTTTCATCATTTGTTAAAGAGTGATAGCCTATGAAAATGATTAGTATAAACTAGAAAAAATGTGATAGAAACCAAAAAATGATCCATATCATTCCATATATATCTAATCATTATTTCATACTAGATACTTGTGTCTAATTCAAACACTAGTGTCGATACAACCATCCAGATCTAATGTAAGCATCTGAGTCCACCAAGTGAAAAAATACACAATTTAAAAACCATTTAAAAATACTAATCCATTCTACTTCCATCATGTTTTAACCTATATCTTCATGCACACAGTAAACCAAGTACATATTTTTGTTTTCAATTTATTAAAATACCAATCAATAGTTATACTTTATGTATTTAACATATCCTAGTATTAAAATTCATAATATTGTTTATCTAAGTTTCAAAATTAATTGGCATACTATAGATTTATTTATCAATATTATGTTTATTCATTTCTATATTATTAACTCTAGATACACCAAAATATATAAATATAAGATTAGACACACTGATTATTCCTAAATTGTTACATGTTTTACCCCAATCCACATTATTTTTGAGGTGTAACTTTATGTACTTAAATGATATTTGACTATTGATGGGTATGATATTTTTTAAATGTGTTTCCATGTGTGAAATTATCACTATTTACTATTTCTTGTATATCTACAACCAAAATGCATGAGCATTTCCCCACATGGAAACCTCTTGGGCTTGGGGGTTGATAAGGGCCATAGATCTCAGTTGGCGTCATATAGATGAGAGGTGAAAAGGCTCATTTATATTAAAAAAATGAATTATAAGTAAATAATAATATTAGTTTCTCTAGAGCAAGGAAGATTCATCCTATGATGCTACAATCAAGAAAGTATCATTGTAGTTCACGAACTCCTCCATTATTTAACCAACAATAATAAAAAAGGTATGTTGATCAAACTGGATATAAGTAAAGCCTATGCCAAGGTTAATTGGAGATTCTAATTGAAAGTTATTTTGAAGTTTAACTTTCATAAAAGTTGGTGTTATCATTCGAAATATACACCAGTAGATGTTCTATGGTGAGGGAGTGCTTTGTGATGGGGTGTTAGGCATGAAGGACTTGTGTGGGGTGTAGGAGGATGAGATACTAGGAAAAGAAGTATTATCATAGCTGCAAATGTGATCATCAATTATCTCATCACAACGATGGGAACATCCCCAAGGTGTGAGACCCTTGCACTCCTCAGGATGAGCCTCTAGAGCAGGCTAGATTCCTTTTATTCTTAGTGCACCTAGTTTAAGACCAATGCATAGGCCTAAAGAGTAGAAAGGTAAACTACCATGAATCTAAACCTAGGATATTAAGGGAAAAGGGAATGAATTTTGAAATTAAAAAAGGCAATACACCTAGAATAGAGAGAGTGCTTATACTACCATAAGCACACTACAAACTCTTGATAATAATGTGTTTCCACATAAATTCTACCAAGGACACTCCATATGCATAATTTTTTTGCATAGAGGTGCAAAAACACAATGTAATACTGAGAGGGATGACAAATGGTCTATAGACAACATCAATATAGACCCAAGTGTGCATAAGATATGACCTGTAAGTGAGATCTAAGTTTAATGAGGAAGTGTTGGGAATGAATGATAATGAGAGGAGTGAAGATTACTCAAAAATAGAGATCAACAGACACAAAATAACACATTAATAATCAAAATAATAGAAGGCGGTGAACTTAATTCTCATTAATCTGCAAGACTTAGCCAATACAAATGCTCATAGAGGGTAAATTTTAGCAACATGAGGCTACTAAAAATGTGTCAACACTTTGACAAGTGAAAGACCAGGATTTTATAGAGAACAAGCCTATTTTAAAATAGATTTTCCACTTGAGGTAGTGGGCATAAATTTAAATTCTTTAGTAGTGCCATGGCCATGTTTCTTGAAGTCTATATGGTGATTAGATCTAGGGTTGGTGACAAGATCACTTCTAAATACACGTGTATAGGTGAACAAAAGATTTCCCTAAAAAAGTCAGAGGGTGGCATGAATTCAAATCCTAAGGTCTGATAACCACTTCTATATTTATTATCTCTAACATGTCTCAGGCCTTTCTCAACTACCTCTAACTACCTCTTTATATCCTTCTACCACGTATCACTTATTGTGCAGGCTCCCTTTTCGATTTACCACATCATTACTATGTGTAGTGGAAGACTTAGTGTATGCTTCTTTCCTTGCATACTTTTTATGCACTAAACCATGTATTTACCCTTGTTTTAAAGTTACTCTTGTGCCAAAGTACATGTAAGAGTATTAGAAAGCTATGAATCTATGGAAGGGGCAATGCACAGCTTGAGATCGCACCTTATGATGCTTAAGGGTGTAGATGTAGGATCCTATGCACATGTGTAAAACTACATTATATAAGTATGGGGAAGCCTCTAAGTAAGAGTGCACATGAATATTAGAGGTCGTAGGTTCATTCTTTTTTATTTGGTTATTGCTCCTTGCACCTCTTTTACTTATTCTTTTAGATCTTAGGGGGTCATGTCTTTATGCTTGTACACCTCCTGAGTTGTGCACCATAGAATCTTGTACATAAGTGCACATTAAGAACCTCTAGTGAGAATTAACCATCCTATTACTCCTTCATAGACCTATTCCCATAACTTGGGATTGAGTGTAGATGAGAATTTACTGCACATATTTTACTTGAATTTCATGGGACCTCACACGTGCACAAACCTTTATGTAAGCCTTGTGTTGATTAGGGGGGTGTCTTAGAAAGTCAACACTTCTAGAAACCTCTATAGGATACTTGAATGCTAAGTATGAATCTAGTGGCCTTAAGTAATCCATTGGGCATGAAGTCATAGAAGCATCCATAGCTCCTCACATTTGGAAAATACAAGATAACTATAACTTGTTTGGCCTTATGCCTAATCTAATATTTTAATATTGAAATCACACCTCAAAAAATGAGGAAGGGAAAAAAACACAAACTATACCATAGGCACTTAGAGGAAGGTGAACACACAACTAAAAACATTTGCACAAGGCACTTAATGAAAAATAACAAAACCTACTCTAATATATACAAGGATATAACTTATAAGTACTTTCCTCATGGATCAAAAGGACAGGTTCTTGGATCATTCCTTTCATGAGGAGTAACATGATGAATGACACTCTACTTTTGAAACACTATGCTTGTTGAATCATGCCTTTCATGAGGGTCAACTAGAACAAACATTTCCCCAATGTATAAGTATTCTTGAGATGACTCAAAACTGATCTCATGATGATCCTCAATGTGAATAATAGCTTGGGAGAAGGTCTCAATCTGATTTGGGAGAGTGACTACTATCTCTCCACTTGAGGTCTCTTCAAAGCTAAGAGAGCATTCCAATGTATCTATGACTAAAACCTTGGCCTTCAAGAGCTTATTAGGCTCATACTTTGTCTCATAAGCCATTCAATCAAATTCTTATCTTGAGAGTGAAGGTTAGGTGTCCAAGTTTCACAAAAAGACTCTAGATCATCCCAAAATGTATCCTCCTCTTGGTCATTGGGGATAATGTCAACCTTAACATCATTCTTGTCTTGGACTTCTATAATTAGTTGAAATCTTGGAGTCACCATTGGTATTTTTGCACATGCTTTTAAAGTCTGATTGGATGAAGAGAACAACAAAAATCTTCACTCAATGAACAATGTGGTCCCACTGGGAATGCAAAAAATTGTCATTCGAAACATGCACCCATGGATGTTCCATGTCATGGGAGTGCTTTGTGGTGGGGCACTAGGTGTGAATGTTGGAAATATTTTCATTGATGTCAAAGGTCTAGCATTATTGGTGATAAAGGCCCCATTGTATTTTAATGGTGTTTTTAATATTCATATCTTGGCTAATGTGTGTTAATATTTATTTAATATTAATGAATATATTTTTGGTTGCATATAATTCAAAAGAGGGCCCATGGAGAAGTCAAAGAGTCATGGGGTAAAAGATGAAAGAAGAATGGGATGCATTTTCTCATGAAGAGTCATCTTGAAGAATTCCAAGAGTCACCATGTGTAGACAAAAGAGGTATGGCACATTTTATCATGAAGGGACACTTTGAGGAATATGAAAAAGTCACCAAGATAAAGACAAAAGAAGAAAGGATGCTTTTACTTATGAAGGGTCACCATATGACTTTTCAAATGCAAGGACACAAAGGGTCATGCAATTTTGGTGCCATTTTCCATGAGGATTGAAAGGTCACAAAGGGTGAATGCCAAAGGTCATTTGGAAAGCTATAAATAAAGGCTTGAGAAGCCATTTGTAATATGCAAGAGATTGCATGGTTTGTATTTGTTTTCAAAGAGAGAAAAGTAAGAGATATTTTTGAGTTCTATCATTTGTTGAGTAAGAAACATTGAAATATAGTTGTGTTTTATACACAAGAGGGGTTGGTGCTCCTGTGGGTTGGTGCTCACAAATCTTTGCAAGGGGTTGGTGCTCCTACAAGTTAGTGTTTGTAAAATTTGTATTTTGAGTTGGTGCTCATTTATATACTTGAGATTTTTCTCTATGGTTTTTTCCACTTTGGTTTTCCACATAAAAATATGGTCTCTCTCTCTCTCTCTCTCTCTCTCTCTCTCTCTCTCTCTCTCTCTCTCTCTCTCTCTCTCTCACTCATGGTGCAAATTATTGTTTTAGTTTTATTGCATATCTTGAATGTGTGATTAAGTGGTTAAAAAAAAGATTAAGTAAAAAGATATATAATATACTGATTCACCCCCCTCTCAGTATATTTCATGCTTAATAATTGGTATCAGATTAGGTTTCTTTTGAAAAAGTTTTATAGCATGAAGGTAGATCAGGAAAGTATGATAGTTGGATCACATGAAATTTTTTCTATAAATAAGTCACCTTTGTTTGATGAGATGAATTATATTTTTCGGATCATAAGGATGAAGACTTATTTTATGGCCCTTGGATTAGACATATGGTAAGCAGTGGTGGAGGAATATGAAGAACCATAGAAACTTATAACTACTCCAGTAGAAAAGAAGGCATGTGAAATAATGATAAAGCTTTAAATGCTATTTTATGTGGTTTATATGAATTAGAATTTGTTAAAGTTATGCAATGTAAATCTGCTCATGAAACTTGGGTAAAACTTGAGAATATTTATAAAGGTGATGGAAATGTTTAGCAAGCTAAGCTTCAGACATTCAGAAGATAGTTTGAGAGTTTGAAGATGAAAGAGGAATAAAATATAGCAAGTTATCTTTTATGGGTTGATCAAATAGTTAATCAGATTTAATATCTTAGAGACAATTTAGAAGAATCAACTGTGGTTCAAAAAGTTTTAGGATCTCTACCATTGAGATATGATGCAAAATTTTTAAAAATTGAAGAGATGAATAATTTAGCCAAGCTAAAGATGGATGAGCTTCATGGTATTCTTACGGCATATGAGATATAGAATGAATAAGATAAACCCTTAAAGAGACAAGCTACTTTCAAGACATCAAAGAAAGAGAAGGCTAAAATTCAAGAATCAAGTGATAGTTCTAGCAATGATAAAGATGACAACATAGCTCTATTCATTTTCAAGTTGAAAAAGGGCATAGGTAAATATCAAGGAAAATTACCTTTTAAATGTTTTAATTGTGTAAATATTGGACATTTTTTAGCTAAATATCCAAATAAGGGTAATGATGACAATGAAGAAGGAAATTATACATACAAGAAGAATTTCAAAGGTAAATTCAAGAAGGGATTCAAGAAGAAGAGTTTTTATTCTAAAGATCCTAGCTCAGCTGAAGATAGTGGAGTCGATGATTCAGAAGAAGAAGAGATTCTATTCATGGCCATACATGAAGATGCCTCTACAAGTAAAAGTACAAATGATCAAGAAAAATAATAGGATGAAGCCAAAGTGAATCTGGAAAGAGAACTCATTTGTGCCTTAAAAGAGTTAAAATCTCTTGAAAATAAGAATAAAAAATTAAAACTCTAGATCGAGAAAAATGAAAAGGAGTGAAAGGAAATAATTGAAGATCTACAAGCACACTTTGAAGAAGCCAAGAAGAATGAAGAAGATCTAATGACACAGTTGAAAATAGTAAGTAAAGAATGTGAAAGGTATGTTATTGAAATTACTTATTTAAAAGTAGATCTTGAGAAAATAAATAAAGTAATCAATGATAGAGCAGCCAATGATTCAAAATTTGAGAATAACACTAATATGTTGAATAAGATATTAGAAAATCAATGATCAATGTCAGATAAGATAGGTATTGGATTTGAAAAAGAGAAAGAGGAGGTCAGTACTTTCACAGATAAGGAAAAAGGAAAGAACTATGCTGAAGCTCTTATAAATGAAGAAATAAAAAGGGAAGAAGTTAAGAATACAGATGACATCTCAAACAAAGAAGTCTAGAGGGAACAAAGCTACAAAAGGAAATTAGGTCATAGATATACAAATAGGTTCTATTTTTATATGTACTATTTTTATTGTAACGGATATGGTCATAAGAAAATAGAATGTAAAAAAATGGCTAATAATTTTATAAATAAGGAGAATAAAAGTCATACAGAGTCAAGCAAAAGCCATAACTCTTTTGATCCTCTATCAAGATTTAATGAAGACGAAATAATATGTTACATGTATAATAACTTTAGACACATATCCTAGTATTTTAGAAGTGTGTTTGATTCAGTCAAGAAGGACCAGACTTTCAAGGCTCCATTCATCAAGAATAAAGTTTAGACAAGTTCATTGCAGAAGAAATAACCTAAAAAATCTATGTTGGTACAGATAGCTTTGTATGCAAGAAATGAAGATAATCCATGGTTTATTGATAGTGGATATTTGAGGCATATAATAGGGTACAAGATCAAGTTTATAACCTTGAAGAAGATCAATGGTGGCATAGTGAAATTTAGAGACAATAATACTACCAAAATTGTTGGAAAAGTTACACTAAGTTTAGATAATGGTAGAAATAAAAATGAAAATGTTTTGTATGTAGAAGGTCTTAAGAATAATATTTTGAGTGTAATTCAAATGTGATCAAGGTCACACACTAAATTTCTATGTAGTAGGTTGTGAAATTAGAAGAAAAGATTCAGATGTGTTGGTTGCAAATGCTTAGAGAATAGGCAATAATTTGTATATGCTATCAGACATCAAAGGTCAAAGATGTTGTTTGAGTCATATTGAAGAAAGTTGGTTATGACACAGGATAATGGGGCACATAAATTTTGATAATCTTGTCAACATCAGCAAGAATCAAGCTATCATATTTTTTTCAAAGATTACAAAGCCATCTGACACACTTTGTGAACCTTGTCAACATGGGAAACAGGCCAGAAGGTGGTTCAAAAAAAAAGAGTACTCGACCACTCAGATGTTAGATCTTGTTCACACTAATCTATGTGGACCTATGAGAACTCAAATTACTCAAGGTAAGAAATATTTCATGTTGCTTATTGATGATTTTTTAGGTATGACTTGGGTGATGTTTTTAAAGAAAAAATTAGAAGCTTTCAGACATTTCAAAGCATTGAAAGTATTAGTTGAGAATAAAACTAGTTTGAAGATTAAGTATCTAAGATCAGATCAAGGAGGAGAATTAATTTTATATCAATTTATTGATTTTTGTGAAGACCATGGAATAAAGAGACATTATTCAGCAGCTAGAACTCCACAGCAAAATGGAGTAGTTAAACTAAAAAGTAAACAGTTCAAGAGATGGTAAGGACAATGCTAAATGAATCTAAGATAGTAGATAAATTTTGGAGAGAGAAAGTTACTAAAACAATGCATATTTATAATAGATTATTATTGAGATTCAATAGTGACAAGACTCCTTATGAGCTATGGAAAGACAAACCAACAACAGTTGATTATTTCAGAGTTTTTAGTAGTAAATGCTTCATAAAGAGAACCAATGAAAAAATTGGTATGTTTGAATCCAAAATAGATAAATGTATATTTTTTGGTTATTCTTGAAAAATTAAATCTTATAAATTTTAGAACAAAAGAACCAAGAAAATTGTTGAAAGTGTAAGTGTCAGGATAGAAGAAGATGGAACATAAAGAATCAATGATCCAGTAGACATTCTTAAAATCATTGAAGAGGAAGATTTTGAAGCATCAAATGAAGATGAGAAGAAGGAGAAAAAAGACACCAAAAATCCATCCAAATATGTTCATAGAAATCATAATGAAAGTGACATTATCGGGGACATAAATGAAAGAATTCACACCAAAAGAATGATGGTAAGTGAATATGAACAAGTTAATTTCTCTTTGTTATCCATAATTGAGCCTAGAACTTTTTTAGAAGCTAGACATGATAAGCATTGGGTTAAGGATATGGATGAAGAATTAAATTAGATAGAAAATAATGATACTTGGGAATTAGTGTCTAGACCAAAAGATCACAATGCGATAGGAACAAAATGGGTTTATAGAAATAAGTTGAATGAAAATGGAGAAGTGACAAAAAATAAAGCAAGATTAGTGTGTAAAGGATATGCTTAGATTGAGGGAATATATTTTGAAGAAACTTTTACACCAGTGGCAAGGTTAGAGGCTATTAGAATGTTTCTTGCGTATACAGTGTTTAAAAATTTCAAAGTGTTTCAGATGGATGTCAAATTTGTCTTCCTAAATAGGAATCTAAAAGAAGAGGTCTACATTGAGAAGCTTGAGGGATTTATTCTCTCAAATATTAATATCCATGTATGCAAATTGAAGAAAGCATTGTATGGATTGAAACAAGCTCCTAGAACTTGGTATGCAAGACTTGATAAGTACCTACAAGATCAAGGTTTCAAGAGAGGATTTGCTGATAGTAATCTTTACATTAAAATAGAAGGTCAACATCAATTGATTATTGTGGTATATGTTCATGATATCATTTTTGGAAGAAATATTGAAAAGATGACAAAATAATTTTCTGATAATATGCAAAAAGAATTTGAGATGTCTATGCTTGGAGAATTGTCATTTTTCTTAGGATTGGAAATATTTCAGTCAGAAAAAAGAATTATCATATCTCAAAGTAAATATGCCAAGGAAATAATGAAGAAATTTGGTTTTGAGGATTGTGCACCAGTTGGCAGACCAATGTGTATAGGAAATAAGGTGAGCAAGGATGAAGATTCACCTATTATAGATCAATATTTGTATAGATATATGATTGGTAGTCTTTTATATTTGACAACATTGAGGCTAGACATCATGCATGCAATAGGTATAGTTGCAAGATATCAGTCATCTCTAAAAGATATTCATGTTCAGTTGGTGAAGAGAATATTCAGATATATCAAGGGGACATTGGATTATGGATTATAGTATCCCATAGGTAGAGATTTCAATTTTATTGCTTATACAGATTTAGATTGGCCAGGTGCTTGATGATAGAAAGAGTACAAGTGGAGGAGATTTCTTCCTTGGTGATAGCTTAGTATCATGGCTAAGAAAGAAGTATAATTTAATATGACTTTCTATAGTTGAATCAGAATATATCATAGTAATATTGTGTTGTACTCAAGTAATTTGGATGAAGCAAACTTTGGAAGATATCAAGGTAAAGTATGATGAACCTATTTCTATTTTTTTGTTATAACACAAGTGATATTAATATTTCAAAGAATCCAGTGATGGATTCAAGAACAAAACATATTCCCATTAGATATCACTTCTTGAGAGAACAAGTTGTAGATCAATAGGTTAAGTTGGAGTATATTAGTACTATAGAGTATATTACATATATTTTCACAAAGGCACTACCAAAAGACGCATTTGAGTATCTATGAGAGAAGTTGGGAGTAATTTTTTTTACTTCATGCCATTGAGTTTCAGCATCAGTTGAGGGGGAGAAAAGTGTTAGCTCCAGGTAGGCCCTTTGCCATTGATGCCAAAGGGGGAAAATAATAGGTATAAGTAAAAAAATAAGTACAAGGAATAAGTACATGTTGCTATAGTAAGGGGGAGTTACTATATGTTTTTCAGATGATAGTATGTGTAGGTTTTAGGAAGTGGCATTTTTTAGTTTCAGGTTTTCATCAATGACAAATGGGGAGATTATTGGAAATTGTCATTGATGTCAAAGGTCTAGCATTATTGGTGATAAAGGCCTCATTGCATTTAATGGTGTTTTTAATAGTCATATCTTGGCTAATGTGTGTTAATATTTATTTAATATTAATGAATGTATTTTGGGTTGCATATAAGTCAAAAGAGGGCCCATGGAGAAGTCAAAGAATCATGGGGTAAAATATGAAAGAGGAATGTGATACATTTTCTCATGAAGAGCCATCTTGAGGAATTCCAAGAGTCACCATGTGAAGAAAAAAGAGGTATGGTGCATTTTTACATGAAGAGACACATTGAGGAATATGAAAAATCACCAAGATAAAGACAAAAGAGGAAAGGATGCTTTTGCTTATGAAGGGTCACCATATGAGTTTTCAAATGCAAGGATATGAAGGGTCATGCAAGTTTGGCACCATTTTCCATGAGGATTAAAGGGCCATAAAGGGTGAATTCCCAAGGTCATTTGGAAAGCTATAAATAAAGGCTTGAGAAGCCATTTTTAATATGCAAGAGAGTGCATGGTTTGTATTTGTTTTCAAAGAGAGAAAATCAAGAGATATTGTAGAGTTTTATCATTTGTTGAGTAAGCAACATTGAGAGATAGTTATGTTTTATACACAAGAGGGGTTGGTGCTCTTGTGGGTTGGTGCTCATAAATATTTTCAAGGGATTGGTTCTCCTATGGGTTGGTGCTCTTGCAATTTGGTGTTTGAGAAATTTATGTTTTGAGTTGGTACTCATTCATATACTAGAAATTATTCTCCATGGGTTTTCCCACTTTGGGTTTCCATGTAAAAATATGCTCTCTCTCTCTCTCTCTCTCTCTCTCTCTCTCTCTCTCTCTCTCTCTCTCTCTCTCTCTCTCTCTCTCTCTCTCTCTCTCTTGTGGTGTAAATTATTGTTTCAATTTTATTGCATATCTTGAATGTGTGATTAAGTGGTTAAAGAAAAGAAATTAGATTAAGTAAAAATATATAATACTGATTCACCCCTCCCCCCCTCTTAGTATATTTCATGTTTAATATTGAAGGCCTTACACAGGGTACAAGAGGCTAAGATGCTTGGGAAGGAAGTATTATCATGCAACTATACACATGAGCATCAGTTGTCTCATCACAATGATGGGAATGCCCCCAAGGTGTGAGACCTTTGCTCTCCTTGGAATGAGCCTTTGGAGTAGGCTAAATTCCTTCTATTTTAAGTGCACCTAGTAAAAGACCAGTATGTAGGCCTAAAGAGAAAAAAGGTAAAGTACCACTAATATAAACCTAGGATCTTGAGAGAAAAAGGTAAAAAATGTTGAAATTAAAAAAGTGATGCACTTATAATAGAGCGAGCTCTCATACTACCACAAACACACTATAAACACTTGAGAATAAGATGTTTCCATATAGATTATACCAAGGACACTCCAGATGTAGAAGTGTTTTGCATAGAGGTACAGGAACATAGTGAAACGCTGAGAGGGATGATAAATGGTCCATAGACAACATTAACATAAACCCAAGTATGCATAGGATACAACTTATAAGTGAGCTCTGAGTTCAATGAGGAGGTGTTAGGAATGAATGATAATGAAAAGAGTGAACATTACTCATAGATAGAGATAAATAGACATAAAATATCACATAAATCATTAGAATAATAAAAGGAGGTGAACTTAATTCTCATTAATCTTCAAGACTTAGCAAATAGAAGTGCTCTTGGAAGGAAAATTTTAGTAATATGAGTTTATTAAAAATGTGTTGATGCTTTTACAAGTGAAAAAATAAGATTTATAAAGAACAATCCTATTTTACAATAAATGCACCACTTAAGGTGGTGGACATAGCTTTAAATTCTTTAGAAGCATTATGGCCAGCTTCTTAATGTCTATCCACTGATTGGATCTAGGGTTGGTGGTAGGATCACTTCTGGATACACATGTATAGGGGAATGAAATATTTCCCTTAAAAAATTAGAGGGTGGCATGAATTCAAATCCTAACATTCGATAGCCATAGTTATATTTACTAGATTTAACACATCTCAATACTTGCTTAACTACCTCCAACTACCTCTTTATATCATGTTGCCACTTGTCACTTGTTATGCAGGCTCCCTTTTCAATTTGCCATGTTATTACTGTGTGCAATGGAAAAATTATCACATACTTCTTTCCTTGCATACTTCATGTGTACTAAATTATGCATGCACCCTTGTTTTGGAATTACTCTTGCACCAAAGTGCACATAAGAGTATTAGAAAGCCATGAATCTCTAGAAGGGGTAGTATGCAGCTTGAGATCACACCTTGTGATGCTTAAGGACATAGATGTAGGATCTTGTACATGGGTATATAAATGAATTATATAAACATGGGAAAGCCTCTGAGTAAGAGTGCACATAAATATTATAGGTCTTAGGTGCATTCTTCATGATTTGGTTATTTCTCCAACTTGTTCTTTTGGAACCTATCCCCCTCGTGTCTTTGAGCATGTGCACCTCTTGAGTTATGCACCATAGAATCGTATGCACAAATACACATTAAGAACCTTTATTGATCACAAACCATCCTCTTACTCTTGTGAAAACCTTTCCCCTATCTTGGGCTTAGGCATAGATGGGAAGCACTTGCACACATTTTGATTGAAGCACATGGGACCTCTCAGGTGCATAAACCTTTGTGTAATCTTTGGGAAGTCTTTTGATGATTACGGGGGTGACTTAGAAATTCAATAGTTGGTGTAACTATGTTTTTAGTTGTATCTCAACACTCAGGTATTCAATTCTTAATTTAGGACCTATGGGTTTCTTTGAAGTAATTCACAAGATTTGGTAGGGAGATACTATTTCTCCCTTTTCATTTGTTTTGATGGTTGAAGCTTTAAGTAGACCTATCCATGTGGTAAAGTTAGCAAGCATTATAAAAGGTCTTATTGTCACTAATGGATTAGAAAATCACTCTCATCAATCATTATAGATGACACATTCCTTTTTGGTAAATCCACCATCAGAGAAGATTCTAACTTCAAATCCATCCTAAATTTGTATGCCAAAGCATCTGGTCAAGAAGTCAATGACCTTAAATCTAAAATTTTCTTTATAAATATTACTAGTTGGTTATAACCTAGACTTGCTCAGATTATAAACTTTAGAATAGGCAATCTACCAGCTAAGTACCTTGGTATTCCTCTCTTTGAAGGCACTAGTAAATTTGTTCTATGGGATAACCTTATCTCATCTCTCAAAGATAGGATCTCCTCATGGAAAGGAATTTTTTTAACTTTGGTTAGATGCCTGACTCTCGTTAAATTAGTGCTTTTTGCTATTTTGATTTATTTGTTCTCTATTCTTATGCATCTTTCTAGATTACTAAAAACCATTGATTGAATCTATAGAACCTTATTTTGGTAGGGTATGCTTAACAAAAATAAAATTAATCTTATTGGTTAGGACAAAGTATGTCATGCTAAGAAGGTTGGTGGCTTCAACATTAGAAAGTCCAATATTTAGAAAAAGGTATTGGGTGCCAAAATTGTTTGGAATGTGGTCTCGAATCCACATCTTCTGAGCAACCAAATGCTAATTTTAAATTACCTCAGTAATCAATATCCTCTATCTATCCTCAATGTTAGGAACCCACCTATTGGGTCTCATATTTGGAAGTTTATGATGTACAACCACCCTTTGATCTCTAATCATGTTTCATGGATCATAAACAATGGAAAAAAATCAAATATTTAGGATGATTATTGGAATGGCCATAAGCCATTAAGGAAAGTTGGTGACTTGAATGAATTGTGAACCATTTTATCTTCTCTATGGTACACTCTAGTAATTGATTACATTGATACAAGCAATTCTAGTATGATCTCCATCACAAATGGTAGGACCTCCATCAGGTGAATATCCTAGATAATGAGTGGATCTTGCTTATTTATTTTCTAAAAATGACAAAAATATTTCTAAATGGTAAGGAGGATATGATTTTCTAGGTTAGTGCCCAATCGAGTGAGTATAAAGTTAACATGGGTTACAAAATTGTTTTGGATGAAGTGGATAGTTGTACCACTACATGCCTCTTATGTTGGAGTTTTTGGGGTCTTTAAAAGGCTAGAGATTTCACCTAGATGGCCATTTAAAATAAAATTCTCACTTAGGATAGGTCAAATAAATTTGGATCAGTCCTTCCCAATGTTTTTTGTATGAAAGGGAGGAAGAATTGGTTGACCATTTGCTTATATTATGTCCATTTATAACAGCATGTTGGGATTGGCTAAGTGATTGGCTTGGATGGATTTGGGATAGGTATTTTTGTCTTGTCAAAGTCTGTTACACATGGTGTACTGGTAATGGAAATGATACTCTGAGGGCTCTATGGATTGTAAGTCTAACTATCCTCATTTGGTTTATTTGGAAAGAGAGGAATAGCAAAAAAAATTGTAGCTTCTCCACTCCTCTAACAACCTTTCTTAGTAAGCTTGAACTCTCAATTTCCAAAATTGTTTTAGATCAAGTCCAAAAAATGAATACTATCTTATCCAAATGGGATTTGGAGGTTAGGCCAAATTTAATGCTAATCAAATTACCTCCTATTAAAGGAAAAAAAAATGTGAAATCTAAAAATAGATCTAGATTGGGAATTAATTGGTCACCCCCCAAGCTGGCTTCTTCAAGATCAATTTTGATGGGTCTTCCAGGGGTAACCCTAGTGCCTCAGGAGTAGGTTTCTCTATTAGATATTTTTCTAGATCTCTCATCCAAAATTTGTTTGCCCACTTGCCTAATAGTACTAATAATGAGGCTGAAGCTCAAGCTATTGTTATGGGGATTTAATTAGCTCATTATTATGGTATCGACAACTTAATCATAGAGGGGATTCATAGGTTATTATGCACTTTATTAATAAGCATCAAGATGTCTCTTGGTGGCTTAACAATATTTTGTCCAGTGTTTTGCCTATTCTTATTGAATTTAATTTATGGACTATTAACCACTATTTTCAGCAAATCATCAAGCTAACTTCTTCGTGAATAGGGTTATTGATCAAATTGAAGAGATTATAATGGACAACATGGTGGAAAAATGGTTTGACCTAGAATAAATTGATGTCTATTAATATCCTTTATCTTTGGGTGTGTCTTTTTTGGCAAGGTAAAATATTTTGTTGCATTCCCATCTATCTTTAACATAAATTTTAGAGACCGTTCACATTTGATTATAATCATTGTGGTATTTTCCTATGTTTTTTTCTTCTCTTGGTGGTCGTTTGTGCTTGCTGGTGATGTTTTCCTCTATTTATTTTGATTTCTTAGTGGTGTTGTTGTCCCTACTCCTTGCTCAGGAGTTTTTAGGGTAGGCACTTAAGCCCATTATTGGACTTCATTTTCTTTGCTTCTTCATCCTTTTGGGAGTGTTATTTGTAATCTTTATGGTTGGTTTTAGGGGTGTTTTTCCCATGCTTCTCCTAGGATTTAACTATCATTTGGTTTTCTTATTGTAGTTGGGCAAGGTCACTTAACCCTCATATTTATTAAAAAGACACATTATTGGTGATGTTTTTTCTAAATTTGGTCTCAATAAGCCATTTTGTACTCTATGTGGGAAATTAGAAACCATTGAGCATGTATTTTTCCTTGCCCATTTAATATTATTGTGTGGAATTTTTTTATTACATCTTGGTTTAGACTCTTTTCTTGTGATATCTCATGGACTAATGTCACTTTTAGTTATGTTTACTCTTAAATTAAAGTCAAATTTTTAAAAATAAATAAATTATGGCTTGTTTTTTATGGATATTTTTTGGTTTATATGGAAACAAAGGAACCTAAAGGTTTTTAAGTTTAAAAACATGGTACTTACTAAATTCTCCAATTTTTTTTATTTTTATTGTTCATGTGTATATATTCTTATAGTTAATGGTTCCACAAGAGAGATGTAAATATTATTGAGAATAGCAATGATTTGAATAACTTAAAATTTCATGATTGATATTGGAAAATACCCTAGACAAAACCCTCCCTAGATTGGTAAAAGCTTCACTCTTATGTTGCAAATGTGAACATACCAAAAAATAAGTGGGATTTGATGAAATATTATTAATTTAAATATTTCATTAATTTGAACTCAAATTTAATGGGTGTGTCTAATTTTGAAGAAACTGGAAAAAATGATATGGCTGATAACAATGAGAAACTATTGGACATTTTCCATGTGTCTTTGCAATAATTTGAGAAAGAACAAGAAGTGGTAGAATATAGTGATAATAACATGAGTGGGGATGCTAAAATAAATATGGATCTAGTCTATAATAATAGGCCTTCTCAATCCTCTTTAGATGGGTAACAATTTCCAATAACTAGGTATGGGGGTATTCTTGATCCTTAGTTGGAACAATTCATAGAAAACAATGTGAATGAAATTTTGTTAAAACTTATGGATTTTATTTAAAGTGTGTTAATATTAGTTCAAACAAAATAATTTAGTAGGTTCAAAATTTAAAAATGATAAATTTATCACCTAGTTGGTAGAAAGAAACACTAGTACAAGTATTCATGGAGTAAAATGGGAACAAGATAGAGTCAATGGTGAGAATTGAGATGTAATGTAGTTAGGACATATAACATAGTTGATATATTATAAGAGTGGTGGGAATAGTAAGGTGATAGATAAAGAATATATAATAAATTCAAGGCACTTGTGGTTGATGATGATTGTATGAGTTTGAATAATTTTTGATATGTTTTGATCTTACTAGATTCAACTAAATCTATTAGTTTTCTATGAATGAATTTTGTAATATTTTAATAGCATTTATGGTACCATTTTGTGGCTAGTTTTGGTACCCTTTTTTGGATGGTTGTTAGTCTATTGTGAGATTTTATATTACTTCTCCTATTTTACTCTACCATTGTTATGATGGACACACACACACACACACACACACACACACACACACACACACACACACACACACACACACACACACACACACACACACACACACACACACACACACACACATATTGAAAGAGTGTTTGAAAAACATAATATATGTCCAACATAAAAATGGTAGAGTAAAATAGGAGAACTAATATAAAATCTCACAACAAAGCAACAACCATCCAAAAAAAGGGTACCAAAACTAGCCACCAAATGGCTAGTTATAGGTTTAATTCCTTTGTGGGTGAAAACATGTACAAAAAATAAAATTTTAGTCATGTGAGGGGGTTATTATTTATTTAAATCTCTTAGGAAAGAGATAACTACAAATTTGGATGTGATATGAATGTTTTCTAATTCGAGCAATGAAATACAAGCAAGTAGGTGAGATCATTATTTGGATTTATGGGATTTTGATGCTCTTTATTTGTTAAATTATGTTATTATTCATAGATATATAAGTGATTAAAATTCAAAAAAATATCTTGGTTATGTTAAACTCATGGGGTTTCTAGACTCTCTATTGAAAACCCCATCTATAGGCTTTGTACCAAGTGTGCCCAATATGAGTTTTGATGAGACTTTGTGCTTTCAGGAAAGACATTTATTCCTATTACATCAAATACTCCTATTTAATTTTAATATGTGAGGACAAACTCAAACCACTTCATTTAATTATTAATTATTTAGGTAGTTATATGATTTTATTCCATTGCAGGTTTTTCACATTCATCTTGATCCTCCTCCATTCTTATCCCATTTTCAGATTTCACCATTTTTAAAATTTGTTTCATTTTTTAGCTTTATAATTAAAATTATGAAAAACCCTCATATCCTATAAAGAAAATTCCTCTCTCAAACACAAAATAAAATTTCCATCCCAATGGTGATTTATCCAACTATCAAAATTGTGACACTACACATTGGGTGAGTCAATACAACTAAGAAAAACATAGGTGGCATAATGTTTTACCATATTGTGTATGTTATTACTAGAATATTTTGTATCTTTAGGTGTTTATTAACAATACAACATGATTTTGTTGATTTATGTCACTTTTAGGTTGTTGGGGAATATGTTCTAGTCATGTTTCATTTATGTTTAAATATGCATTTTTGATTTTATGTTTATTGCATGTATGAAGTCCAAAATATGTAAATTAATGAAAGGATTTATTACTATTTATAAGAATTATTATGAAAAAAAATTACCTATTGTCAATTATAATTTATTCCATTCTAAACAATGATGAAATCAATTATGCATATATTTTAATGTATCTCATAACAATAATTTTTTTTAGAGCATAACAATTAAGAGATGGGAGAAAATGATGGTTTGGGTGTAACCTTTGAATATGGGATCATAGTATTATGGGTGGAAACTAATTATAAACTAATATGTAAGATATGAATGGTGAATATAATGTCAAAGATCAAAATTTTATCAAACTAAATGACAAGGCAAGGTCCTTGACTGAACAATTTATTGAAGTGAAGGTAATAAGGACTAGTAATGTTTATGATGTTAATTGAAAGGTAATGTGGGCCCTAACACCAAGTGTCAAAATTTAAATACTAAGTAAGAAGAAAAAGTGCACAATAATGCATGTCATTATGAGGCAAATAAGAGGTATAGTGCATATTATTTTATGAAAAAATCTTAGATAATAGTGATTGTTGTGCTCATGAGAATTTCGTGTAAGCACAAAAAAAATTGGGTTTATGTTGGGGCATCTTGTGAGGGGGAGTTATGACCAAAATCAATGATTTATATTAAAAATGAGCAAAAATTATGATTTTAAGGTCATAGTTATGTAACATTTAGTGTTTTATCAAATTTTTAGTTTCTAGACTATAATGACATGGAATTATGTTTATATGTTTTATTTTAACATAATGTATAATTCCCAAATTCTTCTTGTATTTGTGAAACTTTTGTAAATAAAAATTTATACTTTATTATTTTATATTTTATGATTTGAGTTGTAGTGTTGCTCATTTTTTCCAACATCTATTGAATTGAATGATGATACTAAAATAATAGTATTTTATAATATGCTTGCACATAAATATAAACTAGTATTTTTATTATAAAGTAAACATTAATTCTTTTTTAATATATAATTATATCTATGTGGAAAATAAAAGTGCCCCACCAAATGACAAGGATTATAGGGGAGCATTTATTCTTGAAATAAACTACAAATCTCATATAATAAAGACTTGTGTGTGTTTAAGTAGTAACAAAAATCTAATATTCTTACAAACTCCACTACTAGTAAGCCACATAATCCCTTAAAAAGTTATATAAAGATTAAGGCCTTAAAAAATAAAATAATATGGATGAAGAGACTAATATAAAGTTTAAAGTAGTAAGTGGTGAATATAAAAATATCATTGGTATAGTTATGTTTTGAGAAAACTCTGTGTTTGATTTAATTCAATGTGAAACTATGAATTATGGGGTTATCATATATACTTTTGATTTTGTGAGTATTAAAGGAAAAAAAATTAAATCTAAATTAATATAAAAAGTGGAAAGTTCTTATGATAGTTTATGAGTAGTTTGAGAAAATTAAATGTGTTGGATATTGATATACTTGAGTGAAATATTATGGAAAATATTTTAAATATTGATGAAATTTAAAAGAATGTGGAATATATTGTGTAAAAAATTAATATTTGATGGTTCTTTTGATTTAGAAGAACTTATTAAAAGTATTAATCCTCAGATAATATATTTCACATCTTGATATGCAACATACTCTCTAATTTCCCCAAAACATCATTTTTAGCACCTTGGTTTCTATATCTCAAACTATCCCACACAAGTTTGTTTAAAATTTAGGGTCAATATGTAATCATATTAGCACTTCTCATCAAGGTTGTGAAATCATCTAATGTGTATATTTTAAATAATATATATTTTAACAACTAAAATTTTGGATCTTCATTATTTTATGTTTAATGTAATTATTTTCATATAATGTGTAAGTGGATATGTATGAATTTAACGTGAGTAAAATTTGTAACGAGAGGAATGATCAGAGTAATATCTTTATTTTTATAAAGAGAATTTTAGAGTAACTAGGAAAATAGTTTTAAGAATAAAATATAAGAAGATAGTAATCTCTCAGTGGCCTAATTTTCATTTTAATACCACTCATTAAAATATCGTCATGCTTATTTACTAACCTATTGGATGTGTATTATTATATCGTGCATGCACCATCGCTCCAAATTCTAATATATATATATATATATATATATATATATATATATATATATATATATATATATATATATATAATTTTTTATAAAAATTAATGAAAGAATTTTGGCCTTATTCCATGATTACAAAATTATTACTCATTCATAATAGATAAAAAATTATCACTAAAAGTTCTCAAAATATCACGAAAAATTATATTATAGAAGGAGAGAAGTAAAAATTACTACAAGCCAACCCATATATTCAATAAGTATAAAGTCACCAGCTAGAATAAAGCATAAGTCATTATCAAATTTTGAGATAGAGATGATTTTAGAAGGAATTCTTGTACAATACTCAAAAACATTTTATTGTTGGGATAATGTAAATATCAATAATGTTTATATTTTAACACGAGTATTTGTAGAATGACCCATTTACATTTTAAAGTATTGAATTGTGAAAACCTAAAAAAATTGGGAATATTTAGCCTATTTATATTTTACCATGAATTAAATTTAAAAATTAATTACCCAAATTTAATATTTCAAACCATTACTTTATATTACTTGGCCCAATCATAAAAGTAAAATTTGTATAAGAGAAATCATCCCACATTAATGATAACTTTGAGAAAAGGTGGATTATTAATAATTAAATACACTAAAGGTTTTGAAATAGGATAAGAGCTAAAAAAAATTTATTATCCTCTTATTTCTCCAATTACTAACATAAAATCAGAGGTGTTCCATTATTAATTATTATAATGTATATGAGATGAAGGTGTGATTTATGTAATTATTATTAATAATTTATATGAGATACCAAAAAAATATTTCCAAAATGAAAGTGAAATAAAAGATCATCGAAGTGACCCTTTTGTATAAATGGCATAAATTTTACTTTTGGAAGTGTATTTGTAAAAGGATATAATCAATCGTGATGCTCCAATAAATATTAAAATTATTTTGGTCTTTAGATTTGTGTATTAAGTAGATGATGTGGGTTGTGCAAAATTAAATAAAGCTATAATATATAATATAGTTAAATAGATAAAAAAGGTAAATGAATAAAACTTTTAGATTGTGGTTGAGATAAAAATATCTTTGATTATCTACATTTTGAGTATTATTTGAATTGAGTTTATGGATAGTTTAAAGAAGAAAGTGATATGTAAAGAAGTAGTAATGAGTAGACTTGAGGTAAATAAATATACAAGGATGGTTTAAGTAGACTTGAGGTAAAAAATATATGAGGATGGTTAGATGTATTATATATTTTGGATACATAATCAAACTAAGTCAAAAGATAATATTTAACACATACTAACCTTCTAATTTTATTTGAGGTGAATGTAAGCTAATAGAGATTGAATTTATGCTTAGTTACTAAATAAATAATCTTTCCCGCTTCTAATGATGTGTTATGATCAAAGTAAGAGGGTCAATTTAATAATTTTCTAATCTTTCACCCTATCAAAATATTTGGCTACAAACACTAGTAACACTTACATAAATTTTAAATTTTATATATCAAAACATAAAATTCTAATTCTATATATCAAAAACTACCCAAGTGAAAACCTTTTAATGGAACCAATAAAATTACAAAGAGAATGGGAGTATTGTAACCATCTCCTAATCAATAGTATAATATTGGTAAATTATCATGACAATCATATTTGGTCTAAAATGATTCAAACATAAAAGTATTTACTATCTATTGTAAATCAGAACTTATGATGTAGGGGCATCTAGGTTCACTTGTAATCCTAAATCAACTAAAAATAAATTAGATTACGATATTTATCTAAGTCTAGTTTTATGAAAATTTTTGATTTATGTATAAGCCTTTGTAAGTAATTTTTGCATAAGTCTATTGATGTGCATAGTTGTTATCTTAATTTGAATAATCTTGTGAAATTTTACGCAAGCATGTTTATTATGTATTTTGATCAATTTTAATAATTTAAATATTTATAAGTCACTTATAAAGGTATATGGTATTGTTTGGAGCATCAAAGCATTTACTAGAGTCATTGTATAGTCTAGTGTTTTTTCTCATAATAAAAATATTGAGAGTGTTACAAAATTTCTTAGAGGAACTATATTTTCATTACACAAGTATTGTGATAACTTATGGTAGGTTTGGTTAATGAGATTGACATAAAGATATGGGCTAGCATAAGTACACTTAATTTGGAGATTTTAGATTTGGTATAATATTAATGCGTATTCTAGATCCATTTAGGAAACTTGTGCTAATATTTAGGATAGATATGAGGTTTGTGGTAAGACATCTTGTTTATTTAGAGTTATTATACCTATTAGTTGAAACACATAGTTTATGGATCCATTTAATGGTCATGTCAATCTAATGAATAAGAAAAGGATCTAAATCTCAAATTTTAAACCATTTATTTTTGGGTAGGTAGAATTGGAAATAGATAATGGGATACCACATTTCATGTCATGTATTATATTTCATCAAGTTATGTTACTATGTAATATTCTGTATGGAAATGTATTCTTATAGGGACTATGATAAACATTTAATGTTTTTAGTGAGTTTCTAGGCACTTAATGTAGTAGGTGGGACTTGCACCTTAATAAGCATGCCCATACACACATGTTAAAGAAGTTGGAAGAATAAGATATGAGTTTGGATTAGATAATATTAAATATTTTGGTAATAGTTAAACAAGGATCTAATGTTTTAATGCATCTTATTCAATATTTTTGTGTTATTGTCATTATGTAGATATTATGTAATTTTCTAAAATTAAAAACCTAATAAAGATCTGACTTATTTGTACATTTTATTGCATTGAGTTTTGTTTCATTATGTAATTATTGAAATTTATGTGGTATAAGACACCTTTTAATTGAGACCTCTAACCATGATTTCATCATTTAGTATCAAAGCAAGGTTTTAGTCCTTATAGACTAGTGTTGCTTTTCACATTTATTAAGTATGAGTAGAAATTAAGAAAATATATCTTCTAACAAGATTTTTGGGTAGAAGGTGTATAAAATATTTGATTTATAAGGAAATGGAACTGAGAGGTGGTTTGAATACAAGAAGTCCATGAGATGTTAGATCACCAAGAGTTACAAATATGGTGGGACTAATGTGAGATATGAAAGCCTAATTTGATGCTATGGAGATAGTGTAACACTAAGGTTTTGTGGTAATGGGCGATGAAAGTGATGTTGAATTCATAGGAGAAGTGCTTGAGAATAAGGTTGCAGATGAATAGGTTAATGAACCTAAATAAAATTTATTATCAACTATTATAATAATGATTAGTAAACCAAAGTAGGACCCTAGAATTTATTCTAGATGTTTGAATCCTAAATAACTCTTTGAGTTAGAGAGGTATTTTGAATATGAAAATATGGAATATTAAAAATGAGTTAAATTCTATTATTAAATGTTGAAAGTTCATGCATCATTATGATGGAAGCATGTTCAAGTTATAATAGAACACAAAGTTAAATATACGATTAATACTTGAAATAGTTTTTTCACAATGCTAAAGGCTAAATTCATTCATTTGAATTATAAATTGATTTTTTTTAAGAAGTTTTAAAACTTGAAATGAAGGTAGACAAGTGGAAATTATTACACTGAAGAATCTTGTAGACTTACCACACTAACAAATCTTATAGACCTCCCATTAAAGTGGTTCATATTAAATATGGCATTGATAATATAATGAGGTATGTAAAAGGTTTAAACATTGTAATTCAATATGATTTTGGTATGATTAGATTGTGATTTTTTGAAGAATAATATTGATGCATGCTCAAGGAAAAAGCAAAATTATTACATAAAAAACAAGGAAAAGAGCAAGGAAAATTAAAATTCATGTGTAAGGGTAGAAAAATATGTTAAATCAATAGAGGTTATTATGCACAAGAAGGAAATCAAAGTAATTATTAACATAATAATGTTGATACTTAAAGAGGTAGAGAAAATTTTAGAGGTATAGGATCCTATGGACAAGATATAAGTTTGATATTCCATGGTCCATGTTTTAGATGTGGTGAGACTAGACATACAACGTTTGAGTGTCTGCACATGCATAATGAAGGTGGTTAGAGAATTGGTGCAAGTGTTAAAACTACATAAGATGATGAGTAAAGAGTTGCATCTATTTATAATATAGATGAACCAAAAATTGGAGAATTTCTCATGATAAATAGGGTGTTGTTGAATCTTGAAAAAGAAGGGAATAGGTTTGCAAATATAAATATATAATCATTTGTAAGTTTTGAGGTAAGTTCTAAAAAATAGTCATTGATGGTAGTAGTAGGGATAAAAAAATTTCAAATTTTATTGTAGATAAGCTTGGTCTAAAGTGAATTATGCACCTAAATATGTATAAGGTTTCATGGTTTCTAAAGGGACGTGAAGTTAAATGTATCATAATTTTTAATATTGTTACATATAAAG
The DNA here is from genome assembly GCA_037957365.1 of Torreya grandis. Lineage (NCBI taxonomy): Eukaryota > Viridiplantae > Streptophyta > Pinopsida > Cupressales > Taxaceae > Torreya > Torreya grandis. The sequence continues at coordinate 25,551 of JARHVA010009861.1, forward strand.
ATGAATTCATGAGTGATATGACATGTCAATAGACATTTTTCATATTTTTATTGGAAGGCCTTGGTAGTTTGATCACAAAGCACAACATGATGGTCATGAAAATACATACACATTGGTGAAAGAAGTAAGGAATCATAATTTTAATCCTATGAAAGATAAAAGTGAAGAAGTGGAAAAAAATATATAGTTTTTGATGATTTAATAAATCAATTTATGAAAGAGATGAAAGAATAAATATAGTTTGTGGTAATCCCTTTGCCCACATAAGTTGTGAGCACATCAAATTATAAATAAGAAGCATTTATACATAAGGTGAATAATATGATAGGTGGATCTATTGATTTATTTTAAAATTTTATAGATGGATTACCATAGATTGGGATTATTAGTCACTACATAAATCTAACTCCATGACCTATTTTATTGAAAAAACTGGCATATAGGCTAACTCCTACTGAGAATATAGAGATATAATGACAAAAACATGAGATATTGAATAAATGGTTAATCAAAGAAGGTTTGAGCCCATGTATAGTACTAATACTAATAATGCCTAAAAAATGGAAAGTTGAGACTGTGCACTGATTCTATATCCATCAATAAGATAACCGTTATCACTTGAAACATACACTAGTGTGTGAAAGGCTCTTTTGCAGTTAGTGCATGGGTCTTCAACATCTATCACCTTGGAATTACACATTAGAGAGTGATTATGTATCTCATTTTAATAATGGGATCATTGACCAATGTATGAGACTCTTGTTTTCCTTGGGATGAGCCTTTAGAGTAGGTTAGATTCCTTCTATTTTATATGCACCTAGTTTAAGACCAATGCGCATACTTATAAAGAATAGAATGAAATCTATATCTAGTGTTAAAATTGAACTTGACAAAATGGAAAGGGAGAGAAAATTTAAGAGGGTTTTTGGATTATAAAAGGTGATGAACCAAGAATAGAGAAAGTGCCTCACCCATTTAATGACATAATAAAACTAACAGTTTGAATGTGAAATATTCAAACTGGGTGCACTACATAAGTGTTTTTAATGGAGGTAAGGGAACATAATGAAACATTGGGAGGGGAAAAAGTGTTCCATAAATAATTCTTATGCAAATTTATGTATACACAACATGAGACCTATAAATACTTTCAATTTTTCATAGAGGTACAAAGGGATGATGATAATGAGAGGGATGAACATCCATAGACAAGGATTAATAACCATGAATGCACATAGAACATAGAGCATGAAGAAATGCAAATCCTTTGTTATTAATCTCAAGTTCTAAGGCAATATTACAAACTCAAATAGGCATAGATTTTTTATACTAGGAGAGGGATCTTATAAGGCAAATTTTTGTAGCATTTAGATGCCTAAAATGTCTACTATTTTACAATTAAATTTAGGGTTTTTATAGCACTGAGAAAGGCCCTATATAATTGATTTACCATTAGAGGTGGTAGGTAGGAAATTAGATTTGAAAATGGCATATAGAGCCCAAGGCTAATTAATATTACCAAAATATTCATAATAATTACTTCAATCAATGCTTATTCAACTTGATTTTGATAATTTGATCATGGAAGTAGTTGGAAGGTCCCTCATGGATCCACATATGTGTCTACAAATGAAGAGAATCTATGCAACTAAGGAAGGTGTGTGATCATGATTTTATAGTTTAATATATGCCTTTGTATTAAAATATATTTAGATTCAAATCCCTCAATGTCCAATCAAGATTAACTATCACCTTTATTTATGGTTTCCATATATAAATCCACCTGGACTAGCTCGTTAATATGGGACTGCAAAGGTATATATTTGGGTTCTACAATGATATCTTGCACATGTAGTGTATATTTTATGAACATAACCATTAGTACCATATGTTCACTATCCCATTCTTACTCTCTTCTTTTTTGATTCTTATGCATAACTACACATAGATTTTAAGTACATTTTATGCAAAGGGTGCAGACTAAATATTGCATAGACAACTAGATGCAAAATATAGCTATAAGCTTTTGAAGGGTGCAAATGTTTTTTTATTATAAAAACACATAATTTAATGATCCCATTTATACTTAGTGTCTTTTGGTGGCCTTCACAATCTTATGCCTTTTATCTATAACTTATATTGGTCTATGAATGAGGTGGTGCACAACTTAGATCACAACTTACATTTTACAAGGGAATAGATGTCATATTATATGAATTTATAGGGACTTAATCATTTGAGTTCAAATAAATATTTGAATAAAGGTAAGTAATAATATTGAATATCTTGATTGTACCCTTCATAATTTGGAACTACTCCCTGTGCACTTTTTTCTTTCACTGCTTGAAGTCAAGGAGACCCGCACACTCTGACCTATGTGTTGTGTTTATTCAATAAAGTATATTTGAATGGGGAATGAATAAATAAATCCTTATATATTCATATAAACACCTAGTTGATGTATTAATATGTGTTGACTATTGAGTATGGGCATTGATGCGAAGCATCTATGTACTAACTTGCTTTTAGAGAACTTGATATTGCATAAGTATACAACCTCTTGTGTAGTGATTATGAGTTAAATATTTGTTAAGGGGGTGAATTATAGATTAAACACATATTTTCACCTTTGAGGTCCACTTTTCTGATAAGCAATAATCTATTAGCCTTGAAGCAATTTATTGGGTGTGAAGTCATCTGAAATCCCTTGATCTTTCTCTTGACTGTGATTACCACAAAAAACACACATAACCTTAGAATGAAATAGTATACCTTCCACAAGGAAAAACAAAGGAAAAAAAATATTTTAAATGACACTTAGAGGAATGATAAAACTAAGCTAATAAAACTATGCACATGCACTTGGAGGAAATGAAACTAATCAAAATAACAAGTACATATGGTACTTAGGTAAATAAAAACATCTAAACTAATATGTATAAGGGTGTTCACAATAATCAAAGATAGTTATTGATATGAATTCCATTAACTAGGATGGGTAACACTTCTCTAGTTGGCCTTGTGATATGGTATGCATTGGCTTACTTGCAACTAGCTATGGTATACAAGCCACTCCATATAGTGTATAAATTTGTATGATTTCCAACCTTTTCCCTATATAGAGAAAATGTAAGAGGTTTCATGGAATTTAAAAGGTGATTTACCAAGAATAGAGTGATCACCTACTTAAATAAATAATAAATCTAACAGAGTAAATACAAAATATTCAAACTAGGTGCACTACATAAGTGTTTTGCATGGAGGTAAGGGAACATAGTGTAGTATTAAAAGGAACAAAAAATATTCCATAGATAATACCTATGTATACCAATTTATACATATAATGAGACATATAGATACTTTAAATTCTACATAAATTTTTAAATGGAGGAGAACTATGAGAGGGATGGACATCCACAGACAAGGATCTCCAAGCATGAATGCACATAGAGCATAGAGCATGAATAAATGTAAATTCATTCTTATTAATCTCAATATTTAAGTAAATATTAAAAACTTTAATATACATAATTTTTTTATACTAGGAAAGGGATCTTGGAGGGAAAATTTTGGTAGCATTATGATGCCTAAAAATGTTGACCCTTTTACAATATAATTTAGGGTTTTTATAGCACTAGGTAAGGCCTTGCATAATTGACTCACCATTAGAGGTGGTACGTAGGAACTTAAATTAAAAATTTATAACTAGAGCCTAATTCTAATTAATATTATCAAAATATTTGTAATAATTTCTATAATCCATGCTTATTGAACTTGGGTCTAAAAATTTGATCATGGAAGTAGTTGGAAGGTCACTCATGGATCCACATGTGCATCTGAGAATAAAGGGTGTGTAGGTATCAAAGGGAGGTGTGTGATAATTATATGACACTCTAAAATTTTCATTTACACTCAAATATATTTAGATTTATCTCCCTTGATTTTCAATTAGGCTCAGTTACCACCTTTATTTATGGCCACCACCTATCAATCCACCTAGACTAACCCATTGACGTGGGACTACACAAGTATATATTTGGGTTATACCATGATATATTTCACACATAGTGGGTATTTTGAGTACATACACCTTGGTACCATATATGTACTATCCCATGCATACTATCTTATTTTTGAAGTCTTGTGCATAGTTTTGCATGGATACTAAGTATATTTTGTGCAAAGGGTTACACTAAAGATTATGTAGAGAGATAGCTTCATAGTGAAACTATAATATTGTGAAGGGCAAAAACATTGTTATATTTTTAAAAACATAAGGTATTAATCCCTTTTATGCTTAATTTATTTTTGTGATCTTTAAAATCTTTCATTTTTATCTAAAACTTGTACTGGTTTATGAAGGAGGTGGTGCATATCTTAGATAAAAAATTGCATTTTACAAGGGAACATATGTGAAATTTTGAATCTTGTCATGGGATTCATCATTTATTAATAGGGATTATTTTAATAAAGGCATGAATATATATTTAATATCTTGAGCACACCCTTTATAATTTGGAACTACTCCATGTACATTTATTTCTTTCACTGCTTGAAGTTGGGAGGACCCGCATGGTCTGACTTAAGCATTGTGTTGATGTGATGAATGATATTTTCATGGTGAATACATCGATAAATCCTTATAGATGTATATTACCACCTATTTTATGTGTGAACTTGTGTTAAATATATATAGTGTGTGTAGATGAGAAGCATCTATGCATCAAATTTATTTTAGAGAACTCGATATTACACAAGTATACAACCTCTTGTGTACTCCTTATGAGTTCAATTCTTGCTAAGGGGATGAATTGGAGATTCAAAAATTTTGGTGACCTCTATAGTCTATTTTTATACTAAGCAAGAATCCAATATCCTTGAAGAAATTCATAGGGTATGGAGTCATCTAGAATCCCTTAATCTTTCTCTTGATTATGATTGGCATTAAAAAACCATCCATCCTTAGAAAGAACTGAGATACCTTCCACAAGGATAAATAAACAAAAAATTTAAGTTGAATGATGATTAGATAAATGCTAAAACTAAGCTAATAAAACTATACACATGCACTTAGAAGAAATGAAACTAATATAAACAATAGTAAGTGTATATGACACTTAAGGAAATTAAAACATCTAAACTACTATTTACAAGGGTTTTCATGATAATCAAATATTGTTCTTGAGATAAATCCCATTGACTGAGATGGGCAACACTTTTCTACTTGGCCTTATGAGCTAGTATGCATTGGCTTGGCTAGAATTGGCTATGGTATATGGTCCACTCCATATAGCATTGAAATTTATATTCTTTCTAGCCTTTTCTCTATCTACATCCTTCTTGAGTACCAAGTCTCCTTCATTAACTCTTCTATCAACATCCCTTATATTGAATGTTCTATTCTTCCTAGCCTTTTCTCTATCTACATCCTACTTGAGTACCAAGTCTCCTTCATTGAATCTTTATCAACATCTCTTATAGCAAATGTTCTCTTTGGATGTGGTTGCTAAAGATCCATAATGTGCATGGCTTACACCCTAAGTTTTTCAAGATCCATTATTTTGGATAACCTTATTGTCATAGGATCACTCTCAAGTAATTCCAATTGATGGGTTAGCTCTAATAAAGTCAATTTAAGAGATGTGGGTAGCCTTGATTCTTCTCCATAGACTAACATGAAGGGTGAATTCCATATCACTATTTTAAACATTATTCAATTTGCCTAGAGGGATGTCTTGAGCTTGGTGTGTCATGATCATTATTTATCCTCCATCGTTCACTTAATAATGTGAATCAAGTTTTTTTAGTTGATTCAACCAAACCATTACTTTGGAAGTAATAATTTGAGGAGGTTCTCATATGGATGCTATGTTTGACTACCCATTCACTGATCTTGGTTCTAAGGAAGTCCAGTGCATTGTTTTAGATAATAGTGGTTGAAACACCAAATCTCATGACAATATTTTCATAGAAGTCTAGGATGGAAAATTCATTAGCCTCCTTGAGAACTATTGCTTCCATCCACCTTGTGAAGTAGTTTGTTTTCATGAGGATCGATTTATGTCTAGCATTTGATGGTAAATTTATCATAATGATGAAGTCCAAACCCATCTATGCAAAGGGTTGATCAACTTATATTGGGTATAGGCATAGGACTAACAATTATTGCTTGCCTATAAATAAGGTGCACTTATTATAGCCTCACACCCATGATTGTGCATCCTTAAATAGAGATGGCCAATAATAGCCAGCACACATGATTTTTATTGTAGTGGTTTTCAATGAATAATGGCCTCCTAATGAGCTATTATGGGATCTTATTCACTTGATCCTACTATATGAATCATAAGAGAACTCCATGATGTCTCATCTTAAAAAAACACTATTAATAAGCACATAAATAATATATTATAATTTGAAATTTCTATACTTGGATTTATTCAATCCATGTGGATATGTTTAAGTGTGAAGGAATATACTCATGCTCTCAGTCCAACATGTTGGGAAGCCTTGGTATTCTAGTTGGTTTTTGTACAGTGTGAGAACTGTGTAGTTCACATCCTCTACTAGCTACTTACAAATCCCCTTGCCTCATACTATCTTGGTGATTTTGATGTCTATATTATATTCCATCACCTTTTTGACCCAACTGGCTCTCTTCTCACCGATGCCCTTTATGAATAAGAACTCTTTTATACTTGAGTGTGAGACCATGAGCTATATCTTGTTATTAGAAAGCATATGCCTAAACTTCTTGAGTGGTCTTATTATCACAAGGGTATGATTCTCTATAAATCTATATCATAGATTATAATCCTTGAGTTTTTGACAAAATAAAGTAATAGGTTTCTCTAGTTGATCATTGTTTTATTTTACAAGAATAACTAACATGCATTTGGTTCTAATGAATACATAAAAGATGAAATCCTTGTTTTGATATAGGTTTATCAAAGTAGGAACCTCTATGATGGCATGATTAATGGACTTTAAACTACTTTAAACTTAATAAGTACAACTAAATGCGGCACTCTTCTTAATCATTATTGTGAGAGGGTTGAACAGAGTTTTGAAACTCAACATAAACATTCTAAAAAAAAATTATTTTCCTAAGATTCTTTGGAGACCCTTCTTGTGAACTTGGAGAGGGAGCGATAGAGTGTCCTTAACTCATTTAGGATCAATGGTGAGTCCTTATTTGGAGATGATGTTTCCCAAATGTTTGCCTCTATACACTTTGAATATGAACTTACCTTGGTTAAGACAAATCTCCAACTCTCATCATTTTTCAAATAGTTTCTCTAGGTGACCTAAAATATCCACTTCATTCTATGAAAACATAGTTATATCATCAAGGTAGACCAATATGATGTTATTAATTATTCCCTTGAATTTGATATCCATGGCTCTATAGAAGGTAGTTACTATGTTTTTCAAACTAAAGGGAATCCTTTGGTATGCAAAGGTACCCCACTTAGTGGTGAATTTTATTTTAATTTGATCATACTCTCACACAAGTACCTGGTTATAGCCTGAATAACCATCTAATTTCAAAAACCTTTCCATGTCTATGACTATTTTCAAAATTTAATCCATTGGAAGAAGGGGTTGGTGGTATTTGAGGGAGACTTTTTTCAAGTCTTTGAAGTCTACACACAATCAGATATCTCCATTATTATTGTACACTAGGACTATATTGGCCACCCATGAGGAATGTTTAATTAGAAATATTATGTAGGCCTCAATGAGCTTTGAGATATCCTTCCTCAATAAAGGATCAAGCTTAGGTTTAACTAGGCTCTAATTTTTCTTGACAAGCCTACTATTAGGTTCAAGCTCAATTGCATATTAGGCTAAGCCTGGATCAAAGTCTTTAAGGTCTTGGTAGCTCCATGTGAATATATCATATTATATTCTACTTAACTCAATAAATTATTTAATTTTAGATGGGGATCATACCCTATTATCATTCAAGAGATTATCATCAGAGATGGCCACTGACTTGAAGGTTTCCTCCTTCAGTATCATGTTTATTTTCTCACCCTATAGCTAGTCATCAGAGTTGCATATTTTCTCTAGTGTGACTAACCCTTTAGGTAGATTTTTTCCCTTGAGTGAAATGATCTACTTCTCATAATGATTTTTTATTCATGTTTGATTTTTGGTGTAGAAATCACCTTCATATTATATTAAGTTAATAATTTACTTATTACTTTTAAACACTTTTCAATTACGTCCATTATTTAGGATTATTGGTCTAACTATTAGTTTTATGATCTACTTAGACTCATTATTTATACTACATGGGAGGTCATACTACACACTTATGGTTATGATCCTATTGCCATAATCATTCTATGCCCTTGGTATGGAATGAATATTGAAAGCGTCAAACTCTTCAATCATGTCACATGCCCTATGTTTGTAAACTTTTAGTAGACTATTTTTTGACATGTTCCACACTCTGACCTAGTTTACCACTAGTTCATTATCTCTAAAATATTTCAACACCTTGATTCCTTTCTTATGCACCAATTAGATACCTTGGATCAGTGCCTCATATTTAGCAACATTATTTGTGTAGTTGAAGTATAATTTGAATGCATGGAAATATTTCTCCTTCTGAGGGGATACCATTACAATACCTACCTCTACTTCACTTTTACTTTAGGATCCATTGAAGTGTAACTACCATATGCCTTCAAGGTCCTCATGTGCCTTTATAACGCTAGGAAACAAGGTGTCCTCCTCAAGAATACAGTATGCAGTATATGCCTAGCCATGTTTCCTCTGTGTTGTCATATGGGTAAAATTTGTAGTGATCACACACCCATTCATCAATAATGTTATCCAAAATTCCCTTAAGAGGCATGGAAATATCATGAAGAATTAAATTCTCCTCTTGGTCAAACAAGGTGTAGTTTGTATCAACTAGGCTATGAGTATATGGATCTATGTGATTCTTTGAAATAGGCTTAGCCTTGATTGTCACCTTGGTCCCATATCTGGTCTTGAGTAGTATGTGTGATCAATATAAGGATAGATATCCATCCACCTTCATAGTTAAATATTGGGAGAGGCATATCACAAAATAAGGGGTAATTTAGTTATTATGATGTCCTATGTAATGGAAAGGCTCGAACATGCATGTAGAATGAGATGTGATCCTTGATAATTCACATTATTTTAATTGATGTTTTGTATAATTGGATGAACCCTTTTAATATGGAATCATATGATATTCCTAGCATGTCTATGATTTTATTCAGTATCACTAAGATGTTCATGCCTTAATCTATCATGTAAATATGTATGAGATGCTCATTAATAATTAGAAAGATGTAGAATGGGGGTGGTTTATTATTTTTATGTACCTCTTTATTTGGTTGACATAGAATTGTGGGTGTAATAGGCATAATCTATGATGGCCCTTGAGATTGTAAGTTCCTTAGGGTGTCCTACACCAAATTCCTTTTAAAATGAATGAATAATAAGAGCATCCCCCATGGTAACATTTAGTCTAATATTATTTACTTACTCAATTATGTTGAAGGGGATTTGAGTCCCTTTAATATATTCCTTTTGAATTATAGCCTCTTCTTATACATGTGAACTATATTAGGGTTGGATATCTCTTTGGGAAACCTACTCTATACACACTAAAGGTTACATAGGTCTTTTAACTTAGGTGTATGCACATTGGACCTAGGGCACATAAGTTGAAGATGCTAAAAAATAAGGTTCCTCCATGTAATCACCTAAAAGTGGTATTTGGATGTTAAGAGTGTTGCTTGAGACAAACTATTCCTAAATTATCCCTAGACCTATCCTAGAGACTTTATCACACTTTTTCATCCATTATGCGGATCACATACATCTCCAATAAGCCAAAACATAGTCTCAGACCTACATTCCTAGATCTCAACCATTTGTGCCCAGTAGGCTACTAGTTGGACACTAATACCACATTAAGGACACTAGAGTCACATGGTGCTAGTGTTCCCAAAATGGCACTCGTGTCCCTTCCCTTAACTCTCTAGAATGGATATATTTTCAAACATGTAACCATCTTAAGGTTGGCCTAAGAACATTTTATTATATGTACAAGCTACAAAACACTATAAATACAAAACTATTAGACCTTTATCCACTAGATGGAAAATAGATGAAAAAATCTTACAAAAATAATAAATAAGTTGAGAAAAAAGAAGTTTATTAATCCTATTCTACCTAAAATATATATACTACCATCTAAAATTTCCCTAAGCCTCTATTTCAAATATTTCCAATCTCAAGCAAACTCAACTCATTCAAGACCACTATCATTATACCATTCATTTGCACTTTCACCAAACACTAGGTGGGAGATCTACATCAAGCTCAATCCATCCTAAGAGTATTGGTATATAGGCAACTCTATTCATAGTAGGGTGTTGAGGATGTCCAACCTATCCTTTCAAGGAGGATTAGGGTTTACTTATTAAATCAACTATTTTAGGCACAATACAGAGTTTCAAATTTCATGTGCATAGGAATATAATCCAAAAACATAGGCATAGGTGCTCCCAAAAATTATAAATAGTCTTATAAAAAGAACACTAGCACCATTTTTAAGACACTAGAGCCACATGATATTATAGTCCACATGGGGCCCTATTATCTAGGAGAGAATATAATTCAAGGACCTTGTTGATGACACTTATATCTATTGATAACCTAGTTTTTAGCACCCTTATCTTCTATGATAACTACTTTTTAGATAAGTCTCTATTTACACATTTATTACTATTTTTAGAAAGTCAAAGCAAGTCAAATTATATAACAAATCAGTGACTATTTATTGCATATTGTTTCATTGATTTAGACAACTCATACCTTTAATATAACATAAAATTTACATTATTAAAACCCTAAAATTTTAAATCATTTAGTGAACCCAACTTACTTTGAATATTGCATAAAACCTTAGTTTGCTTTTCCCAAAATTTTGTGCACTAAATTAGGGTTCCAAACTTCTATTTTTCTAATTTTTGGGCATAACCTAGCTCATTAAATCAAATATCACATTAGGTTTTCAATTATTTAAATATTTTTAAAACAACCTATTATATCTTTTCACCCTTGAGAGGGTGATTCAAGCCCTCTCAACTTGAGCTATGCAATGGGATTGATTTGAGGTTGTGGGTGACCTTCAAGTGGATCAAAACTCTAGATTTTGTGCTAGCTCCCAAGTACAACACCTACACTAAAAACTATACTAATTTCTTGACTTGGAAAAGGGAAATATGAATGCTAACATTAACAAGGAAACTTAGAGGTGATGTACCAACATGAGGTCCTCAACTTCTAATAATGCACTATGAAATACTAAGTTACAATATGATAATGCCATTTTAAAACAATCCCTATCACACTAGTGATTCAATATGAAGGATATGAAGGTTGAAAGATATTTTGGATGATCATCCAAGAGGTAATATCATCAACACTAAGGAATTATTAGTTCTCTAACTAAACAAACTATGTATAACACTTCCTATGACCTGTGAAAGAAGACAAGCTTACATACAGGCATGCACAAGAAGGAAAAATGCAAGGAAACACACTTATTATCATTAAGCATTCATCAAAAAAACCTATTAAATATTATTGTATAGAAGATAGAATATCTAGCTTAAATTTATTTTAATATCCAAGTACAAGACTTAATTTTGGTAGGGCTTCACCATAACTAATATGAGGATCCTTTGCAAAGACAAACAAGGTTACATATATAGGAAAATGAGAGAGAGAGAGAGAGAGAGAGAGAGAGAGAGAGAGAGAGAGAGAGAGAGAGAGAGAGAGAGAGAGAGAGAGAGAGAGAGAGAGAGAGAGAGAGAGAAGAGGTGTAAAATATCATATAAAAGTTTTATACACCATGGATTCAATTTCAATGTAATAACTTTAACAAGAAATAGTCTTAAAGGTTCTCATTAACATGTGTACACTTGCTTAATGATGTCCATCTTCAAATTGGCATAAGAGGTTACTTAAGAAATTTATAGTTATTAAATATAACTCCTTCCTTTTGAGACTACACCTTCACACTTATAATGATAGTTATAAATTATATAACTAACATGTGGCATGATTAATGGGTTTCTATTCCACTCTTATGTAATATTTGTAACTTCTTTTGTTTTTAAAAGCATGTAATTTTAACTAGCTCTCTTTGGGCTCAAATGCTTCAATTTTTGTTTCCAAATCTATAACTATAATATTTAATCATTAATAACTTCTCATTACCATATAAAATTTTATTAATCCATTTTATTGGTTCAAATACTTTCTAACACTCCATTTCACACCAAAACCTCTCACTTGCCTTCAGTTCCTTGTATCCCTCAAAATAGAAAAATCTCCTTGTGTAGAATAATATACAAAATTTATTGACCAAATAATCATTTATTTTATTACCTAGTATTATATTATACCTTATTACAAAATTTCATGGCCAAACTCTAAGTAAAAGTGTACTTATTTCACCTATTTCTCTCTCTAATTAGGCCTCTAGACCTAGAAAACTGAGATCTGACTCCATTGAGATATCACACATGTGAAACCTCCATTAAGAATTTTATTCAGTTTCCATGCCCCATAAACATGTTCCATGTCAAATTTTAGAGTTTATAACGTTGTACGAATGGGTAAACTAAGAAATGGTCAAAACCCTAGCTTATGTGCATGCTCATGCTTAAGAGGTAGTTATAGTGATTTTTCAATATATTAATAGGTTAGAAACATTTATTATGATTTTTTAAGGACTATATCATCATAATACAACTCAATATATTTAAGATATATCTCCAAGAGTACTCCATAGTTATGTAATTGAGTTTCTTCGCTAGCAAAATAATGTAGTTACCTTTATAGGCTTAAATTGGTGATTTGAATAGCCCATGTATACTCTTAGGAAGTATAAAAATGGGAATAAAATACCATGAAACCTATTTATAAGATTTAAAATCCTTCCCACTTGGTTTGAGGACTTATCAACACCTTAGATACTCATAATTAACCATATAACTAGACTCTCAAGCCAATTTCATACATTGTATTCTTCCCATGAGCCACCAAATACCATATCCAAATGTCAATTAGACATTTTGATGTCACAAAAATAAATTTATGGTCAAAAAATTTCATTTTAATTCATTTTAGGGCATATCTCTCTCATTGGGTCACTACAAGGGGTTTAAGAGGGTTTTAGGTGTTCACCATCTTAACGATGGTTCATAAACCATAAGGACTAAAAAAAGAAAAAAATGAAAGAATATGGGAGTATGGAGACCCACATAGCATATAATATGGTATTTATATCCCATTTAAATCCTCCATACACTTGTAATAAAAATAAGATACCTCTTGAGCTCCTTCACAAGACAAACATAATGTTTGGAGAGACTTCTAGTCTTAAGGATAGTTCATACATGTGCGGTTGAATGAGTGAATAAATGTCAATAATTTAAATTTTAATACCTCCTTAATCACCTAAAATTACCTTTTTCTACCATGAAACTCCTCTAATGAGTTTTAAGCATTCAAAAATGGCTTCTCAGGCTAACTGACTGTATGAGGACTAAAAATGTGGTCTCGGGTATAAAACTCCCTCAAAATTACAAGATATGTTATTAAACATATAAATGATATTTTAAGTCTTATTACATATGTTTTAATATTCTTTAATTTTCGTTTTTATGTCTCATGATATTTAGGGTTTTGCTTTGCTAACTATAGCATACCTTTGAGGGTTTTATGCCTGTAGGTCTCTTTAGCCCTCATTATCTTCTTTAAGATTAGTACCTCCATTTAAAATTTACAATCCTTGAATAATTTTATATTTTTATCCCAATATATATATTTCAAATACATATATTCATCTCAATACCAAATATATGCATATTTTTCACCTTGCCAAAGGTAGACCTGTAGATGATAGTTTGGGTTCATGACTACAAACCTAGAGATATACCTCTCACTACATAGTCTTAGAATTTTGGTGGTCCAAACCAATACTATATGGTTATTTTATTATATTTATCATCTTAATAGATAACCATTTACATTCATTAATCTCCCTCTCATTCTCACATGTAGGCCTGGTATGAGCATCTAGGCCTATTAGGCCTCATGTTCTCTTTGATGGCATCAATCATTCCATGAGTTATTTTGACTCTCAGTATATAGTTATTTATATTGGTTTATATCATTATTTCATGATTATATTGACTCAATAATACCTTCACATACTCATCTTTATACTAGATTTGACCTTTGGCTAAAAATGTGGACCTATAGGTCTAGAACCTATAGGCCTACATTTACTTTTGAATAGGCTATTGACAACATGTTACTGAGTTATTCCAACTCCATGGATATCATAATCATGTAATTTTCTCTCTCTTGACTTTAATATACCCTTTTACCTCCTTCAAACACTCTATAATTCAAAGTTTTCTCTATTTTGTATACATAAGCCTATAGCTGAGGTCACTTTATTTACAAGAGTCATGTATGAAGATAGGAACTTATGAATTCATCCATATCACTCCTAATGATGTTTTAGAATTATTAATGGATAGATTTGTGTTTTTAATTTTACACCATGTCCCTCTCAGGCTTATGCATCTCTAGTATGAAGTTTATGAACCATGAATGCCCACTTGTAGGTCTACAGACCTATAGGTGGACAAAACTTATCTTGGTATTTTTTAAGAGTATGTTTTGGATATTAATTTAATTAACATAGAACTCTTCATTATCAAATTTTATCTCACACATCATTATTTACCTATTTATTTCCATTTGGAATAAATCTTGGTAATCAGCCCTGTAGGAGGCTATCCATATATTATACCATGCTTCAAAAAAAAATCATGCCACCATGGGTTATCTTCAAGGAAACCACCTTTCAATGAGAATTCACATGGATTATCTAATATTAAGAGTTATATCATTACTGATAAATAACTTTATAACTTATGAATATGACCATACTCAAGATCTAATAAAAACATGCTTGCAACTAGGATGATGGTGTTCAAACCTACACGAGACACTAGTTTCTTTATTGAAGGCATCTTATAAAGTTGAGGAACTTGATGAACTTGACATAAAAATGGTAAATTTTATCCTTGAAATCAATTCATAATGGACATTTTCTTTTATATAACCTTGAAGTTAAGAAATAGAGGCAAACATAGACCCTGCCTAGATGAATAAGACATAGTAACTAGCTTACACTCTTAATGATTTTTCACAGAGTTAAGGGGATTAACCAGGTAACCAATGCCAAAAATTTAAAGTTTATGGGTACCCCATATTATTATCAATATATGAGCTTCTAACTCTCTCTTTTTCCTTATTGTACCAACTAAAAGTTGAACTGCTTTCTAGAGCTGCTAATCAGAGCAATGGGAAAGATGAGTTAGTTTTCACCTTTTTTGAGTTTAAAACCTATTCAAATGCATTTATTTGAAAATTTATAGACATTAAGAAGATTTGGTAGTGTTTTTAAGTGATCCTCTCTCTATAAATGCTATGAACTTCTTAAAAACCACCCTTTTTTACTTGAGAACTATCATTATCTACATAGAATCTAACTAAAATGAATTAACAAGTATTCTCTAATCTGCATCACACCTATATGTATGTGGAATGATGTGTCAACCACTAACTACTTTTTCAAACCTAACACCTTATTACATATTTTCTTTTTGTATGTTACAAATGATCAAACAAACATGTCAAAGTGAGTTAAAATGTTAGAAATGAATCTTGACTTCATTTAATGTATTTTTATGGACCATGGGACACATTAAGTGACTCTAACTTGGCATACATGGCATGACAGAGGTTTCTCAACTCTTTACCCTCTTTGAACCCCTTTTACCAAGACACACTATGACTAGACAAGCATAACATTAAGAAGACAATTACCTTAAACTTGCCAAAAATACCTTAAATAATGCTAACCATGACTTATGAAGGATTTTAAAATTGAAAATCAAGGTGAAGGCTTAACAAGATAAGTTTTTTATTAGATTGGTCTATGGTATCCAAAATTTGGCTAACATCTTGGGTGATCTCTTGGGAATGCACACTTGTTATGCATATAGACTAGTGGACTAGTAGATTCATTAGGCTATGGAGTCATAAATTCAACCTAACTTGAGGAAAACTAAAAATAATACTTGAAAACAACCTTGAAACCAAATGAACTAGACAAACACAAGATAAGACACCACACCACACATGTGTCATAAGACTCTTTGAGGAAAGAACAACACAAAACAAATAAGACACACACCTATGATTTAGGGAACACAACGAACTACTCTAATATGTAAAAATTGTGAAAATGACCTAAATATCATGGTTTCAAGTGTATCCCATTAGATCGGATACTTAACTCCTCTCCATTGAATCTTGTAAGCTTAAAAGCATTATGTTCTTTGCAAGTAATGATAACATAGGGTCCACTCTACAATGCATCAAACTTAGTGTGATTACCAGGCTTAGCTATATTATCATCCCACTTTAAAACAATACCCCCTTATTGATATGTTATTATGATATCTCTCTTGTCAAAAAAAAATTCACTTATGTTTGGTGACATTCCATGGTGTGCATAGCATGATTTCTTGCTTTATCTAAGGCCATTAATTTTACCAATATTATCTCCATAAGATCATTCTCCATTCTCTTAATCTGGTGTGCTAACTCAAGTTATATTAAATCAAGTGAAATTGGTATATTATCTTCTCTCCAATAATAATCATATAGGGTGAGTTACTAATAACAATATTTGGAGTGATTCTATCAACCCATAGGGCTATCTTCAATATAGTGTGCCAAGTCCTTTGATTGTCTTCTATTGTCTTCTTTATAATTTTGATCAATTTTTAATTAGTGGAATTAGCTAGCCTACTGCCTTTTTGGTAGTAATTATAATAAGTACTCAAGTATATACCATATTAGATATCCCATTCCATTGTTCTTACACCACTAAAAGCCTGATAGATTTCACCAAGATCTTTGAATAGTGGCCACGTGATGAATGTCAAATTCCTATAGAGATAGAATGAGAGCTCCAAAAACAAGAATAAATACAAAGGAAATGTTTGCATTAGCCACTTTAGGAAAAATCAAAGTACATATAGGGTGAGATTAGGTCACTAAAAAGGTAAAACCCTAACTCACAATTAGAACCCACTTAAAGGTAAATGACCCCTAATGACTTAATTAACTAATCTAAGTAAGTTGAAAAGATTTGTAGGTAAGACCACTAAGTGGAAAAATCATACACTAACACCCCCTTAAATCATAGCTTAGGTGGGTATAAGAATTGGGTCCCAACAACAAGGCTTGATGAGGTACCCAAGTATAATGCAACTCCCATAAACTAGGGTAAAGGAGAAAACTTGTAGGAATAAAAATCCTCCCAAAAAGGAGAGAAAAGAAGAGAAGATGGTTAAAAATCCCCACTAAGGTCTACAATTGACTATATCCATCTAGTGTCCCCCAAAGGAATGCTCGAAAGTGATTGTGAATTAGAAGTAGATGTAGTGAAGAGTGGATTACCCTAGAATAATGAGTTTGTCTGCCAAGTACTTGATGGATCTTTAACCAAGGTGTAATTATTATGAAAGGAATGATCCACATACTATGAGGTAGGTGGTCCAACTAATCTATGCCAAGATGGTGCAATAGAATTAGAGGTGAAGAAGGTCTATAGAATCCTATGTAACTATGGAATAGACTACTCGATGTTTGACGTGTCTTGGATTAGTCGACCATTACCCTATAATGTTATAAGTAAACTAGAGGTAGGTGGGTCAAGAACTAACTCTTGAATATTTAGAAGGTGATAAGGAGATGGTAGAGGTTTGTCCACTTCACTATTGTAGTCATAAATAGAAGAATATTTGTCAATATTATAAAGAAGCTTAGGCTCATAAGTGTCATCAGGTATAGGTGAGTCCAAAGAAGAATCTAAAGAATCTGAAGAAGAGTCAAGAGAAAATTCTTAGAAGACGTATAGTTTATTCTAATGATCAACCATTCCCATGGCCAACATAGTATCACTATGTAAATCCTTGATGCACACTAAATCTAGAGTAAATTCAACTCGCATGCCGAGACCAAGGTGAGTAATCTGGTAGACTGATAGGAGATTAGTTGAGAGTGAGGGTACACTTAGAACATTATTGAATGTTCCAACACTCACTTTAATATACCCTCTCCCAATAAAATTTTTATAAGTTTTGTCACCAAATTGTATAGATGACATGTCACATGGTTCTAAGGAATTGAACTCAATATATGCAGAGGCCATGTGATGTGAAGCACTAGAGTAAATAACCCATGTAGGAGGAATTAAAGGTGCAAATACAACTAAGGATTTGCCCTTATGTTTCTCCTTATTATTTTATTTTTCCTTTTATTTACTAGAGTCATTTGCCTTAGTGGATTCATGGGTTGATGAAGATGATTTGATAGAATCTGGAACACCTATGTTGTTTTGAATAAGAAGGCTAGTAATGTGGTTAATTTTTTCTTCAAATATTTACTTTCATCATTCTTACCTGAGCAATGCTCACATTTGATCCAATCTTTCTAAGGCTTCTGACTAGAAGAAGAGGTCCCATTGTTTGATTTGGAGGTGGAATAATTTGCATCTTTATCATCCTTTTTCTTGATCTACTTTCTCTCTCTATTATTAGAAGCCTTATCTTTCTCAGCAAACAATGCATGAGATTTAGATGACTTCATTGTGCCCATTTGTATCAACTTATCTTACTCCCAAATCAAGTTGACAACAAAGGTATCTATATAAGGCATATTTCATGTGGTGTTAAGAGCACTCTTAGTGGCATGAAAAGTGGATAGAAATATAGAATATTTAGGACCCGGTTTAGAGAGTATTGATAAAACAAGTTTTTCATCTTTCTTATCAATTCCACATGCTTTCAACTACAATCTCAAAAGTCTAAACTTGGTGAAAAAATCTTAAAGAGTGTCATAGTCATCTAGGCTCAATATAATAAGCTCATTTTCTAGCTCATGTCCTCTCATCACATCCTATACTCCAAAGAGCTTGGTGAGTTAGGCCCACACTTTAGTAGGTGTTTTGATAGATTCAATGTGAAAGAGTAGATCTAGGGAGATGGAGAGACACAGTAGTCCATGTAATTTATCACAATGGTTAAACCATTTGATATCACTCCAATATTAGTAGGTTCAGTCTCAGTGCCCATTATAATTTGATGGTAACCCTTGGATTGCAAGATAATTTCCATTCTAGGTTTCCATTCATGATAATTAAATGGTGTAAGTGGACTTATTGAGAATGAATCCATAGTGCAGAAGTAAGTATTACTATAGTAATTAAATAAGTGATGCAAAAAAAGAAAGACTAAATGCATAGCAAACACACACGTACCCCCTTAGAACTATCAAGCAATGACCCCCCTTGAATGTCTCAAATATAAGCACGCTCGTATAGATGTTTAATTTAATCAAAAATGCATCTTGAAAAGTAGGTGAATAAGTAAATAGAACAAGAGGAACACTACATACAATTGATAATGTGTTTGAGAGTGTGTAAAAAATGTGAAAAAAATTTATTGCTATGGAAGTCTCAATGATAGGTCCAATGTGTAGAGCATGGAAAATATGCACTTTTGAAGAAAACAACACTAAAAAAGGAGTTACCAATCATAAGTTATGGCACTTACAAGTTCTTACTTCAAGATATTCCTAGACCTTTTCTAGAAAAGGGATTTTATTTCACCAAAAATCCAAAAAAGGAAATGACTTAAGTCTATTTCTTCATTACCTTTCACCTAAAATTTGATGGCTTCTATAACATCACATGCTTACTTACTCAAGGTTCTGAACAACTTCAACTTTGGGTTCTTAAACTACTTTAGCTTATAAAAATTTATAATCAAATGACGCTGGAAAACTCAATTACTTCTTCACAGTGTATTTTGGGTTCTTTGAGATACTTTACTTTAGATTTTCAAACAACTGCAAGTTATGAAAAAAGTAATGAGTAATCAACCCTAGAAAACCTAAATGGGTCTAGAAAGCAAGTAATTAGGATTGAGAAACCTAATTAATTAAAAGTTGTCACCCTAAAGAAGCTTGATTACTTATAAGTAGAAGCACTTGAGAAACCTAATTTGGTCTATGAGTAAGTAGTCAAGTAGTTAGGGTTGAGAAACCTAATTAATTATAAGCTATCACCCTAGATAAACTCAATTAATTATAATTAGAATAACTTCAAAAACCTAATTAAGTAGAAGCACTATGAAAACCTGATATAGTCAATGAGCAAGTAGCATTTTGGATACCTGATTTGGTTAGAAAGTAAGTAAAAGAAATTTGAAAACCTAATTTGGTCAGTGATCAAGTAGAAGAACTTCAAAAACTTTATTTGGTTAGTGATCAAGTAGAAGCACTTTAGAAACTTGATTTGGTCTATCAAGAGTAAATTAGGGTTTGCAGGTTGGATTACTTTAGCTGTACAAATGATGACAAGATATAAAAATTGATTTTTTAAGAAAATTTGTGAAATTTATAAAAAAATAATAATAACCCATTTTATATCTCAAAAAACCCACAAAATATATGCAAATTTATTTTTCATCAAAGGCCTTTTGACATGATTTTTGAGGTAGTTTCAAAAAAATACCTCCACAGTCAAAAATGGTGGTCATACAGTATGAAAAAGTAGCAAGGTGAATGCAAAAGGATCTTACAAAAGGATACAAATGCATGAGGATATCAACAAATCTCTATTATCATGATATATTTTTCCAAGATCCCTAAATAGCATCCACATGATGAATTCCTGTGGAGGTAGAATGAGAGCTCTAAAAACAAGATAATTCCACAAAGGAAATGTTTGCATTAGCCACTTTAGGAAAAATAAAGTACATATAGGGTGATATTAGGTCACCAAAAAGGTAAAATCCTAACTCATAATTATAACCCACTTAAAGGTAAATGACCCTGAATGACTTAATTAACTAGCCTAAGTAAGCTGAAAAGACGTGTAGGTAATACCACTAGGTGGAAAAAGCCTACACTAACAAAGCCATGACATTATCAAAAATTATTGTTTTAGGCACCCCAAACCTTATTAATATACCCTCATATAAGTCAATAATTCAAGTTTCATTAACCTCCTTGAGGGATATTACTTTTACCCACTTTGTGAAATAATTGGTAGTTATGAGAACCCATTTATGACCAACACTAGATGGAGGATTAAGCATTCCAATGAAGTCAAGTCCCCACTTCATGAATGGTTATTCAACCTAAATATGATAAATAAGAATGGTTAAAAGTATTTGTTTTCCTATAAAGAGTTCACACTTTTGACATCTTCTAACCCAAGCATACGAATCCTTTAATAGGCTAGGCCAATATTATCTATCTCTCATTATTTTTGTAGTTATAGTTTTAGGTCTAAAATGGCCTCCAACTAGTCTATCATGGAAATGTTCTAGAATCTTATCAACCTAGTCTATTTACACATAATTTATCAACATCCCATTGAGGTCTTTCCTAAAAATAACACCATCTATAACAATGTAAGTTATTGATCTCAATCTGAAGTATCTCTTTTTTATTGATCTAGAACCATATGACACTCACCTATTTGAAGGAACCTCACCATTTATTGTGTCCAACTTGGAGAAGATGAAGTTGAAGTTGTATTATGACCCTCTTGTAATGTCAAAAACATCTCTTCATCCTCCTTTAAGTCTGATGCTAGGTGTTCATGTAGTCCTCTTCCTCTTACTAGCTTAGTGGCCTTGATCTTAATATCATACTACATCACCTTAGTTATCCATCCAACTCTTTTCTCATTCAAGACTTTATTCAAGAGGAAGTCTCTTATGCTTGGGTGAGTTACCATGACATGTATTTTGTTTTTGGACACCATATGACTAAATCTATTAAGACTTATTATAACTGCCAATACTTATTTCTCAACATATGTGTTACTCTCTCAGTTGTTCAATTCCTTCATTATTCTTATATATTAACATAGAAGAGATTGTGTAAATGTTGTCAAAATCATATAATAAAAATTCCTTAGAAAAATCAGGGTTGAATAGTGTAGGTGCTTGAGAAATAACTTGTTTGATGGCCTCAAAACTAGCCTTCCATTCATTAGTCCAAAAAAATGCTTGAGTATTCTTTAACATAGTTGTTATAGGCCTTACAAGAGTCTCAAATCTAGGTATGAAACTCTAAAAAATATTTATCTTCCCAATAAAATTTTGTAAAGCTTTCTTATGTTTGGGGAATTATAAAGCTTGTATGGCACTCACCCTATCAGGGTCTATAACAAGCCCATATTTTAAAATAATATGACCAAGTAATTTACCATGATAAATAACAAAAACACACATATTTATATTGAGATAAATTCCATATTACATACACCTTTCAAATATTATCCTTAGATGATTCAAGTGGTCACTAGCATCTTTAGAGAAAATGATTATGTCATCAAGGTATATTAGTACCATCTCATTGATCAAACCTTGGAAATATATATCCATGGACCTTTGAAATGTGGCACCTACCTTGGATAGACCAAATGTCATTATATTGTATGCATATGTGCCCCATTTGGTAGTGAAGGTTGTCTTATATTGATCTTCTTATTTTACCAACACTTAGTTGTAACATGAATAACAATCCACAAGTGAGAAACATTGAAAACCTACGACTACTTTAAGGATTTTCTCCATTGAAGGTAGAGCATAGTGATCCTTCAATGACACCCTATTAAATTCTCTAAAATCCACATATAACCTAATCTCACCACTCTTATTTTTCATAGGAACTAAGTTGGCAATCCATGGAGAGTGTTTGATAGGAAAGATAATTCTTGAGTCTATCAACTTGGTGAGTTATTTTCTCATTAGGACCTCAACTTTAGGATTGATGGGCCTTTGCCTTTGCCTTACAGTCTTAACATTGGGATAAATTTATATAATGTGTTGAGATAATGAGGTATTAAACCCCTTGAGGTCATTATACTCCCAAGCAAAGACATCATAAAATTCTCTACATAACTCAACAAATGTAGCCTTCTCTTTTGGAGTACATACATTTCCAAGTTTTAGGATTTTATCTTTGAATATATCCAATTTATCATGATGTTTATCTTTTATAGACATGATTACTTAATCTCTCCTCATTTGTGTTGGGTGAATATTTTGTCGTCAACTAACTGATGACAAAATGGGTATATCAACCACAGCACAAGGAGATTTACACCACAAAAAGTGTGGGTTTACCACATTTGGACGAGGTAAATCTCTCCTCTCATCAAGGGGAGGTTCCCTATGAATATATATGCACTATATGTATATATATAAGTAAGAAAAAAATAATACTTGGGGTAGTATAACAACATTCACCTCTCTTTTTTTAGAGATGATGTCCAAAGAACAAGAGAGAGAAATCCTGGTCATTGGCTGAGAACATTCCTCTTCTTTCAGGAATGGTATCCAACCTAGAGTAGAAGATCCCATAAAGTAGGTAACAAAGTCTACAAGGAAACCTATGTAAGCACAAAGTCTTCCATTGTCTCCTTCGCTAATCCAGAATACGCGTAACTGTAGAGTGAAATAAAGCACAAAGTCTTTGCCTAAAACTACAAAGGATAAAAATATCACCAAGATAAAAGTAGCTCAAAGTCTTCCTTCTATCTTTTAGAAATGTCCTCAGACAATATCAACACACACACTTTTCTTATTAAATCAAATACATAAGAGATTATCAGGAAAGAGAACATAAGAACCATTTCCTAAATAACACAAATTACTTTAACACAAAGTCTGAAATAAACCTGTTTCTCATTCATTCGATGAAATATGATTTACAAGTTGAGCACAAAGTCTTAAGAAGTGTCTCAATTTCAGTAGAGTTTTTGCTCTCAATTATCAGAGATATTTTTACAAAAGAGGTCCCCTCTATATATAGGGAGAAACCTTCAAAATTAAAAAGATTAAAATATAAAAATATCTTAGTCAAATATGAGTCATATTTGACTTTGAGATATTTTTTCAAATTTTTTACATGTAATTACATATTACAAAATTGCATGCACTTTTACATAACAAAAGTGCATGAGAAGAGAGGAAGAAGAGAGAAGGAAAATGGTTCAATTTTTTCCACCAGACATCTTCAGATGAGCATCATACTTGGTGATAAATGCTTGAATTCCTATACGGTCTAGTGCAATGGTCCCTAAAGATGACTCTAACCCTGATTGTAGCATCCTTTAATGCTGTGATCACCTTGGCATGACTAGTTAACATGGATCTTAGATTATCCAGAGTTAACTGAGTATCTAAAATGTTATCCACATAAGTCATTGAGAATGATTTCTTTTCAAAATCCCTCTAGACCATACCTTTGAATTTGTGAATCATCTCTTCAGCTAAGAAAAATTGATTATCCCTGGAGGTGAGGTCACAAGGCAATTCTTCTAGTTTATTCAACAGGCCTATATCACTTTTTGACTAGCATCCTTGGAAGACTTGAGATCCTCAATCAGCTCTTTGAGTACCTAAATCCTGTATATTAGTGATTCCTTGATCTCAACATAAGAATCTTTACTAGAAATAATGGCAATGGATATCAAGGTGCTTTTCTTTAGATCCTTCATCTCCCTCCATTTGCTAAGATATTTCTCCATATTGTCAATATCTTGAGAGATAAGAGAGATAAGGTCCTCTAAATCTGTCCTCACCTTATTCATCTTGTTCATCCTCTCAGCAACTTCTGTTAGTAAGGAAATTCCCTGAGTGTGCATCTTTTCAATGTAATCTTCTAGCACTTTCCCTTTCATATAGGTTTTCTCTGCCTTCTAAATAACTAGGTCATCTATGGAACAGGCTTCTAGGGTTGCTACTTCAGGAGCAAGGGTGAACTTCCTAATTACTGTAGTCAATTACTCTGCCTTTGCCTTATAGTAATATTTCATCTCTTTTTATCTATCAAATTTCTAGACCATGATGTCCATTGCAGACTGTAGATCACTCTTCACACCTTCGTGAGTAACTTTTCCTAGCTCAACATGAGAAATGAAATAGTTGCTCATGTCAAAACCCTCAAGGGTTTCATCCTATAGAGGTTTAGCTATCTCCAAAAATTTGTGCCCCTTTTCCTCAACCAATTTTGAAAGAATCCTTGGTCTCTTAGGGGCCTTATCTTTTATAGGCACTATCTTGCCAAAATTGAAGTCATCTGTAGAGATGGCTAGCTTCTTTTTTTTGGGCATGAAAGTTGACATCCAAGGAGGGAGAGAAGAAGTACCTACTGTGGCAAAAGCTCTTGTAGCTAGTGTCACTAGGGTAATGTCTATACTACTAGTGGTAACAATGGGTGTGGTGGGAGTAACTAGTGAAACCGTATCGGCCATTGACTGATCAAGGGCAGAGCTTTCTCTTAGATTGAAAGAAGGAGATGCCAGACTAGGAATAGAACCTGAGGAGTGAAGAGTATCTCTAAAAGTGCCTTGAGGATCACCAAACATAACTCTGGAAGGAGAGGCAACTCTAAAAAAAGGAACATTGATAGGAGAAAGAGGCAAAGGAGATGCTGCAAGAGATTGAGGTGGTGAAGGAGAGACGTCTGTAAGTGGCTATGCCCCTTCTTGGGAAGGTAGAGGCCCAGCTCTTTACTACTTTGAAGGCCTGTCATCTATCTCCATTTGTTGAGCTACCTATTCTTGGGAGCTTTGTTCTCCAACTCCCTTAGCCATCAATTATGGCTCCTCAACAACCTTCAATTTCTTGGAAACAAAGCTGATTCTAGGCTTGTGAGGCCTAGATTGAGAAGGAACATCACCTTTATTCTTGGTCCTATTTTTTACCTTCTTCCTTGTTTCTACTTGGAATTCAGCCTCTGATCTTATAATGAACTCCTTCAACATGATCCCTTTGGTTGCTAACCAATCATTGGTGTTAGCCAATATTTGTTTGAATCTCTTCCTCAAAGAAGTCAATTTTTTTTGGGACCACTGAATCAGAGGAAGAGGGGAGTCAGCAACCTTCTCAGCCAGGTATCTATTGTTGATAATGTTCTTATCATCAACTAAATTAGAGGGAATATCCATAAGCCCCAAATATTCGATCCGCTCTAGAATCAGCCTATTGTAGTCCATCCTCCTAATTTCTTTAGCTGTTCTCAGATCTACCCAGATGTCTTCAATCATAGGCTCATGAAACTGAGTCTTTCTTCTAATCATATTTTTGACACCCCTACAGTCAAAATTGTCCCTTCTCTTAAACTATTTCATGGTAACTAGCTGCATCTCTCTTTCCATTACCTTTACTTTGGCTGCAGTCAAAACTGAGTATCTACCAATTTCAATTGGGAACCTAAAACTTGGGTTTTTCAGTTCCATCTGCCTAGTGTGTACGACAACCATTTGTCTACATAGCTCCATTAAGACTAACTTGTCAAAAGGAAATCTGGGGAGCATATGAGGATAGCCTTGGAAAAAGCCAACTCAAAGATAGTAGAAGGAAGGAAATTGTAGAAACATGTAGCCAAAGTCATTGATGACCGTTTAGGCTTCATCAGATACCCTTTTCTATTCAAGTTGAGGGTCAAAAAGGCACAAAAATACTATGAAGAAGGCATCATTTACCCTCCTAAAATGATGGATTGATCCTTGTAGCATTAACTAGGGGTAATATGAGTAGACTAGGGTGGTCTTCCTATCTCCTTCAGTTGTCAAACCTGGAAAGGTTTGCATTGAAGCCGCTATGTACACTAAGTACTAAGTCATATAGAACTTCAAAGTAGTTGATACCTTGGTCAACTGCTCATGAAGAGCATTACTAATCTGCTCACCCCAGAAGATGAATTGCTTCCCTTAAAGGATGATCTTGATGAAGAAATACATCCATTCATGGAATTGTGAAGAAGATGGTAGGCCTTGCACTCTGCTGAGAAGGGTAATCAAGTCACCAACTTCTTCAATGAAATCATTCCTCAAAAAATTCTATGGCCATCTAGATAAATTGGTCCTTGGAGTCTTCAACCACGTGTTATTCATTACCTTCTTCACCCTCTCAGGATCCTTATCATATTCCTTCTATGCCTTGATGAAGTCAATTCTTAGCACTTTAGTAGTAGGAGGGCACATGAAGACTTTATCAACAAATTTGGGGTCCAACCAAATTATCATGTTGCCGCTAGAATCTAACACTGACCTAGTTTCTCTATTGTAGAATTGGGTGCACTGGAGGATAAACTCTGTATAATGTGTCACTACTGGGAAAGAAGTAACTAGATGAATGTTGCTTTCTATTACTCTTTTCATCTCAGAGCTTAGGTTCATTGCCTTGGTCTTGGTTACAAACTCAGCCATATCCACGTGGCTGATCTCTATGTCTCTAATGTTGTTGACATTAGAAGTGACTGAGGTGATCAAAAAAATGCCCTAGTATTAGTATTTCATGGCCTTTGACTTCTTTAGATAAGCTTTAGTCATTGGGACTAGTCTTGATTAATTGGGTGTTGATGAACGAGAATATTTAAGAGGTACCGCAATCATGATCATGCAATTAGGGAAAACTAGGCAAATTGGGGAATTTGCACGTTATGTGATCATGACCAAGGAAGGGCACTTGACAGGGCTGGGTCAGAAACTAGGTTAGAAAATGAGGAAAAAAGGGGAGGAGGTGAAAAAATGAAAAAGATGAAAATTTCTCCAGAGTTGGAAGAAATCAGAGGAAAAAAATAAAGGCAGCAAAATTTGCCGCCCTAGCATGTAAACAGGTTTGCATGCATGAGCGGCAAATTTTGTTGCCCTTGCGTGAAAAGGAGAGAAAAAAGAGGCATGGGTGACAAATTTTGCTGCCCATGCATGTTTCTTAGGAAAGTGTAGGGGTGGCAAATTTTGCCACCCATGCACTTTCAGCCTGTGTCGGCGATGAATTTTGCCACCAATGTAGGTTTGGTAGGAACTTGTATCAGTGACAAATTTTGCCACCGATGCAAGAGAAGGGTAGGGAAAGGTTAGGGTGGCAAGATTGCTACCATTTCTAGTAATACTATGAAAACCACGAGAGAGAAGGGAGGGTGGTGAATTTTGTCACCCCAACATGGAGAAAATGACAGAAGGCTAATGGGGAAGGGAGAAAGAGAGATCAGTGGGAGGAGAGGAGGAAGTGGGCTGACGGCCATAGGAGAAGAAAGAAAAATAAAACACAAAATTAAAAACAAAACTAAAAGAGAGGAAAGAAAAATAAATAAATGTCAAATACAAGACCTACCTAGAAAACCATGTGCGTTGTGAGCTCAAATCTACCAAAACACACTTTTACCCATTCATTGGATTGTCCAGAGGTAGAGGGCAGGAGGAGGAGTGGAAAGAATGAATCAAAATGGTGTGAAAACCAAATTAAATGGGGTGAAAACTGACCCCAACCACCTGGTGCATGTGGTAATAAATGCTACACATGAAAATCGAGGCAGTGCAAGGATGGAAAAATTCACCACCCTTGCACTTGAAAAAAGAAGTTACCTGCAAGGGCAAAAAAAATTTCCACTCCTACATGTGAGAGATGAAAAATGTATGGGTGGCAAAATTTGCCACCTGTGCACGTTTAGATGCACGGGCGGTGAATTTTTTTGCTCTTGCATGCACGAAATAAAAATGCACTGATGGCAAAAATTGCCACCCATGCATGAAAATAGAAGAAAATGGAATGGATAACACTAGAAAAGCCAAAATTTTGGTCTCCTAGTTGCATCGAGATCGTAACAACTTTCACATTTTGGGGAAAACGTAACGAAAAAATGTTATGAATTTCAAATGGTGTCAGTTGACCCAATACAAGAATGAGATAAACCTATCTCAAAAATAGACTTAGAGAGACAAAGGGTGAAATGGACAAGTTTCGCAAGGGGTTGTTCCAAAAAATGAGTTGAGCTGATTTTGGAAACAACAATTTGATCATTTTCATTAAATATACCTTCAAGAGTAACTAGTCCTTAAGGAAGCTTATTAGACCTTAATTACATAATTTTGTCCCCATATTGGTGCCACAAATTATCCTAGTTTTTTCAATAAAACTTAGCTTCATTTTGGAGAAAACATGTTATTTGTTTGTCACTTTTAAGCACTTTCCAATTGACATCATTATCTAGTATTGAAGGCCTTCCAACTACCATGATGTGTGGCTGAGTTTTTAGATTCTTGACATCATTGGGGATGTAAAATTGTGCTCCAATTGATGTCAACCTATCAACATGCTATTTCTCTTCCCTTGGGACTAATTTTATGCCAAAATCCTCAAAATCCTTAATAGGGTCCCAAACTCTATGCTTATAAGAATTCAACAATGTGTTCTTGTATGCACTCTTACCTCTTAATTTTTGTACAACTAATTCACTATTTCCACTGGCTTGTACTTGTTTGAATCCCTTATTCCTTAACCATTGAAGACCATGTATAATAGATTCATATTCAATTGTATTTCAAGAAAAACTAAACTAAAATTTGATGTTTGAATAATACCTTTCATTTGATGGAGAAATAATAATAATACCTGCACCTAATCTATTAGTGTTTCTTGAGCCACAAAAAACAATTTTCACAAACCATCAGTATCATCATTAGGATTAGAGAGAGGGTATGGTTTGAACTTATTAATTTAAATAATAGACCCTAATATCAGCCTCTTAAACACCTTTATATGGGTAAAACTCATGGTTTTCTACCTCCCATTCATCAAGGAAAAAATATGAAATATCCTCAAGAGGAACAATTGGCTTTTGGTCATTAGGCTGATCCTCCTTATAAATAATATCATAATTGACATTATTAACATTTTTTTTGTATGACTCAACATGAAACCTTAATATAGGATACAATTTTATGGTAACTTTGGTGCCATAGCTTGTCTTAAAAGCCATGTAAGACCAATTTGATGACAGGTAACCATCAATATTTGCCATGAAGTCCCTTGACAAGTAAAGGGAAGAGTATGGTGGAAAGTCAACAAAAACCATGTATTGATCAATGGATAAACTAGGATAATCATGAATATTTAGATTCAAACCCTTGATAACATCAACTACCTTAGTGGCTGGTTTATCTAGTTATAACACACTTGTAGTGTTAGGTTCATATTTGAGGCCTAGTTTATCCACTATTTACTTTGGCATGACTAGAATGCTAGCCCCATTATATATCATAAAATTATGCACCAAAAAATCACCAATGATCACTAAAACATAAAATGGAGGAGGCTTGTTCACTTTACCTTTTTGTGACTCACTACGCTTGGATATATTTATGAACACAATAGTACCCTTTATTATTGATCTTGATGATGAGATGAGCCTATATAGCTCCTCTTGAAGCATATCAATTTGCCCAAGAATAGACAAAGTACCCCACATATTCATACTTATATGAATATTTTTCATTTGATCCACTATGTTGAGAGAATAATCACCAATCTTTAGCTATCCTTTTAGAGTTATGTCATCACTTTGGGACTACTTGTTTTGGTGTGAAAATGAAATATTTTCATTTTAATTTATTTATGATTATTAATCCTTAGAAATTACATTAGGATCTATTATCCCTTGAGTCATGGAGGGAATTGTAGCTAAAGCTTTCCCACTCTCTTGTGCTTCCTCAACACCCTCATTTTAGACCTAGTGTTGGATGCAATATAACTATCAACCAACCTACTTAATATGCCCAATTGGTTTACTAAACAATAATCCCATTATTAAAAATATACAAATTTATCACTTGACTAACCTTTCTCTCCAATAGCCATAACCTGATTTGAAGTTTCATCTTATGTTAGAGAAGGAAAAGTTATATCTTGTGCCACACAAGCTTGATTCAACCCTCCATATTGATTAATGGATTGTTCATGAGATGGATTCCATTGAGAGGGACACTTTTTATCTTACATTATATTATTTTGGGTGGGTAACAAAATTTTTGAAGTGGAGGTTGCATTTGGGTTGAAACTTGTATACGGTCTAATATTAGTGATATGGCCTTGTCTTTGAGCATTTCCTTAGAAGGGTGGCCTATTTGATTGATAGGGATGATGAGAATGGTTCCATTGAGATGGATTATAAAAATGAATTCTTTTCCTCTCCATTTCCATAAATTCATTTTAAAGATTCTTAAATATCCCTTCCACATCATTTATCTTGCTTACTTTACTAGGGACAACCAACCCATGACTAGTTATGGTAGGAATGGGAGAAAGAGTTGGGGGAGGAGGATGGATGTCAAAAAACAAATTCATATGGTATTTGGAGAAATTATTCTATCTTGGATCATATTTTTATCAACCATATTAGTAATTTCAAATGCATTTGGTAAGGCATTCCCACCCATAGATTGAATCATAACCACTATATCATTGTTCAAAGCCTTAAGGTAATATAGGAATGCATAGTTTGGAGTGGGTGTTATAATAATTAGGATCCTATCTGATGTATTTTAGAACCTATAATTGAAATATTTCATGAATTATTTAGGGGTTATCTTTATGGTGGTCAATTACTTGGCCAAGGACAAATAATCACTCTTATTTTCAAATATTTTACTCATTTTCTCTCCCAATTCATTCCAAGAGTTAATGGAATTTGGGGTTAAGTATCTATACCACTCTAAATCATTGCCTTTAAAAATTATTACCAACAACCATATTTCCACATTCTTTTATGTTATGTTATGGATGTTTCAAAAGCTTGACATGTCCCTAATATGCTCAATAAGAGTAAGAGTAGTTTCTCCACTAAAATAAGGGACACTCTTGAGGGAATCCACTGGTATGTCATCATATTATTGAATATTTAAGGGATAACCTCAATTAAAAGAAACAAAGGGTAAATTTTTAGCCATGCTATCAATCTTAGGAGAACTTGGATAAAAAGGAATATAGAGCTTTCTTCTATGTGACTTGTTATAAGGGAGAGTATGAAGAAACCTCTTTATTTTATATTAATATAAAGATAATTCAAAAAATTAAAAGGGAATACCTTTCAATTTTAATATTTTAGTCACCTTTGGCATGAAAATTGGCTCACTAGTCAGTAACCAAGATTCTAAAACTTGTTGGAGTTTCCAGATGTTGCATGAAGAAGGTTGTTACAGTTACACTTTTACCAAGACCATCATCAATCTTGGATAACCTTTTTTTTTAGTCCCACGAGGCATGATATAAATATTATATATAAAATTTTCACCCTTTAGAGGATGATTCAATCTCTCTCAACTTGAGATATGCAATGGGATTGAGCCTAAGTTGTGGATGACCTTTAAGTGGATCAAACCTCTAGATTTTGGGCTATCTCCAAAATAAAACACCTACACTAAAAACTATACTACTTGATTGAATTAGAAAAGGTGAATATGGATGATAACATTAAAAAATAAACTTAGAGGTGATGCAAAAAACATGAGGTCCTCAACTTACAAAGAATGAACTATGAAATACTAAGTTTCAATATGATTATACCATTTCAAAACAATCCCTATCATACTAGTGCTTAAATATGAAGGCTATGAAGGTTGAAAGAGATTTAGAATGATAATAAAAGAAGTAATAGAAGAAACTTTAATGAATTATCAGTTATATATCTAATAAAACTATGTATGCCACTTCTTATGACTTATGAAATAAGAAAAACTTACATAGAGGCATGAATAAAAAGGAAAAATACAAGGAAGCACACTTAATATCACTAAGCATTCATAAAAACAAACCATTCAATATAATTATATGAAATATAAATGTATAATATCCGTATTCAATTGATTTCAAGAGGCAAGTACAAGACTTAATTTTTGTAGGGCTTCACAATAACCAATGTGAGGATCCTTTACAAAACCAAACAAGCCTGCATATATAGGAAAATGTGTGTGTGTGTGTGTGTGTGTGTGTGTGTGTGTGTGTGTGTGTGTGTGTGTGTGTGTGTGTGTGTGAGAGAGAGAGAGAGAGAGAGAGAGAGAGAGAGAAGAGTCATAGAAAAAAAAAGTGTCATCCACCATGGAGTTAGTTTCAATATAATAAGTTGAGCAATAAATAGACTTTAAGGTTCTCATTAACATGTGTACACTTACTCAATGATGTCCTTAAAATTGGCATGGGAGGTTACTTAGGCAATTTAGAGTTCTTGAATCTAAATCCTTTCATTTTGAGACTAAAAATTCACACCTACAAGGATAGTTAAAAATTATCTAACTAAAATGTGCCATTATTAAGGGATTTATACACCACTATTTTGCAATTTTTGTAACTTCTCCATTTGTCTTCAAAAGCATGTAATTTTCACTAGCTCTCTTTGGGCTCAAATGATTCAGTTTTTGTTTCTAACTCTTTGAATAAAAT
This sequence comes from Torreya grandis, assembly GCA_037957365.1. NCBI lineage: Eukaryota > Viridiplantae > Streptophyta > Pinopsida > Cupressales > Taxaceae > Torreya > Torreya grandis. The sequence continues at coordinate 59,015 of JARHVA010009861.1, forward strand.
ATTTCCTCATAAATCAATTCTAATTTCCCTAAAAAAAATTATGAATCCATTTTAGTGCAAAAAATACTTTCTAACACACCAATTCACACCCAAACCTCTCACTTTCCTTCATTTCCTTGTAGCCCTCAAAACATACAAAGCTCTTTGTGTATAAAAATATATAGAATATCTTGATCAAATGATTAATAATTTTTTTACCTAATATTCTATTATATCTTTTTACAAAATTTCATGACCAGACCCTGAGTGGAAGTGTACTTATTTCACCTATTTCTCTCTCCAATTAGCCTTCTAGGCTTAGAAAACTAAAATTTAGCTCCATTGAGATCTCGCACATGTGAAACCTCCATTAGTAATTTTATTTAATTTAAATTCCCCCTAAGCATTTTTTATGTCAAATTTTAGAGTCTAGAACCTTGTACAGATGGGTGAACCAAGAAATGGTCAAAACCCTAGCTTAGGTGCATGTTTATGCTTAAGAGGCAGCTAGAGTGATTTTTTAATAAATTTATAGGTTTCAAAACTTGATTATGATTTTTTATGTCATATAAAATCATAATATAACTCAATATACTGAAGAGATCTTTCCAAGAGTACTCAATAGGTTTGTAATTGAGCTTTTTGTCTACCAAAATAGTGTAGTCACCCTTCTAGGCCCAAATTGGTGACTTGAATAGCCCATGTATACTCTTATTAATTATAAAAAGGGGAATAAAATACCATTAAACATATATCTATGCTTTTAAATCCTTCCCACTTGGTTTGAATACTTACTACCACCTTGGATACTCATAATTAAACTTGTAACTAAACTCTCAAGCCAATTCCATACACCATATTCTTCCCATGTGAAACCAAATACCATATCAAAATTTATATGATAAATTTTAAGGTTAAAAAATTAATTTCAAGTTCAAAACATTTCATTTTAATTAATTTGAGGGTATATCTTTCTTATTGGGTCACTGCAAGGGGTTTAAGATGGTCTTAGGTGTTTACCATATTAACACTGGTTCATAGAGCATATGGACTTAAACAAAGAAAAAAATATATAATATGGGAGTATTTACACCCAATTAACATACCCTATGGTATTTATATCCAATTAAAATCCTTTGTACACTTCTAATAAAAATAAGATACCCCTCAAGCCCCTTCATAAGACAAACACAATGTTTAGAGTGACTTTCAGTCTTAAAGAAAGTTCATACATGTGTGGGGTTGAATGATTAAATAAATGTGATTTAAATACCTCCTTAATCACCTTAAATGACATTTTTACACCATTAAACTCCTTCAAGGAGTTTTGAGCATTTAAAAATAGCTTTCTGGGCTAACTGACTGTATAAGGATTGAGACTATGGTTTTGGGTACAAAACTCCCTAAAAATCATCTATTTTATTAACCATATAAATGATATTTTAGGCCTTATTAGATATGTTATAATATTATTTCAATTTAATTTTTATGCCTAATTATATTTAGGTTTTGGCTTTACTGACTGTAGCAGACCTTTGAGGGTTTTAGGCCTATAGGTCTATTTAGCCCTTGCTATCTCATTTGAGGTTAGTCCCTCCTTATAAAAGTTCAAATAGTTAAATAATTTTATATTTTTATCTAAATAAATATATTTAAACTTCATATTTTCATCTCAATACTAAATATATGCATGTTTTTCACCTTGTCAAATGTAGACCTATAGATGACAGTTTGGGTTCATGATTGCAAACCTAGAGATATACCTCTCACTACAGAGTCTTGGAATTTTGGTGGTATAAAATAATAATACAAGGTTATTTTATTATATTTATAATCTCATTAAATAACCCTTTACCTCATTTAAATTCATAAATATCCCTTCTATTCTCATACATAGGCTTGTGTATGAGCATCTAGGCCTATTAGGCCTTATGTTCTCTTTGATGACATCAGTCATTATATGAGTTATTTTGAATATCATTAGATAGGTATTTCCATTGGTTTATAGTATTATTTAATTATTTTACTAATTAAATAATTCATATACTCTTCTTCATATAGATTTGACCTTTGGCTAAAAATGTGGATCTACAGGTCTGTAACCTATAGGTCTACATTTACTTTTGAATAGTCTATTAAAAAAATGTTCCTGATTTATTAAAAATATATGTATTCATGATCATTTAATATTCTCTCTCTTTCTTTTAATATTCATTTGGGCCTCCTTTAAATAATCTACAATTCAAATTTTGCTCCATTTTATATACATAGGCCTGTAGTTGAGGTCACTTCATCTACAAGAGTCATGTATGAAAATTAGAACTTATTCATTCATCCATGTTCCTCCAACTAATGTTATAGGATTATTCAAGGCTATATGTGTGTTTTTAAGTTTAAACCATGTCCCTCTTAGGGTTATGCATCTCTAGTATGAGGTTTATAAACCATGAATGTCCACTTATAGGTCTAAAAACCTATGGGTGGACAAAACTTATCTTGGTCTTATTTGAGATTATCTTTCAAATATTAATTTATTTCACCTATAAATCCTAATTTTCCAATTATATATCAAAAATTATTATTTACCTCATCATTTAAATTTGGAATAAATCTTGGCAATCGAGCATGTAGGAGGCCATCCATCTATTATACCATGCTTTAAAAGAACCATGCCACCATGGGTTGTCTTTAAGGAAAACACATTTTAATGAGAATTAACACTTATTATATAAAATTTATACATTTATCATGACTAATAAATCAATTTATAACTTATTAATATGACCATACTCAACATCCAATCAAAACATGCCTGTAGTTGGGATGGTGGTGTTCTAACCTACATAAAACTAGTTTCTTTGTTGAAGGCATATTATATAGTTGAGGTACTTGATTAAAATGAAATAAAAAATGGTCCATTTTATCCTTTAATTCACTTCACAATATACATTTTATTCCATCAAACTTTTAATTGAAGCAAAAGAGGCAAATCGAGACCCTGCCCAGATGAATAAGACATAGTGACCCCCTTACACTCATAATGATTGTTCATATATTTAAGGGGATTAACTAGGTGAAAAATGAAATAAAGTGGAAGTTTATAGTGACCCCATACTATGACCAATATCTGATCTTCCAGCTCTTTCTCTCTCTTATTTTTACCAACCGAGAACCCAACTACCTTCTGGAGCTATCTATGAGAGAGATGGGGAGAATGAGTCAGTTTTCACCTTGTTTGAGTTTTAAACATCTTTAAATGAATGGATGTGAACCTTTATGTAATATAATAATATTAAGGATTGTTTTTAAGTGATATTATCTTTACAAACTATATCAACTTCCTTAAAACCACCCTTTTTGGCTTGAGAACTATCGTTATCTTCATAGAAACTAACTAAAATGAATCAACAAGTGTTCACTGAGATCCCTCACACCTATACATATGTGGAATGATGTGTAAAACACTAAATTATTTTTCAAATATACCACCTTATTACCATATTCTCTTCTTGGACATTATAAATTATCAAACAAGCATGTTAATGTGAGTTGCAATGTTATAAATGAGTCTTGAATTAATTTAATGTACTTGTATAGACCATGGGACACATTAAGTGACTTTGACTTGGAATACATGACATGACAAATGTTTCTCAACTCTTAACCCTCTTTTAACCCCTTTGACCAAGACACACTATGAATAAACAAACATAACATTAGGAAGACAATTTAAACTTGTCAAAAATACCTTTAACAATTCTAACTATGCCTTATCAAGGATTTCAGGCTTGAAAACCAAGTATAAGGCTTTACAAGACAATTATTTTATTAAAATGGTCTATGGTAGTAAAATTTTTGCTAACACAACCCTCATTCACATGAAACACCAACCCTAGATTACCCTAGGGTCCACATTTCCAACATTTACTCAATCTTAATTTATAGCTTATTATCATGATTATCATGATGTAAGTTGTATGCAAAGTGAAATGTAACTGATCTATAAATCAATCCTATATTAGAGAATATAAATACTATTTATAATTTCAATTTTTTATACATTATATATTTAAGGTTATGATCGAGATGGATCCGCTAGACCTATCCAAGGGATCTCTTCCCAAAATATTATCACTAAGGATGGTTCCAAAGCCTATAGTCAAACAAAACTATGCAATAACCTTAACTAGGTCATATGTTTTATATTCACTAATATATAAATGAAAAAATCAAAGTAAAAGTATAATCTAGTGCTCACCAAAGATTGTGGCACAAAGTGGGGTAATAAACATTAAAATTAAACATGTATAGAAGACATATACTCATGTTAATGTACACAAAATCCTAATGCATGGGAGAGAAGTAAAAATGCAAATCTATCTACTCTTACAAAGGAATAAAAAATTTAGGAATACTTACCTCTAAAAATGAACCCATTGATCCTCAATCTCTCCCTTATCCAAGGTACCTTGCAAGAGGCTGTTGTGGTATGTAAGGACAAGAAGGATAAGTCAACTCTAGGCTATACAACTTATCAATGCATCCAAAATAATTCTCCACAAGTAAAGATCCATATCTCCAAAAAAAGTATGAAACCCTAAATTATGCTCCTCATATATAATGGTGGATAAGTAGATACATAATATATATCTCTTCTTTTTCTCTTCTTTATAAATGATGAAATGCATGTGTTTATATAGTTGGATCTAACCCTAGTCGTTTCTAAAAGTTTAGTTGATATGGTCGACCTAATCGACTTTATATTGTTATTGACAAAAGCAAATTAGGTATCAGTCTAATTTGTCCAAGAGTTGACCTAGACCCTAAATGAGTTTTGTTAATTAGAGTACAACGTCAATGAAGTTGACATTGTATCATAAATTGTCAAAAAGGAGTTTAGTCTAGGGAAGGGCTAATGAAGGTATAAAATGACTAGAAGAGGGTGAAAAAGAGGAGGCAAAACTTATGGGAATGTTTTTAGGAGATTATTGTGTTGATATCAAGTGATAGTAAAGGGAATATAATCTTGAAAAACACCAATGATCTACCCATCCCTTTCCTAGTGAACCCCTTAAGGCATGCACTCAAAGAGATTAAGACTCAACAGGTTCTATAAGAGATAAATAATTAGTAATTGATAAATTTTAAAAATATTATGTGTATACATATGCCCCACTTGAAGCTCATCACGTGTCACTTAGGTGAAATAGGGATGGTGTTTTGGGAAAATAACCTAACAACACATAATGTTGAAGCTAAATAAATTGTAGTAAGGAGAAAATAAGATAAATGAAAGGACATAATTGAAAAACACATACCTTGACTTACCTTAGTGATGTAGATAAAAAATGAGATGTAAGAAATGTGAAGGTGTCCAATGTAGGGAACATAAGGCAAACCTATAAAAGATAGTAGAAAAAGATCAAAATTTTGAAATTTTACAACATAGACATATAATCAATGAAAAGATTCTCTACGATGTTAGGATTCTAGATTTTTTTACAGTTTGGAAAAAGATCTAGTGGAAACAAAGATATGATCAAAAGACATAATCTAGCAGTAAATATTTGAAAGGTATATAATTTTGGAATAGTAAATTTAAATAGGGTGAAAATTAATTAATTTTTTATTTTTACCATTTAGAGAAAATAGAGCTCTAAGAGACCTAGTTAGAGACCAGAGAACTAGGGTGGTGAAGAGATGATATCTGAGATGAGGAGGATGCATAGTGGCCACATCAAGTGTATTATAGGCAAGCAATTGGAAATTTCAAATTTTTGAATATTTTTATTTGAAATTAAGCTAAAAATAGAAAATTAATTATTAGGAAAAATCTAGGTACTAGAATGAATCTTAGGAAATTTTTAGGTAAACTAGGGATAAAGTGGGGTACTAGTACGAAGAATTTGGACCAATAAATGCCCAAAGAATTTATGGTAAATGGGCAAAAAGTCATCATTATGGATGAATAGATTCGACCAATTTAACTTAGTCTATAAGGTAAGGGAGATTAAGAAAGCCAATTGCATATCAATGGGTTAATTTATTATGCTAAAATAGGGTCGATTGCATAGTAGTATTCCAACTTAGTTGGTAAGGGTTAAAGGCTGACTATGTACAATAGATTTGACTTAGTTTATTATTGAGAGATGATATAATATTTCTAAATGAGGCAAAGAACAGGGTCGATATAGTATTAAAGAATAAAAAAATGGTTAATCTAGTATTATTATGGTTGATCTAGTTAGAAAAGGATCTAATTTAGTATCAAAAATAAACTATATGGTCAATTTAGTATTAAAGAGGTTGATTTCATAAAAATTTGAAAAATTAGGTCAAACCAATTGAGTTAAGTATAAAACATGTTAAATTTTTAAGAATGTATTTTGATTAATTAAGAGATGAAGATCTAATACATCATTTATTGTTTAATATTTTACATAAATATCAGAGATATTGGTGTCTAATATATTAATCATGTCTACCAAATCTACTGGATTGATTGGCAGATGTGGATAGAATATGACTAGTCACACTAGGATTTGGAGGTATCATGGAGATGAGGTGCATCCCACTTATGTTGATCTCATTATCATGTTCCTTAGAGAATGGGAAAGGTTGACCAACATTTTTTTATGGGTGGTGGATGGGGATACCATAGAGGTGGGTATCACACTAGCGGATGTCCACACTTTGTTGGGATTACTAATAAGAGGGACATCAAATGATTTGGAAGAGAGGTGAACACTAGCCCAATGGGTGATGTGCTTAGATAAGATATAACCTAGATTTAGGGTTAGTTTTTTTGACATATATATTACAAAAATTTCATGCATTTGGAAGGCCATGATCAAACTTGTGATAACATGAGTGCTATGTCACAAGTTAGACATCAAGGTACTACTCTATGCAATAGCCTTATATCAGTCCATTTTAGATCAGGGAACACTATACAACTTTAGGGTTGTCATCTAGGTCCAGATCATGTATAATATGTATGAGATGTTGTCAAGAGGGTATAAGACAATGTGGCCTATTGTTTTATGGAGTACATGGATATATGAGTAGTTTTCTATGTATTAACTAGTTGGGTTACCCCATGTGGTTGATGACAAGTTACCTCAAGTGATGATATGGAGGTAAGACCATTTATCTTAGGCTTTGACCCATTTATTAGTGATGTATACTATCACATGAAGTGAGATCATGTGGCAAACCTATTCACATATTTATACTATATGGCCTATTTGGTCAACCATGGTGATAAGATTAGCATGAGTGTAGATCACAAAACACTACACCTTATAGGTAGAGCCGCATTTGGTATCACGCTTATTAGGGTAACTTAGAATCCCATGCCTAGTAGTGCCTACTTATTATTCATGGCATGCTAGAGAGCCAAGGGGAGAGGAGGAAGAGTAATAGTGAAGATGCTTGTGATTAGGACATAATATGCTAGACCATAGATTGGTCAATCATGGCAATAGGTAGTAAAGGGAGGAGATTATATGGATGTGGATGAAATTACACTAAGAACCACAACAAGTAACATAATAGACATCACCACTATAAAAAAAAATGACCACCCCAACCACACCACAGATGGAGGCACAAGTGGGGGAAATAACATAGGATGACCTGGTAGTCATCCCTAGACATAGCTAGTTTATAGAGACACCTCTCAAGAGAGGGTCATGACATGTGTAAGTGGTGACTCGTAGATTTACACTGGTGTAGAGGTGATCCATGGAGGAGACACTTCGTAGATGAGTGAATAGAGAGCCTGTGCTCAATGGGTGAGTATATAGGGAGACAATGATTGGTGATAGTGATACTAGTGAAAATTATTGTAATTTTGATGTAAACTTTGATATAGAATACTAGTTTCATGTGGTTATGGTATATAGATAAAGTTTAAGATATATGTGTGATATAATATTTATCTAGTTTTGGTTTTGTAGATCCAATGATAGAGGAGGTCATATGGGGAACCCTGACTGTGTTTTCACAACATGACATTTTAGATAAGTTATTGACACCATACCACCCCATCATTCTAGATGTACCTATGGTACCATCTACCCCATCCTAGGTAGACAAGTTTAGACTGGTTGGCCTCCAAGGGAGGCCACAAGGTAGTTTTAGATATGTGGGGATGGATTACAACCATCAGTATGGGTGTGAAAGGGAAATGCATAGGCCTAATAGGCCTTAGCTTAGGAGAGAGTCACACACATGGATACCATGATCTAGTTTTGATAGGTATAGGCCCAAGTGGCCAATCTATAGGTATAGGTAGTAGGGTTGAGATATTGAACTACATCATTTTAGCATACCATTCAAAGGGGATAGTCTCAAGCACCCATGGGAAGCATGGCTAGGCCACATGATAGGTAGGATAGAGCCCAACATTAGATTTGGAGCTATTTTTTATTTTGTACCTTGTATTATATAAAACACATGATGTATATAAATATTGATTTTAATAGTTGGATTTGATCTCATGAGTTATATTTAGTTGTGGATGATAATGCATGGATATATTTATTTCTAACACATGTATTTAGATTTTGTTGTATATTTCATGGTAAATATATGTTGAGTGTTTTATTTTATAGCATTATGGATACACATGCATGGTTAAAAATAAAAAGGCAAAAATAATATAGAAAAGTATAAGTAATAAAAAATAAATGCACTACACTCTATATCACGATGGAAAATGTGTAAAAATAGAAGATGACTAAATATAATAAACTAAATATGGTTAAAAGGGATAATAAATGTTAAGCCATGTAAAAGATTTTCCCCAAGTTAAAATAAGTAAATCACACTATATCACATTGGGAAGTATGAAAATAATGTAATAAAATGGAAAGTATGTGAGAACTAAATGGTATAAAAATAAAAAAATTAAGTTAATCAATCATAGTAGATCACATTGGGAAGTATTGAAGAGAAACAAAATTAGAAAAATGAACTTAAATTGATCACACTGATTCAAACTTGGAAGTATGTAAAATTTAAGAAAAATAGTTGTATTCTTACATGAAATCATAAAATACGAAGATAAAATTTAAATATCAATAAAGTAAGCATAAAAGATACTATATCAAGATGGAAAGCATGTCAAGGACATGTAACTCATAATAAATCACTAGTTATCTCAAAATTGACACATGTAATTTCATTGTGACTTGGGCATTGGAAAATTTTGTGAGGAAGGCCTAATCCTATCCATGGTATTACACTTCAACTCACAAATGAAACAAAAATGAGGTGGAAATAATTGGGAAAGATTTTTAAAATAGAATGTTGGTAATGTGTTAATTTGGTAATTTTTGAGGAATGCCTTGTCCTATCCGTGGTATTACACTACAACTCACAAATGGAATCCTTAGGGGGAGTGATCAACTAGTAAAACAATATTTTTCAAGGGAAAATATTATGATTTTTGTAAATGAAGGGATGTAAAAATCACAATGTAGGTTTTTATAAAAAGACCTTAGGAAATATGAGGCACACTAAGGCACATGAAAGACACTAAGTGGCTATTGACCATCAATATACAAAGGATACCCATTCTCAATAAGCACAAAGTTGTATATGAAATACATGAGATAATAATATCAACTCAGGTTGGTTTTTTAAAAAAGAAAATCAAAATGGACCTACCTTCCCATAATGTGTTCCCTCTTTCTTAGGACCTCTTGCAGAGCCATCAATCTACTATGAATATTGGGTACTAGTGTGAGAAAGTAGGTAGCACTAATAGATTTTTTTATTCTCCTTCCCCAATATAATGGCCTACCATACCCCAATGGACCTTGGTTATAACATGAGGCTAATTATGGAGTTTGAAATTTGATAATAAAAAAGAGATGTGCTTTGAATCACATCGCTTATTATGATTTGACTATTCAAATTTTGGATGTTTCCTTTTGTATTATTTCCTTTTAAAATGATTTGCCTTTTAAAAATTTAAGTCTTTAAATATTCCTCCTCCATATAGACTTATAATACCCACCATGAGAGGCAAAATGATACACACAAATGATCTTTATATTTTGGCTAAAGGAGGCTAAGTATCCAAAGACATGACTGAATAAAACTCATAGGCTTACCTATGAAGTAGTATGCTATCTCAAGTTTCAACCATGTGTATGCTTAATTTAAAAAAGGAAATAAGGGGAATAAATGTAGATCCAAAGTGGACCGATAAAATAGAGAATGATAATGATATGACTTGTTTACTAAATGATCACATGGTAAGTATGGATTACTAAGGGAAGTAAGTTTTTTATAACAAAATCACAATAATAATTATCCATGTTATGGAGATAAAGTAGGAAATAAGCATGATAAAATAATAAGACATCCATGGAAATAAATGAACTCATAAATATAATCATGTAGTCATGAAAATAATCCATAAGAGATCATAAGGAAAGAAAATGACACCATAGACAACACATAATGCATAATATAAAGAGCCATGTAAGATAGATAAATGATTCAAGAATTTGACACAAAGCTAAATGATATATAAAGTAAATAAATATAAAAGTGGAGCACACATCCAACGCAAAAATGAAGATGAAATTGAAGGAACACCATGTTATGTTCATAAGTACTGGTAAATATGTCCACAAACATTATCCATAATATCTAATATATCTCTATAAAGATGAACCCTAGCTAAAATGAGGGTCTCATCAATATTCAATGAGATTTTGGAAAAGACATCTCCTCAAATCTCATCAATATAAAATGTAGGCATGACCAAATGATTATGTTCATGAGGACCATCGTGCATATAATACTCAAGATAAGGAATATGAATAAAATCTATTGGATAATAACGGACCACTAGTGGAGAATAGGTCATAAGTTAAGGATGATCCATAGGTGGAGGAACCATAAGTGGAGAAGGGATCATAGGTAGATAAATCATGGGGGAAGAAGGGATTATTAGGGAAGAAGTGGAATTGTTCTTACATGGATGACATATGGGAGAAGGTGTAGGAATGGTCATGAGGTGATCCTAAAGATGTTCTTGAAGGATGAGGCAATGATCAATGTGATGGGTACTACATTGATTCCAAAAATAGTATACCTTTCCATATTTAGGAATATACTTAGGTAATAACTTGGGAGGAGGTACAAGCTTGTTTATAATCTGAGGAAGAGTAGGATGCAAGGTGTCTATATATTGTCAAAACTTTTGATGATTAGTGGAGGATTGATTATGTGTGTTGTGGAAGTAACAAATATACTTGTTAGTAATTTTGTGGGTGTACTAATAGAGGGAGTAGAATTAGAAGTTGGGGAAGTCTAGTATAGTTTACAGTCTCTAGTCTAATGACTAACAACTTTATAAATATCACAGTATGGTTGATTAGCCCATTAGGTAGGCATAGGAACAAGATGTGGTAAAGGAAGTAGGTCATCGCCAAGGGGAGGTAGGGCTAGTGGAGATATTGGATAAGGCTCATCTAAAGGAGAAACCAAACTAGAAGTAATAAGAAAATCAACTAAGGGTAAAACAAGAATAGGATATAGACTAAGCTCGACTGAGGGAGGAGGATGTATAGAGGTCTTAAATATAGTATCAAGCATCTCAGGGGGAAGTAGTCTATAGGTATCTTGGTATCTATCAAAGTGATATGGACTAGTCATAACACGATCTATAATCATTCTTCAAAGAGGTTTTTCAAACACTAGAGGTGTGTCATGTGAATGCACCATCTCTATGCTATGAAAAAGAAGAATAATTAAAAAATTAGGAATTATATAAGACAAATTATGATAAGATAAATATAAATATTGAAACAAAGAAGAATGATAAAAAATGATGTCATCATCTTTATCCTAAATAAGACCTCCTATAAATGGGTCATCTAAAGTATAACAATCATCATAATTAGGTGTATGAAGATCAATGGCACAATTACGTATAACTTTCTCATCATAGGTTATATGGTGAATATAATGTCAAGTCTTAGTTAAGACTATGGGATGTCATCACTAGGTGGTTAACAGGAACATGGCTTCAAAGATGGTGGAAGTTGGGAAATGAGATGAGGAGAGAGATCTAAAGTTTTTATCTTGAGGTTGATCTCATCTAACTCATTGTCATTGAAATATAAGAGGTTAGGTGGTATATTCTTGACAATTTTGGGGTGACCATGATAACCTTGCGTAGAGTTGATATGGATATTAAAATGTTAAGATTTATGAAATCTAACACTCAATAAGGGTTTTAGGGTTGGAATTTTGAATACACCATGGTCTTGGAATTATTCAAAATTTTAATGTTTAGTGTTGCCTATAATCCTATAGATAGAACCGTTATGATAAAATTAACACATTAGTAGGTAAAAGAGGTGACAACCCTCATGCAATGAGTTCATGGCCTACCAAGAAATATATTATAAGAAAGAGGAAAATTCAAGATCATCATCTTCTCTTGAATAATGATAGGTGGAATGGTAACAGGGAGCCATACATAGCCTAAATGAGGCATTTTCTTATGATCATAACCTTGACATGCATTTCATGTGGACTTAAGATTACACTCAGAGTATCTAAGGGTTTTAATAAAGTTGAGAGAGGCAACACAAATAACTAACCCTCATCAATCAAAGCATGATTAAATTTAATATAACTAATTTAGATGCGTATAAATGGGGGAGGATCATCTGCACAAAGCATAATTTCATCTAGGATCATAGAAGTAATAGGAAATTTGAGAGAGAGAGAAGTGTCCATTATTTTGATAATGTCTATAAACATCTCTTCACATTATTATAAGATGTTATCTTTTGATCCATATAACATATCTTCATGTCTTGTTGGGGGATGATGGGGGATGATGGGGGATGTTCATTTCAAATATAAGTTGCATAAGGCAATTGTGATAGTGCAGAGAAGTCTACATGAGTTCAAGAAAGGGGATTTGAGATGGGATTGGTAAGCTCCATGATAGGGTTCCATTCATCATAACCCATGGGTGGACTACTACATAGAGATGTGTAATGTTGAAGGATATCCTAGTAAGGAGGATTATAAGTGCATGTAAATTTATGTTGATAGGATGTGGTTGGTTTAGTATGGGGAAAAATTGGTTGATTGTATTGAGATTTATTTGAAGAAGTGGTATTATAAGGTGGAATGATGTTGTCAATGGGTAAAGAGATTGGGGAAATTATAGAAATAGTATGAGATGTGTTATCTAATTGAGGTGTTAGAATTTTTTCTTTGAAATAGATAATGTCCTATTGCCCCAACTTGGTTAGGTGAGGTAGGGAAAAATATTGAATAAAACAGAAAGTGTGATATGATTAGTGCATGTGTGTAGGATGAGAATCGATGAAAAGAGATACCCTTCACTTATTATTCACATTTACCACATTCTCTTTGATAATTTAGTCTATAAGACTTTCAAAATTATTGGTGGAAGGAGTAGGCTTGGCATTAGTGTCTTGATGGTTTAAAAGAGGATATTTTAAATGGCTAGATGAACATTAGCCTAGTTCAAAGCTTTATTTTTAATTTGTGTCTTGTGAGCTTTGAATGCAATGTCATAGGCTTGTCGATGTTTTAAAATGATGGAATCACGATTAAAATTTGGACCAAAGTGGAAATCATAGCTAAGTTATGCAATTACCTACAAGTTTCATTAGAGTGACCCTAACTATCATGAAACCAACATAATTTATCTAGATCATACCATGATTTCATGGTGTGAGTGGGATCAATCTCTCATGGAAGAGGCCTTAGTAGATGCTTTTGGATTTAAGCTAAGGATAATGTCTTATAAACATTAATGTTGTTTATTTGATAAAATTGAGGATTAGGGGTGTGGTTTAAAGGGGAAATTTGCTCCAAAGTAGGGTTGAGAACAATAGATTGAATATTGTGAATGGTATCATAGGAATTTGTGACACCATAGTTATTAGCATGATGATTTTTATTTTTTATGAGCCTGTGAGTACCCCCAGGAGGTTAGGATGGCTCAAGTTGATGCATGAGAAAATATTAATATTTGGCTTGGTCAAGGGCTTCTTCCAAAGTTTGTGGAGAGAGAGTCCTAACCCAATATTATAACTTAGGATATAGATCATTGGTGAATAGATGAAATTCATTATCATCTACCAAGTTGTGTTCACACTTATTAGATAAGGTCTTCCACCATTTGATGAAATCTTGTTTGATTTCAGTCCCAAGCTACTTGTAATTAATAAAATGAGCCAAGATGTTCTCAAGGAGGTCACTAGTTTGAAACTCTTGTATTAGAATGCTAAATATATCTTCCAAACTAGTGATGGAATGAGACTTGAGTTCCTTATATCAACCTAAAGCATCTTTGGAGAGGGTTTTCACTAAGATATTTGTAGCGTCAAAAGTGTTTAACTTGACCCAATATTTGTATAGATTGCCAAACATTTCTAAATGTAAGGTAGGATCAGTTGACCCATTATAACTAATGGTAAGGGTGATACCTTCTATATCTATGTTGGAAATTTGAGGTGTAAGAAGTTCATTTTGAAGATTTTAATCATTTTGTTAATAAAAGGTGGTTGGGGAATGAGTTTTCCATGTGAATCCCTAAGGGGGGTGGGGGGAATTTTAATTTTTCACTCCCCATGGAACTTTTTTAGGTTGATTTTGAAGGTGTATAAGGTGATTCTACATTTTCATCATTTGGTTTACATTATTATCTTGGAAAGTATTCATTTGGTTAAGAGTTTACAACAAAATTTGATGGGTTTGAGTGGTGTTTTTATTAGCATACATGACATGCAAAGCATTAGTATAGGTATTAGTGGCTTGGGTACCACTATGAGTAGTGGCATGTGTGGCACTAGTGGCTTGAAAGGCATTAGTAGAAAATGATGCACTAGTGGCATGATTAGCATGCATTTTGAAAGATTCACTAGTATAAGGTTTAGAATAAAAAGAGTTATTAGTGGCATGATTACCATTGGTATAAAATAATTCATTAGTGGAGTGATTGAGAAGGGTGGGTCTTGGAAAAGGCCCACTAGATGTTGAACCTACCATGTTAGTAGAGATACTTGGCATGGAGGTAGAAAAAATCAAGGATGAAGAGGTCATCGTATAAAAAGGAGTCAAAAGATAAGGAAGAGGTTGAGAATAAAAGAAGTTATCATCCCAAAATCCATGTGAAAATGTGGGGGAAGGTGAATGGGGTTATTCTTCTTGACTGCTTATCATAAGGTTGTAAATAGTGTAAGGGTGTTTTCCTCAATGTTAAGGAAATTTGTTAATTAAGAAAAGCATTTATGGAGTATACTGTAATTTAGGATAATATTATATGGAGAATATAGGGTCACAAACTAGATAGACATGATGAGGAGTCCCATAATTTGTAGTGTGAGTGGCCATATGCACATTACTTTCATCTAAATTAGAATCCATAAGATGTTTAAGGAAATACCTATTGGGATTAGCAAATTTTATCATATTTGTTGAGTTTAAATTTGTGTTGTACTGAAATAGGAAGTTTATGATGAAAGAAAAAGGCTAATAAGAATGATGATGTAAAGACAAATTTAAAAAATAGGATACAAAGTCAAATCAGTTGGTTGTGTTTTATAACCTAGAGAAACAAATAGATAGATAATAATACACAATCATTTAGGTCAAATATGTATTGTAGACAAGAAATATAAACAAGTTGAGAAGGATACATAGTCATGATGGTTGACTGTGTACTACTGAACATAGAACTGAATAGGGGGATAAGAAGACATAGTTGTGTAGGTCAATTATGTACTACTGGTAAGAAGGTAGAACATAGTTTGTAGGAGATTATACCAAAAAGGATGATAGTGTATTAAAATAGGGGAAAGTTTTTCAAGATAATTGTAAGCAAGAATGAAATAAAACACACAAATAATTGGATCAATGTGATTGATCTAATTGAGGCACATGTCACAAACCTTGCACCAATACTAACCAATGCAATTATTGAAATACAACACACAATGATCAAAGAGAAAACTAAAAAATAAAAAGTAAATGCTAAATAATTAGTCACCTAAGTGTTATTATATTATTATAAATTTTAATTTTAATGTGATATGAATGTTAGCTGAAATAGGGAACTATAAAGCAATCTATGGTTGGTTTTAGGATGTTTGGGATGAAATGGATATGTATTGGAAATGGTACTAGCTTGGTATTCGGGCCTATTCACTCACTTCACAATATCACATTGATAAGGGTGTTAGGTGTTTTACCAATATATACCATTAACTACATGTTTATACCTGGCTAAAAAACCAAGTCATTTTCCCCCTTGGTGATGAATACCAAGTAGGTAGGCCTTAAGAAGACAAATTTTTAATACTTTTTAAATGTTAAGTGGTTTGGTAGTATGTACAAAAGAGTAAGATAATGTAACTAAAATGGTAATTTTAAAAACCACCTATTTAGACTATGTGAGTTACTATAAGCATGCAAACAACTAAAAAGGAAATGTGAATTAATTACTAGTAAATAGATGTTAATTCCTTGATAGATAATAGTATAGAGTCGATTCAAGTGACACTATATGTAAACAATACAAAATAGATTAAAATTATACTTAATTAATGTCTTTAATAACATATTCAAATAGGTTGACTATGTCTCTTAGATAAAAGGTAGACTATAGAACTAAGTCGACTAGTTCAACCTAGTTAATTGTAGTGTTGAAGTTTTGAAGATTGCTAACTTATGAAAAATAGAACTAAAGGAAAAATTGAAATGATAGAGATGGATGAAAAAGAAACCTTTGTGGGATTTAATATAATTTATATTGTAAATTTTTATGCTATAGTGCTTAATTAATGCTTTCAAATTTTGTAAACTAGGTCACTTGGTTCAACCAAGTTCTACAAAACCTTGTATGATGAAGAAAAATAACGAATAGAGTTGACCTATTTGATAGTGTTTTTCTACCTATATGTTGGCATAAAAAATATAATATAGAGTCAAACTATTTTAATATGTATTCTAATAAATAACTGAATAATAATAATATATCTAACTACTTGATCCATTAACCTATATCTAATGAAGACCTACATAGATAGGACATAGTCATTTCAAAACTACTATGTTAAAATTGAGCACAAAAACTTAGAACTATACTGATTGGTTTAATATAGTACTAAAAATATGAAAAAATATAAATGAATATTAAAATTATGGTGTGAAATAAAACCTATAAGGGTTAGATTCACATGAAGTTTACTAGAATGTATGCAAAGGGAAATGCAACTAATCTATAAATCAATCCTAGTTCAGAGAAGATAAATCCTACTTACACTTTGATTGTTGATACATTAGATATTTTAGGTCATGACCAAGATGGATCTGCTAGACCTAGCCAAGGGATTTTTTACCAAAATAATATCACTAGGGAGGGTTCCAAATCCTCTAATCAAGAAAAACTATGCAATAACCTTAACTAGGTCTTATATTTCATATTCACTAATGTAAAAATGATAAAAGCAAAGTGAAAGTCTAATATAGCTCTCACTATATATTGTGGAATAAAGTGAGGGTAATAAACATCAAAAGTAGATATGCATAGAAGACATATACTCATGTCAGATTATATGAAATCCTAATGCATTGGAGAGAAGTACAAATGCTAATATATCTACTCTTATAAAGGAAGAACAAAGTTAGGAATACTTACTTTTGAAGATGAATTCACCAAGACTTAATCTCTCCCTTGTCCAAGGTGTTTCTCAAGAGGTTATTTTGGTATGTAAGAATAGTATGGATAAATCATATATAGGATACACAACCTATCAATGCATCCAAAAGACTTCTCTACAATTCAAGATTAGTATCTCAAAAGAAATTATGAAACCCTAAGCTATGCTCCTCAAGTAGAATGTTGGATAAGAAGATGCATAATATATATATCTTCTTCTTCTCTTGTTTATAAATGATGAAATGAATGTGTTTACATAGCTAGATATACCCTAGTCCTTTTTAAAATTTTACCTAATAAGGTCAGCGCAATCGAGTCTATATTGTTATTGAAAAAAACAAATTAGGTCTCAATCTAGGTCAATTAGGAGTTGACCTAGACCCTAAATGAGTTTTTTAAATTAGATTATAGGGTCAATGTGATCGACATTGTATCATAAACCATAAAAAAGGAATTTAGGCTAGGGAAGAGCTAATAAAGACAAAAAATGACTAAAACAGGGTAAAAAAAGGAGGCAAAGCTCAGGGGAATGTTTTTAGGATATGATTATGTAGATAGAAAGTGGTAGTAAAGGGACAAAAATCCTAGGAAGCACCAATGGTCACCCACCCCTTTCTTAGTACACCCTTTAAGATGTGCTTTCAGAGATATTAAGACTTGATGGGTTTTTATAAGAGAGAAAGTATCAGTAATTGATAAATTTTTAAAATATTATGTGTATAAAAAATCCATCTTTCACTTCATGATACAAAGACTTTTACTTTGCTTAACATGTCTATTACCAACTATTTGTATAAAAGTACACATGTATGTTATTCCTATCATGGTTTTAGGTCGAGCTAAGCTTGTTTTACATAATGGTCCTCTACCATGTGAGTCCCATTTTTATATGGATCATTGTTATATGGCTCACTTTTAGTTACCTCCAATTACTACTAGATGATAGATAGATCATAGGAACCCTTTCATTTCACATAGACCACTTGATTATTTATGCTCCCATCCTACCTAGACTACTCACCCATGTTAAATAGTAGATCTTGTAGTCTAAGTTATCACTAGGTAGAATAGGGTGCCTCATCAACCTATATAGGAACACCATAATCCTACCATCCCTCCTCATCCCCAACACACTACAATAGTACAAAGAGATTTGAAAAGAGAATTTAATATAGTGGATCAATTGAGAATTACACCAACAAAAATATCTATATTGAAATTACTTTTAAAAGGAACAATCTTTAAATATATTATATTTTAAACACTTAATTACACATCTATGCCTCGTATACTAAACCATATTATTTTTCATCTATCATGAATACTATAAAGGATGTGATATATTTTTCCAATGAGGACTTACCCTCACATCCAGTAATTGATCAAAATTTGCCAACTTTTATTCAAGCTCAAATCAATAACACAATTATAAAATGAGTTTTCATTGACAGTGGATCAAGACTCAATATATGTAACCTCACATTTATACAAACTATGAGGGTTGATATAGAATCTATTCAAAAGACATATAAGAATATCTAAGGGTTTGATGACATTCATAGATAGACATTGGATTCAATTACATTAGACATTACAATGGGACCAAAAACATTATCTACACATTTTTAGGTGATTCTAAATCATTTTCATTATATTTTATTAATTAGGAGACCTTGGATAAATGTTATGAAGGATATGCCTTTCACTCTTCATAGATGCATTAAATTTTTACATGATGGGTACCTATACACATGTCTAGTAGATAATCAATCATTTAGATATTGTGGACTGGCAAAGCCTCCTATATCGAGTACATCATTGTATGGGAAACCTCATGTTCTCACTGAATTCACACCTAACAAGATTACCATTGATTATATGCATACGTATGAGGTGGGGGGAGTCTAACAAGACTATTCATATACCATCTCTAAAGCTTTCTACAACACAATTACCCTTAATGATGATAGATTAATATCCTCTCCCATCATATTTACCCTAACTAATGATAAAGGAACATCCTATCATAGTACATACATCCTCACCTAAGATAGATGATGAGATTATTACAACCTAATTACCACTAACTTTTAATTTATAAGAGGATTATATTCATAATTATGACACATATTCATAGGCCATGATAGAGGATGATCAACCACCTATAGATATCTATGATTATTTATGTGGATTGAGTTTTACACTAGTGGGACCAAGAGAGTATAGAGATAATTCAAAGGAACTTATACCTCACCCAAACTAGTAGCATCACTTGTTTAGGATCTTATAGCTACAAGTTTCCATACCTAGCTATAGTCAGCAATAGATCCCTTGAACCATTTAATACATATGGTTACATCATTGGATATTAATCTAGTCATGAAAATTTAGGCAAGTAGTTCATAAGATAGATCACACTAGATCTTATAGATACTACTTGATATAGGATTGATGATATTACCCACAACCCAACATAGATTAGTTAGAAAATTGTCACCATAATAAGGGCAATCCTTTATCCACTTTCATAGACTCATAGGACATGATACAAACACATGCTCAAAATTAAAACATAAACTAAATAAATTTAAAGCTAAGGGAACTATCCAAATCATATAGCCTTCACCTACATAGGTACCACCACCATTAACTATATGATATCCTTCATAGATGTAAGCACTATGACATAATCATCACTGACACAAATATTCATACACACACACACATTCCCTATGTGGTTATAGATGAGGATTTTAATCCTAACACTTGCACTTTGGAATTTTTACACTACATTGGTTATCAGGAGAGTAAGCTACATGTTATATACTATCAAGATTCCAGTGGATACATTACATTAATAATTGCATGTGGACCTAAGGTGGCCAACACATTATTATTCATTTTTAGTAGGGATACTCATGTACAAATAACACTTGGCAATACCTGGTTATAGGAGATGGATTCCATTATTGAATGGTCAGATAAATGCTTAAAATTCACTATAGATGCTTAAAATTCACTCATAATGGACACATGGTTTTTATCTTACATAATGACATAGATGAGAACCACAAGTTTCACACAGATACTTTATGGTCTAATGTGGTTTACCCTAGGACCACATGAGAGGCATCTTACATAGTTGAGTAAACATTATTAGAATGCCTAAAATTTAGATGCATGCCAAGGATAAGGCTTCACTAATACATTTATATATTGATAAAATGACTATGATAATAATTATTTATTTGATATTGGATAGATTTATTATCTAATACTAGATGATATTCCACCATATCCACCATTTGATTATCCACATTGCATGGATGTGCTCTTGGGTCTATAGAGATATTACACTTTACTTGTATAAAGTTTCATTTACATTTCCAATATTTACTTATACATATTTCCCTCTCTCTTGTTCCTTATATTATTTTCATTTGCTTGTATATAGCTAATATCTAGAAAATACAAGAAATATAACATGTCAAAACATAAAAACATTCAAATATTACTCAAAAACCATAAAATCTATAGATTGTATACATTGTTTTGTTACATTTATTTAAATTTCTAGACACTACATATGCTATCTATCTTAGTATAGTAATTTTTATCATACATATATGCTTCACTTTTTCTCATTGAGTGATTTCAAATTACATATAGGACTCTGATCCACTACATTGATCCAAACTTGCTATCATCTACCCATTGGGGACATATACACCGATCCAAGTTTATTAATTTTATAGATTCACCCTCTTGGGTCCATCTCATACACAATTTCTTTACTAGGTTTTATCCTTACATTCTTTACATTCCATTTTATGCATTGATATATCTTGATATTGATCATTGATACTCACACCCAAATTTTTCCGACTATCACTAGTTTAGACTCAACATATGTACATCCTATCATTTTAAAAAATTTGTAATACATTCATACATACTTTCATTTATAGCTTTCCTACTTTAGAATTTTTTTCATTTCATATGCTTCTTCTATTTTAGGGAATTTGAATATGCCATTATTATTTGGCTCTATGCCACATCTATTCATGCATGCCTTAGACATATGCCCATGTCCCTTATGTGTGATTTCCTAATTGTTTATGTAGACATTTGTACATGTTCTAATATGTGGATCTAAGCCAAATTACTTATTACTTGATTATGTGAAGATTTAGCGACATGTGCCCATTTCCCTTGTATTGTGGATCCTTAGCCTATTTTACATGAATCATGTTTTTTATATGTATGATTTATTATATGATTCATCACCATGACACTTATCTTTGCTTGTTACACAAACTAATTTTTTATGCCATGAGGAACCTCATGCATATACCCTTCCTACTTGGGTGTCATTATGGGTATCATGCCCTATTCACCTAAGTGGCTAATCAGATTTTTTGTTATAAACATTGATTACATCTATCCTAACACCCTTTTACAATGTTAGATACAACATACATCTTACATTACATACTTATGCTCAGATTATTTTACATTCTGATGTTATGTTTGCACATTGTATTGGATTATCATGTAGTTATCATATATGCTCTGTCTAACACATTTTTCAGAGCTACTTTATTTTGAAGATAGTTTTTACATAGGCTCCATAACTACCCTCAAAATATGGGGAATTCACAAGGGTTTGTCATAGATATTAGGCTCTTATATTGTTATTCATAGATCATTTTTAGCAAATAGTCTCAATTTTAGGAAATCAGACATAGTTAAGACATAAAAAAGGGACTCAAAAAGTAATTTAGTCACCCAAATTCCAAACCAAATAGACATTAGCACCCAAATTGGGACACTAACACCACATGGAGCTATTGTACACTACATGGCACTACTATCTAGTAACCCTAGATTTAAGGTAGTTCAGATTAGCTAGAATAACACACTAGGTATAGTATAGGTATGCACAAATAGAACTACATGTTTGATAGTTATGTTTAGATTTTTGTAGGATATACTAATTTCAGCTCAAATGCATACTAGTTTCTTAGATTTGGGGCATCACACATAGCACGATCATCCCCACATTTAGTTTAGATACACAAATACAATTATTATAATTAGTCAAGAATCAGTATATTTAGATATCAAATTAGGGGCATGTGCACGACACATAGTTTCCATATGCTCAATTACACACAAGTTGATCAAATAGAATGGAAAAATCCATGTCATTCTCTACATTATATACAATTTATATCACATTCTAGGTTATCACTAGTTTCATGCCTTATTCCATCTAGAGTGTTTGGCATTCATGAGTGGCTCAAATCTACTTACTATACCCGAGTGGTCATGGAGCAGATATACACAGTTTGATATACCTATTTAGACATTTTTATCACTTCATGTAGTTCAATTTTAGATGAATCTACTACACATAGGTTGGTAATGATGGATTCATAGCCTACTTGAGGTATTGAGACACCCACATGAGAGGGTTAGACATACTTATAGTCTAATCCAACCTATTCATAGGTCATAATCCACCAAGTAGGGGTGGGTAGTGATGTAGTCAAAACTGGATTGATTTTTTGAGCCACTCACATATGAGGATTGAGTAAGTTATTAGTTCAATCCAAAATATTCAATGATTTGAGCACTATGTACACACACATAGGCTATCACCAACTTTATGCATTAGTTCTCATACACAATAAGGTGTATCTATTCCTTTTCTCTCTCATATACATTTATTCAACTTTACTCAATTAATTTATTTAGCATAGTATTTTTCTTTTGATATCTCTTAAGTAAGGACTAATTTTTGCACATTTTATTACAAGTCATGTTTTAGATCATGATCCACATACGTAGACCCAACTTCACATACTCAAACTCAACTACATAGTCTTCCCTTCTAAATTAAGTTTAGGTATGATTATTTTCACTTTATACAAGTCATTTCACTTTATTACATTTCTAGCATAAAGTGCGGGCAAATGTAATCACCTAAAAGTGGTATTTGGATGCCAAGAGTGTTGCTTGAGACAACTTATTCCTGTCTTAGCCCTAGACTTATCCTAGAGAATTTATCTTAATTTTATATCTATTGTGTGGACCATAGACATATCTTGTCAACCAAAACATAGTATCAAACCTGTATTCCTAGATCCTAGCCCTTTGTACCCAATAGCTTGCTAGCTAGACACTAACACCACATTAAGGACATTAGAGCCACACGGTGCAAGTTTTCCTTACCATAAATCCCTTAAATGGATATATTTTCAAATGTGTCACCATATTAAGGTTATCCTAAGCATATTTTATTATTTACACAAGCTACAAAACATTATAAATACAAGACTATTAGACCTTTATCCACTAGATGGAAAATAGATGCAAAAATCCTATTCAAACAAGAAACAAGTTGGATCAAAATCAAGGTTATCAATCCCTATTATAACCTCATTATACATAATACCATCTACATTTTCCCTAATCCCAGATTTTAAAGATTTCTAATCTAAAGCACACTCAAGGCATTCAATATCTCTATCATTCTAGTATTCACTTGCACTTTCACTAATCATTAGGTGGGAAAACTAGATCAATCTTATCCCTCTTTAGTGTATTAGTGTGTAAGAAACTCTCTTAAAAATGGGGTGTTGATGATGTATAACCTATCATAGTAGTAAACACACATTTTTTGGAGTTTTTTCAATGATGTCTCTAAGGTGACCAAGGATGTTCATGAGGTGTCATGTGTGCTAGAATGACAATGATAAAGTGTGCTTCAATGTTATTGCATAGTTATTTAGTGTTTAACTTGGATAGGAAATTTATGGATGATATTGATGGTATGAACATGTTGTAGATACCTTATGGGATTTTATGTGTGCTTATAGTTCTTATGTAAGTGAATGAAAGTCATCATAATAGTCATAAGAATATCTAAGCTCAAATAGTCATCTTGATAGATAAGGCTAAGTAAGCAGTTTGATGACATAATATTTAACATGTGTGAAAATTTTAGGATAATTTTGATACATGTATGTATTTTCATATGTGATAATATCATATTATTAAAATTTTAGGTCATAAGGTTGATAGTATCAAAATTTATTAAGGTGCAAAGTTATCTTCTCAAACAGAGTTCACTAAGTTTCTATACTTAGCCAAATTTGAAAGAAGAGATATAATGGTGAGTGTTTAATCAAATAAAATATATAATGGTGAGAAATAAATATGATTAGATAAGGATCCAATGGCATGGTTCAACTTCAAATATTTATTATTACATGTGCTAGTTACATGTGTCATAATAATAGAGTTTGAACAACAGATCTAATAGCGAGCATGAAACATGTCAGATAGAGATAAATAGTAAGTACATGATCATGAATATTATGATCCAATGGATCATATTAATTCAAATATTCAAGACTAAACATAGGGCTGACAAGTGGTGGAACTTCATTGGATTCAAATAGTTAATGTGCTCAAAAGGCATGTGAGGGTACCAAGTGTCTTAATCATGGATGTTTCTATCAAAGATCAATGGTGAGCGTTAAAGAGTTAAAGTTAGGAAGATCATGATGATATAAATGTATCATGTTTGTTAAAATTTTATAGGTATAATTTTATAAGGTCAAAGTTTTTGATATTTAACATTAACACAGTGACCATTGGAATTTGAATATTCAAATTAATGAGGGAAAACTAGTCTAAAGTTTTTTGAACTATATATTTTGATCTAGGATGAATTTCATGGTGGTGTAAAAACAAAAATTTCATAGTAATATAAGTTTCATAAAAATAAACTAGTTATAATGTTTGGATGTTTATACATTTAAAGTTATCAAGCTCCAAAGTTAACTATATGTTTGACCATGTTCTACAAGTGACCCGAGAAAGATAATTAAGTTGTTCTTGATAGTGTATTGATGTTTAAAGATGAAATAAATACTTTAGAGTGTTTTAATATCCATTATTACCATATTTTTTTATTTTTTAGGTTTTAATAATCCATATTTATCATTAAAAATTGCTTATAAGTTGACTATGTTTGTTGAATGCATGGTAGTTTGAGTGACCATCTTGCAGAGGTAAGTTGAAGGTGTTTTGATTTGAGTTGAGAGAAAAAATGAATATGAAGATGTCAAGGAATTATAAAATATTTTTTTATAATGTATTGGATGTCATATTATGCCCCTTATTAGTTATGGAGAGTTAAAATAGTTTGACTATATTTTGAATGTGTATGACAATTATGAGTGGTCATTTTGAAAGAGTTGATTTAAGTTCTTAGATCTTGAGTTGAAGTGTATAAATAACATGGATGTGTTATAAATTTATTTAAGGGTTCACTCATGTGATATAATCATATGGATATATGAAATATTTGAGTTGTTAGTTCAGAAGTTTGAGAATATGTTTTCTATGTAGGAAGGCCTAAAGAGCAAGGAGACCTAAATGGTAGGTTCAAGGTGTGAGTTGGTGTTCAAGGTGGAATAGATCCATATGTAAGTAATAAAGGGAATATTTTAAATATTTTTTATTTTTTTTATGATTTTATAAAGGATGAATGTGGTCTAAGTAGTCTCACATGTAACGTGTGAGTATGTAGGCCTAATTGTTTTAGGTCTCACCAAGACCTAATGGTGGTTTGGGGATAATGAGGCATTGAAAGACCTAAGGAGTGTGTGTTTATTACATGTGAAAAGTATTAGGATCTATTTAAATTTTTTTTCAAATATTTAAATCATCTTGGCCTACCAATATGGGTTAAAGGAAGAGAGTGGTATAAGTACAAGTTCTAATTAGACTAATTATGCTCATTGTGCAAGTGTGGATTAAAGTGAATAAGAGAAACTTTGAAAGATAAGGTATAGATCACTTATGACCATCAAAGTGTGAATAAGATAAATTATACTTGTCTGATTAATTTAATTCAATTCACACAAGTCATTAGACCTAATGAGCCTAGAGGTAGTTTGAGCAAATTAGTCTTAGAGGCAGCTTGAGAGAGATTAGAGGTGAAGAGTGGAGACAAATGGTCATCATCATTAATTGAAGAGTAGTAAAAAGTATTCAGTATAATTTTTTCAAGGTAGATGATTGGGCTCTTGGTTTCCTAGGGGTTTGGTTCTTCCTTATGGGATAGGTGTCTCACTAAACTAAGGGATGGGTGTTTTTTAATTAGTTGGTGTTGGTCTAAATGTTTAATCTTGTTTTATAGGACTATAGTCCATCTTTCAAGGTTCATTGAGTTTTATCCCCCAAGAGGGTTTCCCAAATATATGATGTTTTCATGTTATGCATGTTCTTATGTATGCTTTGGATGTATATGCTTTCATGTTTATGTTTCTTGAACAATTTGATGTATGTTGAATGTTTAAGAGTTAGCAATTAAATTGGAATATCTTACATCACTGATTCACCCTCCCCCCTCAATGATTGTACCTCTAACAACATTTTTATCTCATGCCATAATTTAAAGGAGGATTAGGGTTTGCATATTAAATCATCTATTATGGGCATAATATAGAGTTATAAATTTCATGCTTGTAGGAATAAAACCCAAAAATGTAGGTGTAGGTGCTCTTAAAAATTAGGAATAGTCCAAAAAAGAGGACATTAGTGCCATTTTTAGGACACTAGAGGCACATGATGCTACTATCCAAGTGGGGTGTTACTATCTAAGAAATAATTTAACTTAAGGACCCTATTGATGACATTTAGACATGTTTGTAACCTAGTTTTTAACACCATATCTTCCATGACAGTTGTTTTCTAGATAAATATTTATTTTCACATTATTATTATTTTTAGAAAGTCAAATCAAGTCAAATTCTATAACAAATTAGTGGTTATTTATTTCATATAATTTCACTAATTTAGAAAAATTGTCCCTTTAATCTAACATAGTATTTACATTATTAAAACCCTAAAAGGGTTAAATCATTTGGTGAACCCAACTTGCTTCAAATATTGCATAAAAACCTAGTTTACATTTTCCAAAATTTTATGCACTAAATTAGGGATCCAAACTTATGCCTATATATATATATATATATATATATATATATATATATATATAGGCATAACCTAGCTCATTAAATCAAATATCACATTAGAGTTTTATTTATTTAAATACAATTTAAATCTTTACAAAGTAATCCTAATTCACACAAAACCCCAACCCTAGATTACCCTAGGGTCCACAATTGTAGCATTTACTTAGTCTTAATTTATAGCTTATTCCCATTATTATCATTTTAGAAGCCATATTTCACTTCATGATACAAATCCTTGTACTTTGATTAGCATGTTTATTACCAACTATTTGTATAAAATTACACATGTATGTTACTCTTATCATGGATTCAACTCAAGATAAGTGTGTTTTACATAATGGTCCTCCATCATGTGAGCCCCAATTTTCTATAAATCATTGATATATGTCTCACTTTGAGTTGCCTCTAGTTACAACTAGATGATAGAGGACTCAGAGGAACCCCTTTATTCTACCTTCACCTAGAGCACTTGATTATTTATGTTCCCATCTTGTCTTTACTACTCTCCCATAGTAAATAGTAGATCATACAATGTGAGATGTAACTAGGTACAATAGGGTACCTCCTTAGCCTATATAGGAGAAGCATAACCCTACCATCCCTCCTCCTCCACAACATATTACATGGGACCCAGATATCAATAAAGAGAATTTGATATAGTGGATTAGTTAGAAATACACCAGCCAAAATATCTATATTGTAATTACTTCAAAAAGTAATAATATTCAAAGATATTTTGTTTAAAACACTTAATCACACATCTATTCCTCGTGATACCAAACCATATTATTTTGTATCTATCATGAATAATATAAAGGATGTGGAGGATGTGATATCTTTTTCCAATGAGGACTTGCTTTCATAGTCAGTAATTGATCAAAATTTGCCACTTTTCATTCAAGCTCAAATCAATATATGTAACCTCATATTTCTACAAACCATGGGAGTTGATATAATATCCATTAAAAATACATATAAGAATATCTAAGGATTTGATGACATTCCTATACAAACATTGGGTTCAATGACATTGGACATAAAAGTGGGACCAAAACCATTATCTACACACTTTTAGGTGATGCCAAATCATTTTCATTATAACTTGATACTTGGGAGACCTTGGATACATGATATGGAGGTTGCACCTTCCACTCTTCATAGACATGTCAAATTTTTACATGATGGGCCTATACACATGTCTAGAAAATAATCAACCATTTAGATATTGTAGACTCACAATTCCTCCTACACCAAGTACATCATTAAATAAGACAACTCATGTTCTAATTGAATCCCCACCTCACAAGATTCCCATTGAGCAGATGCATACATATGAGGTGGGGGATTCCAACAAGATTGTTCATATACTATCTTCAAAGCTTTATACAACATAGTTACCCTCACTGAAGATAGAGGAACAACCTCTCCTAACACAGTTACCCTCACTGATGATAGAGGAACAACCTCTCCTAGCATAGTTACCCTCATTGATGATAGAGGAACAACCTATCATAGTATAGACATCCTGACCCAAGATATATGATGAGATTATTACAGCCCAGTTACTGCTACTTATTAATTTAGAAGAGGCTTACATTCATAATTCTAACATAGATTCACAAGCCACGATAGATGATGATCAACCACCTATAAATATTGATGATTATTTATGTGGATTGAGTTTTACACCAATGGTCCTAAGAGAGTACAAAGATAATTTAAAGGAACTTATACCTCACCCTACACTAATAGAATCACTTTCTCAATATCATATAACTATAGGTTCACATACTCAGCTATATTCAGTAATAAATCCCTTGATCCATTTAATTCATATGGTTAAATCCATGGATATTGATTTAGTCATACAAATTCAAGGAGGAAGTTCACAAGATAGATGTACCAGATCTTACAAATACTACTTCATAGAGGATTGATGATATTACCCATAGTCTGGCACATTTTAGTTAGTAGATTGTCATAATAAGAAGGGAACCCCTTTTTCCACTTTTATAGACTCACAAGATATGATACAAACACATGCTTAGAATTAAAACATAAACTAAATAAATTTAAGGCTATTATCACTATCCAAATCATACAACCTACACCTCCATATGCACCACCACATTCAATAATATGAGATCCTTCACATATATGAGTACTAAAAAAGAGTTTTTATTGACACATGTATTCATGACATGACCTATTAACTATAAATATTTTTTTAGCAAATAGATATATTCCCCATTTGTCTATAGATGAGGATTCCAATCCTAACACTTGCACTTTGGAATTTTTACACCACATTGGTTATTAGGAGAGTAAACTACAACATGTTAGACATTTTCAAAATTCCATTGGACACATTACATTACTAGCTGCATGTGGCCCCAAGGTGGCTAATACATTATTCTTCATTTTGAGTAGAGACATCATGTATAGGTTATATTTGGTAATACATGGTTACATGTGATGGATTCCATTTTTGATAATTCAGATAGATGATTGAAATTCACTCATGATGGGTACATGTTTCTCATCTTACATAATGACATAGATGAGAACCATGGGTTCCACATAGATAATATGGGGTCTAGTGTGGTTTACCTTGGGACCACATGAGAGGAATCTTACATAATTGAGAAACACACCATTTAGATACATAGACTCTAGAATCATGCTAAGTATAAGGATCTACTAATACATATAGATTGATATGATGACTAAAAAAATGATGATCTACCACCAGATCCACCATTTGATTATCCATATTCCATGGATATGCTCTTGGGTCTATAAAGACATTACACTTTACTTTTATACTATTTAAATTGCATTTAAAGTATTTACTTATACATACTTCCCTATCTTGTTCCTTGTATAGAGTTTATTTAATTTGCTTGTATATAACTCATATCTAGAAAATACAAAAATAATATAACATGTCAAAAAACAAAAACATTCAAATATTACTCAAAAACCACAAAATTTATAGATTGTATGCATTGATATGTTACATTTATTTTATTTTACAAACACTACATATGCTAGTTATCTTAATATAATCAATTTTGTCATACATATATGCTTCACTTGTTCTCATTGAGTTCTTATAGATTACATATAGGACTTTGGTCCACTACATTGATCTAAAATTGTTATCATCTACCCATTGGGGACATATACATCGATTCAAGTTTATTCATTAGATACATTTGACCACCAAGGGGCATCTCATACATAGTTTATATTACTAGGTTCTATCCTTATGTTCATTATATTCCATTTTATGCATTGATATATCTTGATATTGATCATTTATACTCATACCCAAATTTTGCCAACTATCTCTAATTTAGACTCAACATATGTACACCCTAACATTTACCTAGAATTGTACTACATTCATACATAATTTCATTTATAGCTTTCCTATTTTAGGCTTGATTGTGTTTCTTGTGCTTATTCTATTCAAGGGCATTTGAATATGTCATTGTTATTTGGCTCTACAACACATTCATGTATGCCTTGGATATGTGCCCATGTACCTTGTGTGTGCTTTTATAATTGTGTATGTAAATATTTGAGCATGTCCTTCTATGTGGATCTAAGCCAATTTACTTGTTTTTGGCATATGTGGACATTTGAACATGTCCTTGTATGTCCTTTATTTCCAAGATTTAGTGACACGTTTCCATGTCCCTTGTATTTTTGCCCCTTAGCCTAGTTTTCATGACTCTTGTGTTTTGTATGTATGATTTATTATATTATTCATCACCATGACACCTGTATTTTCTTGTTACACATACTATTTTTCGATGCCATGAGGGACCTCATGCATCTACCCTTCCTATTTGGGTGTTGTGATGGATATAATACCCCATCCCCCTAGGTAGCTACTCAAATTTGTTGTTATATACATTGATTACATCTATATTGCAACATTGTGTAATACTATATATAATTTACATATTATATTACATACTTATGTTCAAATTATTTTACATTTTGATGTTATGTTCACACATTATATTGGATTATCATGCAGTTATCATATATGCTCCAGCTAACACATTTTGTAGAGATATTTTATTTTAAGGGCAATTCTTGCATACGTTCCATAACTACCCTCAAAATAGGGGGCATTCACAGGGGTTTATCATAGAGATTAGGATCCTATATTGCTATTCATATATCATTTTCAGCACATAGGCTTAGTTTCAAGAAATTAGACACATGTAAGACATAATAAAAAATAAGGACTCAAAAAGTAGTCCAGTCACTCATATTTTAGACCAGATAGACATTAACACCTAGATTGTGTAAATAACACCACATGCCATTAGTTTCCACTACATGGAACTATTTTCTAGTATCCCTAATTTTAGGGTAATTTAGATTATCTAGAACAATACGCTAGGTACAATACAAGTTTATACATATACAACTAGAGGTTTAATAGTTGTGTTTATATTTTAATCAAATACACTCATTTTAGCTCAGAATTATTCTAGTTGCTTAGACTTAGGGCATCATTCATGGCATGATATTACCCACATTTAGCTTAGATACATAGATATAATTATTGTAACTCATCCTAGAATTAATATACTTAGATATCAAATTGGGGGCATGTGCGTAGCACATAGTTTCCATATGCTCAATTACACATAAATTGATTATATGGAATGAAAAAATCCATGGCATTATCTATTATATATACACTTGATATCATATTCAAGTTTGTCACTAGTTTTATGCCTTACTCCATCTGTATTGGTTGGCATTCCCAAGTGGAGTTGATTTATATAGATATACCTAGTTAGACATTTTTATCACTTTGTGTGGTCTAGATTTAGATGCATCTACTAAAAATGGGTGGGAAATGATGGATTCATATCCTAATTGAGTTATTGATCCACCCACATGAGAGGGTTAGGCACATTTATAGTATAATACAAACTATTCATTGGTCATGATCCACCAAGTAGGGATGGGTAATGGTGGAGTCAAAACCAGATTGAGTTCTTGAGCCACCCACATATAAGGATTGAGAAAGTTATTAGTTAAATCCAAGTTATTCAATAATCTATTCCTTTCCTTTCTCTTATCTATTTACTTAAATTTACTTTGTTAATTTATTCAACATAGTCTTTTGCTTTTGATATCTCTTAATTAAGGACTAATTTTAGCATGTTTTATTACAAGTCAAGCTTTGGATCATGCTCTATATATACAAACCCAGTTTCACATACTCAAACTCAGTTACACATGCTTCACTTCTAAGGTAACTTCAGGTATGCTTCTTTTTACTTTATACTAGTCATTTCACTTTGTTTTATTCATATCATAAGTAGTTGGGGAGGGGGGGTGTGTTAAATATAATCACCTAAAAGTGGTATTTGGATGCTAAGAGTGTTGCTTGAGATAGCCTATTCCTAGATTAGCCCTAGACCTATCCTAAAGACTTTATCACAATTTTATAGCCATCGTGTAAACCAAAAATACCTCCAATTAATGAAAAAGTAGTCTTAGATATGCATTCCTAGATCCTAAGCCTTTGTTCCTAGAAGCCTACCAATTGGACACTAGTGCCACATTAAGGACACTAGATCCACATGACACTAGTGTCCCTAACATGGTGCTAGTTTACCTTTCCCTAACTCTCCTAAATGGATATATTTTAAAATTTGTAACCCTCCTAAAGTTATCCTAAGCACATTTTATTATATGTAAAAGCTATGAAACACTATAAATACAAGACTATTAGACGTCTATCCATTAGATGGAAAATAGATGAAAAAACCTATTCAAACAAGAAACAAGTTGACCAAAATCAAGGTTATTAATCCCTATTCTATCCTACTTATACATACCACCATCTACAAATTCCCTAGGACCATATTTCAAGGATTTCCAATCTCAATCACACTCAAGGAATTCAAGATCATTATCATTCTAGCATTCACTTTCACTTACACCAAGCACTAGGTGGGATAACTACATCATGATTGATACCTCCTCACAGTATTGGTATGTAGACAACTCTCTTCATAACGGGGTGTTGAGGATGTCTATCTTATCCTACTAATGAACACACCTTTTTATTTCATACCATACTTGCAAGGAAGATTAGGGTTTTCATATTAAATCAGTTATTATAGGCACAATACAAGTCCCAAATTTAATGTGCACATGAATAAAACCCAAAAATAAAAGCACAAGTGCTCCTATAAATTAAGAATAGTCATTCAAAAATGACACTAGTGTCATTTTCAAGATACTAAAGCCACATGGCATTACTATCTAGGTGGGGCTCTAATGTTTATGAGAGAAGTTGACTCAGGGACCTTGATGATGATATTCAACCTATCTGTAACCCAAGTTTTAGCACCAAGATATTTTGAAATAGATATATTCTAGATAAGTCTCTATTTTGACATATTTATTACTATTTTTATAAATTCAAAGCAAGTCAATTTTTGTAGACACATAAATCTTGCCACCAATAACCTCCAATCAGGGTTTTGGCCAATTTCCACCCAAAATGCATAATTTGGCCTAAAAACACCAAAACATGCTAAATGATGTGAAACTAACATATTAAAATGTTGATTTTGGCTAAGGTATCACTAAATGGGGTAATGTAATTTTTGGGCTAGCTAAATTTGATCAGATCATTCTAAGTCAAAATGCTAATTTTGTTCCTTGGTGCTCTGGATTGATCTTTCCTATCAAATCTCTTACACAAGACATGTGCCTTCATTATTTGTTATTGGTAACATCCTAAATGGAATAATGGATCCAATGCATCTAACATCACCTTCTAATTCCAATTTGATCAGAATTTAGACCAATAACAAGGCATTTTGATCAATTTGAGTAATTTGTGCACAAAGTGTTTAATCATGCTTAAGAGCTAATTAAACCAAATTAGAGCCTAATCAAGAAGTCCATGGAAACTTGTTGAATAATTTATTTTGGAAATGAATATTGATAGCTACATCATCAAGTGACCTCATTTCTTGGGAATAAATCCCTAGGCCATAAATGCCACAATTATCAGGATTCATACCCTCCATGCCTCATCAATGCCTTCCATGATGCCCTCCATGCCTTTTAAGTGCCCCTTCTTCCAATGTCATGATGAAGATAATTATAAAATTAATTCCAAAAATTGAATTAATCCTCAATCACACATCTCAATCTCAGGATGGATGGTTCAAGTTGATTCTAGGCATTCTCAAAAATTTATAAATAAGAGGCCTCATCACATGAATTTCAAGACATGATTAAGCAAAGTTATAATGCAGAATTGATTAAAAATATTTATGTAACTAGTTTTAACATGCCAAATTGATTCCAATCCAAGCCAAGCCACAATCCAAAGGTGCCAAGGAGAGACGAAGGTAGCCAAACTTCCTTTGATGAAGACTTCATGAGCACAAGCCAAGCAAGCCACTAAGCATTTTGGAGCATCCAAGGAAGGTAAAAGAAGGTTTCTTTTGCATTTTATTTGTGTGTTTTATTCATGTTTGTTAACTAAGCTCTCACTAGTGTCTAGGCCTAGAGATGTTATGCTAGTTAGTGTGTTTCTTTCATTTTATTTTCATTTTAAAACTAACACCATACTAACCATCCTCTCTTGAGTCAAATTCTTAGATAACATATGGCACACCCGGTGGGACCAAACACATCCCACACATGAATAAGATCATTTTGAAGTTTTAAAATCTTCATTTGGATCATTAAAACTCTTAAAAATAGATTTTCTAACTTTGTTTTACCATTTTCCTTTGTCATGGGTTTATAGAGTAACCGACGTCAATTAGTAAAACTGGCATCAATTAGATAGATATTGTTAGTCACTATTGGTATAATTGATAACAATTAGATAAACATCATCGATTAGCTAATGTAACCATTGTCAGTTATATAACCAACGTTGGTCACTATGTTTTTTTTAAAACACATACCCAAGAGATTTTTTTTTAAAGTTATTGTTTCAAACCTAAAAGTGCTTCAAGGCTAAAGGACATGTTAACATTTTTATTATAGTACCAAGCTTAAAATTTACTAAAAACATGTTTTAGATCACCTTTTACATACTTAAAAATCAATTAGGAACCTTGTTTTGGTGTTTAACATATAATTTAGATTTTTACGGTGAATGTTTTCAAAGTTTGCAACTAAGACTAAGGGGTCAAATGAACACCACCTCATTTTCCATTTGGGCTTTAAAATAAACTCACCTTCTCAAGATTTTTGTATTCACTTAGTTATTTAAATTAAATTTTTGTTTGGAAAAAAGAGGGATGTTGTGTGTATGCTCTTCTATTTGTCCCCTTTAGGGAACCCTTGGAATCAAAAGTTCCATTCATATTGCAAGTAGCCTAATATAAGGATTAGAAAGAAAGTCATCTAAATCACTCCCTAAAAACTCTTCAAAGTTTGGGTGACCTTGAAAATGACCCTAAAGTCTTTCTACCTTCATGATTTATTTATTTCTATCTAAAATTGGCTTATGAGGGGGACTTCATCACCTCCCATGAGTTCTTTAGGGAAGCTTTGACTTAAGGTTTCACCTCCTGACATTGACTTCATTTGGCTCCTAATTGGAGTTGCACATGGGATGTAGTGGCATTTTAGACATCGCACTACACTGAGTGAACAACAAGAAGTAGTGGTTACAAAAAGGACTAGAGATTTTTGTAATAAGCCAAGTGATATAGACCCAAAATCCATGCTTTTATTTTGCATCGTTTGGCATGAAAGTCATTATGCAATTGATCCCCTAGAATGTTAGGAAACTTGTTAGATCTTAGATAAATCCAAACTTTCCATGGAAGTAATGTTGGTGTAAGGTGCACCTCAAGGTCCATGTCATAGTACTTTTATTTGAGAGAAGGGGGTGTAAAAACCCTACTATATAATGCACATTTACTTTTTGATGAACACTTAAAATCCTCTCAAATGATGTATATATATGGATTCAAACAATATCAGGAAACCTTGTCAGTTTAGAGTCTAAGAGTGATTAATCAGTTGAGTTTTGTCCTAGATTAAAGTATTATTTGAAGTCAAAACATGGTGTAAAAAAAATTCAAACCAAAACATATGGTCCTCATTTTCCTTTGAACAAAAAGGCATTATGCTTCCCGCATGAGATCATCAATTTGCCTTATTCAAAAGTTCATCAAAAGCTTGGGATTCATATCATCCACTTTGGCATAGTTATGTTGCCCAATTGAGTCTATACCTTTACCAAAGTTGTTTAAGTCCTTCACTTATAATCTAAATTCAAAATTGCACCTTTATAAGTTCATAGGCTTGATGTGTTAAGTGGGTTCACCATTTGCACTAAACTTGAAGGAACTTAGGTTTAATTTCTAAATTGGGTTGAAGGTCATTTTAGACTCAATATCATTATCACCACTTAATATACTTAAGCCATTTTATACTAAACACTTGCACTTTGAGTCTATACACCAAAACATTTTGAGTCAAGAAAAGTAGTGTTATATTGTCAAAATTGTGGGAAACTATCTTTGCCTTAGAGAGTTTTTGAAACAAACTTTTTTGTCACAAATTTTGGGTAGTGTAGCATTTTTACACTACCCAAAACATTTAAAATATTGTTTCATAGACCCTCTTGCATAGATTTCAAATTTGTTCCTACTTTTTTAGACCAATCCAAGTGTAATTTTGTGATCTTTTTTCTAGCATAGTTATATCGTTCACTTTTGTCTAGCTTATTTTTAAAAAGAACCAAGTTTTAAATAATAATTTATGAGAAAAGAAACTTGTTATATCATTATTTATGAGAAAATAAACTATCTCTGAAGTGCCTTTTATTTCATACCTTATACCTAGTTGATCAAGTTCATATCCAAAAATCAAATGCCTAGTGTTTTTTAAAAGTGTTTCAAATCCATTAGATTAAAACTTTCATCTATTTCAAAGTCTAGATTTTAACGCCATTTGGCCAAGAGTCCTAGCGCATGCCTTGTTTGAGCCTAGATTTTGATGCTACATTTGGCCAAAAGACCTAAAAACTTTTAAATTTCTAGATTATACTGATTTGAAACACTTCAATATTAGAGTTTGGAATTTATATTTTTTGTCCATTTACTTGCTTATCTTTGTGTGAATAGTGAAACATTAGATACGTCATGCTAACTTGTTTCCTCACAAATCTTTGCATAAACCTTTTGATCTTTTTGATGAATCTAGACCAAGTTGGAAGATCATTTTTTTTAGATTTTACCCTTTTTAGAGTTTTTATAACTCTTTGACCTTTTATTGCAAAGCGTTGACTATGGATCCCAACATGTAATCCTACACTCATAGTGGACTCATGTACAATCTAGGGATTAGTAATGTGGTAGCATAGGAAGAAATGGTGTAAGACCCCTATGTAGATAATATTCCTTATGATATGGATTTTTATTCCTCTTATAATACTCAATTAAGGGCATAAATATAAGATCCATAACAAGACCAAGAATAAACTGCATAATACCTAGCTATAATACCCATAGTGGATGAGTCAGTTCTTCAACAGTCATATTCTACTAATACAGCTTCCACATATGATCCATTTTTGTTTAAGTGATAGTTTTTGGAGAAAAAAGATGAGATTTTGGTTATAACTATAGAGGTAGGGTCCAAATTTCTAGTAGACTTCCCCCATGAAAATTTACCAATTCTAGTAAGAGTGCCTCGCAATATCATTTACAATCAACAGGGTTATTCTATCAATCATATGGCTCTAGTCCAAACAACGTATCAAGAACCTAATATATCTAATTGAGGCAAAAACATCATGGAAGATCACTTTAATCAAATGTAGATAGCATATTAAACTTACCTAAATCTAGCACATAATTTCAATCAGATGAACATGGTAAGTAAGCCTCTTTTTGACCTAGTTCCTTCAACAAGAGTGTTGATAAATTTAACTGGACAAGAGAATTTGAGCTTTGACCCATTTATATAAACCTCTTCAATAGATAACTTGATTCATATTCCTATTATTGAAAAAGTGTCTTCAACCTCTACAAAGAATAATGAGCCAAACATAGTGGATAATGTGCAAATAACATCCAATCTTGATCAAAGTGGCACTAATGCATAAACAAATACACAACAACATGTGCATGTATTTAATCCCATGAGTAGATCATCATACTAGGGAATAGGATTTTCTATATCCCAACCTCAATTGGTTGCTTCCTCAAGTGTATAACCTATGAGATTAGGTAATCAAACAACAATCAATGTCATGCCTTAATGACAGAATGTGATGAATCCTACTCCTAAATAAGTAATGAGTAGTATTCTAAAATAGTGGGCAAAATATAGTATATCAACATAATAGAGGAAAAATACATTACCACCTCAATCAGGGGTAACTAATGTTCTACCTCACCAGGTAATGACAAACATACCTCTTTAGTCATAGACTAATATGTCAATCTAAAACTAAGTAATGACTAGTCAACATTGTACAAAATTTGGTCAATGACATATGTTTAATCTAAAACCTATTTTCACTTCCCCATAGGGATTCATACAATAATTAGGTCTCCATGTTTTGAAAGTACCTACAAGACAACTATTGGTTCAAAATGTGACACAAATTTAGAGACAATGTCTTAGTCCACAAGTTCCCACTTAACAACAAAGTTTGATTAGTCAG
This sequence comes from Torreya grandis, assembly GCA_037957365.1. Taxonomy (NCBI): domain Eukaryota; kingdom Viridiplantae; phylum Streptophyta; class Pinopsida; order Cupressales; family Taxaceae; genus Torreya; species Torreya grandis. Next base: position 98,490 of record JARHVA010009861.1, read on the forward strand.
TAGCATGTCCCTTTTCAACCATAGTAGGCATAGTATAGTTATATCCCTCTATCCCAACCACAAAATACTCAAAGTCAAACCTTTATCACCAACCCAAAATATAATATCGCACAACCAAATGTGCAATTTTAAGTACATCTTAATCCACATATGCATATTCCTAGTCCATTCGCCAACCAAACCAATATACCCCAATAGGTATTTCCATCATACCTTGGTCAAAGTGTCCCACTTGTGACCTCCCAACCATATAACCAAACTAATATTCTCCCTAAAACTAATGTTCCTTCTAGTTTCCTATCCCAAGAATTGTAATAGATGAAGGATGCAATTGCTATCATTCAAGCTGGGAAATAGACTAAAAATTTAAAATTGGATGACATGTGTTCTTATCCATTCAACATGGAGTATTTTTAGATACCATTTCTTCTAGAATATGAACCATCAAAATTTGACAAATATAAAGGGAAAGGTGACCCTAAGGCCCATTTAATTGAATTCTTTGTCGCATGTCAACCAGTGGCATATAATGACATATAACTTTTATTTTTATTTTCAAGGAGCTTGGCTGGACAAGCCTTGGAGTGGTTTTTAAAGTTTCCCAAAAATTTAGTAACATATTTTAATGATCTTTTTGATAAGTTTGTGCAACACTTCTCCTCTAATCTTGAGCATGATATTTCATTAGTGGACTTAATGCAAGCAAAGCAAAAGGCTGGTGAGAGTTTTATAAGTTATCTATAGTGATGGAGAGCCTTTACAAGCCTTTTCACCCATAGTTTACTAGATAAATAATTAGCCACTATGTTTACCAAAAAATTGCATAGTGAGATAGCTTATCATCTAGAACTATAATGTGCACATACTTTCAAAGAGATCATTGATAAAGGTTTGTTGATCAAGTGAGCACTCATCAATAAAAGATTCATCAAGCTTAATTTAACTAATTAAAATCGAGGTGCCAATCAAGGAAATGGCCAACATCAACATCTTATTCAAGTGCAAGCATCGCAACCAGTATAGGCCAATAACCAAGAAAGACCAATAAATTTAACTATAATAAGAATGTTGTGGAAAATGGAGTAACTAAATATCATCATGTACAAATGTTGCAAACATCATCTACACAACCTTTTCATCTTACTCCTACCCAAAAAACTCTCCATCCAATGCCACAAGCACAATAACTAAGACCTACACAACAAATACCGTAGCCTTTACCATTTCAAACCCCTCCTTGTAGGAGAGCCATGCCTACACATTATGTCTTTAGTGACCTAGGAAAACCTATTGAGTCTATATTTTGTAATTTTGTTGTCACTAATTTGATTATTTGGCCTATACCAAAGCATTATCCAAAAGGCATTCCTTATCTTGATTAGTATCGTGAAAATAAATTTTGTGACTATCATCAAGTCAATAGGCATAATCTATGAAGATGTGTCTAAATCAAGCATTTAATTGAGAATATGTTGGATAATGTGGAGATAACATTGGATAATGGTGCTTCCACTTCCAATCAAACTCTTATGATTTATCAAAACCCCTTTCCCCAACATAAAAATTAGTAGCAAAAAAATGATCAATAATAACAATAATGACTAGTGTAATAGCAAATTCAATAGTATCAAAATCAAATGCTGAACCAATAGAATCAATAAAATCAGCAACAAAACCCACAATGGTAGAACAATGGATAAAACCAAGGTCAAAATGGTAATAACCAAAAAACCTACCATGTAGTTTCACATGACTACAATAGGGTTGTAGGTCATATTATAGGGGATAGCATTAATACCATCCCCATTAATCCTAGACCAATCACTAATCAGCCTAGACCATTGTTAAACAACAACATTCATCCAAATTATATGGATAATCCTTCTTTGACCTAGGAGTGCAAATAGGCAAACCAACAAACTAGGACTTCCCCTTTTGGACCTTATATCAACAACTCATCCTTACCATGTGACCACATATGAGTGCATTGGTAATTGAGACTTATCCTATCTGGTCCCACACTATTCCCAACATTTGTTACCAATAATAGTCTAGTATTTAATCTTGATTGTGTAATCAAAACTTGAAGGTCAAAGATTACTATCCTATGCCCACAACCATCTACCACTTTGCCTGTCATCCAACCAATTGTTTAGCCTCAAAATAAATTATTCACATCTAACCAAAATAAGAAGTTTGATATTATGGAACAATTATAGAAGACACCAGCATAAATTCTATTTTAGATTTGCTCCGAATGTCAATAAACCACAAGAACATCTTGAATGAGTTTTTGATCCAGTCCACTATTGCTAGTGACATATCCCCTGATAAATTTTAAATATGGTTGGACACCTAGCTCCAACCCAATAAGTCACATTCAACCAAAGTGATATGTCTTCCCTTGGCCTACTCCATAATAACCCATTGTACATATAATTTTATATAAAGTGACATAAAGTGAAATGTGTCCTTATAGACAATGGAACAGGCCTCAACATAGTGTCTCTAAAGCTCATCAAGATTCTTGGGTACACAATGGTAGATCTCCAACCAGAAATGATAACCATCAAAGCCTCTGATAATCAAGAAAGAGAATCACAAGGCACCATTAGATTTCCATTTATCATTGGGACTTTGACCCATGATACACTTTGCAATGTGCTTGATCTTGAGTTATCATATAATATGATTCTATGTAGGCCTTGGTTGCATGAGATTTATGCAATCCCATCAATGCTACACCAATGTATCAAGTTTTCCCACTCAAGGATGGAAGTGAATATTCCAAGAGATTTACACCCATATGAACATTGTAAACATCTTGAGGACAAATTTTAAAGCTATAATTATCAGTACAACATGAATCCAAGTTCTAAGCAAGATAAAGGAAAGGCTATACTTATTGATCCTTCACTAGATAATTGCATAGATCCTAATACCTTGGATTCCCTTTCCCACATGTTGCCTCCTAAAGCTTCTAATCATTTCACCATTTTAGATAATGGATGTGGAGAGTATGTGACCCATGATACATTTCATATTTCTAATCTTCCTAAGAATATGAAAACCTTTGAGCAACTTAAATTAACTCCACATATTCACTAAAAATAAAAGAACAAAGATAAGGGTCATGACACATTTGTACCAGCATCTAGCTTACAACTTGACCCTCTTAAAGGGGATAAATCATGGTTATATAATAATAACCAAGTTGATTGTTATAAAATTAAAAAGTATCCTATTCTGAATAGGATCATGGAGCATCACAATAATGGAGGAGGCTTCAAACCAAATCAACAAGGAACCTTTGAGCCAATTTCTATGACTAAATATGAAAGACCTTATGGACTTGGATTCAAATCACCTGGGGGTGACCCCACATATATTACTCAAACTCCATCACCAAAAACTAGTGATTATGATGTCAATAGTGAAGCAGAGTTCGATCATAGCCTCACCTTTAATGACCTAGCTAAAACCAACTTGTTTGATAACTATGTCAATTGTACCCTTACCCTAGCTATTCATCACAACCCATTGCCATTATATTATCCCCAATTGATTGATTGAGACCAATAAGAATCTAGTCTACTGATTGATGAGTTATAGAATGATGAGGCATTCTATTAATTCTTAGGCTTTAAAGATAATGTTCTGTTGGGAGATCACAAGTCAAGATTCTCAATTACATTGGATCTTATAGCCTATTTTGGAGAGCGAGTGAACACTCTTAGCCAAAAAAAATAAGTAAAACACCGAGGTCCCAAAGTGAAAAACTCTTTGAGGCACTTTTCAACCAAGGAAAAAGTAAAGATAAAGGCTAGTCTAGTGGTGAAAACCTATTTTAGGCACCATTAAATGAGGGTGTTCATTCTTCTTCGAATTTGGATTAGGAGACCACCAACAATAAACTTGCCAGTGGAGCCAAGTTTAGCTTTGAGTAAAAAGTATTTGATCAAATTTGTCAAGAATTTCCAACTATTTTTGTCACATGGCTAGATCTCCCATTAGGGGACTCAAATTCATCATGCCTAGGAGAAGTTGAAGAGCAAGTCTTTAAAAAGAACCCTAACATAATCCAACAATTCAAGTCATTACCTACTATCCTATAAGATGATTCAACCCTTTTAGTTGAAGATATAATAGAGGTAAATATCAAGAATCCATCAAACTTGAAATGGATAAAATTAGGTGCATCCCTCACTAAGGAAGAACATGAATTCTTTACAACTTTGTTGAGAGAATTTGCAAGTATCTTTACATGGGCCTATTCTGACATACCAGGTTTAAACCCCACCTTGGTTCTACACCACCTTATGGTTAATCTTGATGCCAAACTAGTAAAACAAAAGCTATGTAAGATGCATCCTTGCATTGCTATATTGGTAAAGAAAGAGTTGGAAAAACACCTGGAATAAAGATGTATCCAATATATTGACTACTCATAATGGATCTCTAATATGGTACCTGCTAGTAAAATCCCTGAAGGAATCAAAATTTGTACTAATTTTTGAGACATCAACAAATATTGTCCTAAAGATGATTTTCCATTACCTAATATCAACATGATCATTGACACCATGGAAAGTTATGAAATGTTTTCACTCATGAATGACTTTTCAAGATACAACTAGATTAGAATAGCATTAGAAGACCAACATAAAATAGCATTAACCACTCCATGGGGAACATTTTGTTATTAGGTAATTCCATTTGGCCTTAAGAATACTAGAGATACATATCAAAGGTCCATGTCTATCATATTTCATAATATGATGCATGATATTGTTAAAGACTATGTTGATGACATATTAGGAAAATCCAAAACCAAGGTCGACCATCCAGTAGTGCTGCATAAGATATTTGAAAGATTATGGGAGTACAAAGTCAAAATCAATCCAAATAAATGTGTGTTTAGTATAAATTTAGGAAAATTATTTGGCTTCATCATGTATTTTAGAGGTATTGAATTTGATCCAGCTAAAGTCCATGCTAAAACCAAGATGCTACCACTAACTAATTTAAAGTAACTTCATAGTTTGTAGGGTAAGATCTAGTCAGTAAAATGCTTCATCTCTTAATTAGCAGACAAGTGTCATCCATTTACATACCTTATAAAGAAAGGAGTTGTATTTCTCTGGGATGATCACTACTAAATAACTTTTCAACAACTCAAAGACTATCTTATTAAACCACCTATTTTATTACCTCCTATACTGGGAAAGCCATTCTTGTTATACCTATCAGCTACTGACCATGCTCTGGAGGCACTCTTGGCTCAACATGATGACAATAGAAAATAGCATACCTTATACTACCTAAGCCATACCTTAGTTACATATGAACATAACTATGTACCTATTAAAAAATATTATCTAGCCATGGTCTTTACAGCTCAGAAACTACACCATTACATGTTGAATAATAAGACCATGGCCATTTTAAAAGTAGATCCACTCAAGTATCTACTATCTAAAATACCTTTTCAAGGTCAAATGGATAAATGTATCATTCTTCTCAGTGAGTTTGACATAGAGTATGTTAATCAAAAGGCAATCAAGGGACAAGTTCTTGCAGATCAACTTATGGAAGCACCTCTTATAGACACACATCCACTCACATTTAAATTTCTTGATGAATCCATAATGACCATCATTGACAAACCCCTTGAGGAGCAGCCCTAGAAGATGTATTTTAATGGTTCATTTACTACACATGGATCAGGGGTAGGCCTATTATTTATTACACCACAGGGGGATCTAATCCCTAAATCATTCAGAATCAATTTTTCATGTACAAATAACATGGCCAAGTATGAAGAACTTATTTTAGGACTTTGATAGGTAGTGCATTAGAACATATCTTATCTCTAAGTTTATGGTGATTCTTAATTAATCATCAATCATGTCATAGATCATTTTGAGACCAAAGATGACAAACTAGTTCCATATAAATCCATGGTTGACTCTCTTAAGCAATAAATTACCAACATTCAGTTTGAGCACATACCAAGGGCTAGTAATAGAACTACAAATTCCATGACTACTATTAGCTCTCTAATTTGACAAATAGATAAAGATAGATAGTATCAGTTCCTCATCAAGAATTTGTTAGCACTAGCTCATGAACCTTCAACTATTGCGATGATTTTTGATATTGTTGCTCTTAATTCTATCTGGTACTTAGACCTTTACAAATATCTTCATGACCAAGTTCTACCACCTAACCTATCCCAAAAATAAACCAAATCCTTCATTCCTCATTCCACTTGTTATACTCAACTTGGATCCACCCTTTATTATTATAGTTTTGATGGAACTCTACTTCATTGTTTAACTTCAATAGAGTCTACACTAGTGTTAAGAGAAGTTCACGAAGGAGTATGTGGATCTCATTTTAACATGGTAATCTTATCCAAAAAGCTCTTGTCTACTAGTTATTATTGGCCCACAATGGATGTAGATGCCACTGTATATGTAAATAAGTGTGACAAATGTTAATGGCATGCTAATTTGATTTATGCCCTAGCCAAAACTTTGAAACTAATGTTGACACCATGGCCATTTTCTACATGGAGACTTGACCTCATTGGGAAGATCAACCCCACTTCATCTAATGACCATAAACATATCCTTACCATGACTGATTATCTCACTAAGTAGATTAAAGCTATACCCCTCATTTATGTGACTGGAAAGCAAATTTACAAATTCATCTTCAACCATCTAATTTGCTACTATGGTATCCCCTCTAAAATTATATTTGATAATAGAGAATCATTCAATAACAAGGATGTAGATCAGCTATTTACTAAATATAACATCACACAACATTTTTCTATAGCATATTACCCTCAAGGTAATGGCCAAGATGAGGCATCCAACAAAACCGTTGTTAATATTCTCAAAAATATTGTCAATGATGTCAGTCATGATTGGCACCTACAGATATTTCTTGCCTTTTGGGCATACCATACCAATCATTGTACCCCCACAGGTGCCACTCCATACTCACTTGTTTATGGTACTAAAGCCATATTTCCCATTGAGGTTGAATTTCCTTCACTACACATCTCTTTCAATCATGTCCTACATGATCATGAATATCGATTAGCTCACCTACAAGAGCTAGACCTACTTGATGAGAAATGCACAGCCATGTTTAATAATCTTTAAGCATATCAAAATTGACTCAAAGGCCACTATAATTAACATGTTAATTATAGAACATTTGAACTTGGTGATCTTATTCTTAAATAAAACCAAAATAATACCATGAGTGAGAAGAAGTATAAAATAAAATTAAAACCAAACTAGATAGGGCCTTTTATCATTACTGTAGATAATGGATCAGGAACATACAAGCTTGCCACAACAGATGGAGATGAACTTCCTAAGTTGATGAATATTATTCATCTCAAGTGGTATTATGCTTAAACACTAAGGTGTATTTTCTTTAAAGACCATTTCATTTGTACCATTTTATCACTATTATTATTTATACAAATATCATCCTTATATGCCCTCTTATCCATATCCACTTTCTACTTCTAACCTAACATCCTAGTGTGTTCTAAAGCTTAGCCCATTTGACCTTAGTTTTTTCCATTCATTACATATTTTCAGCATCAAGGTATTTAATTAGTTTCATCATTTAGTTCATGTACTTTAGACAGAGCTCATATTTTGGAGCATTATGATAGAAGTTTTGGCCATTGCATCCTTCATTTGTTATTCCTTTCTTATCACCAATCTAGTTACTAATTATAACCGCCTTTAGGAAACTTAGTAACATTTATCCATGCCATTGTGTCTTAGTTATAACCACCTATGGGAAAACTAGGGGAAACATTTGTTTATTAAGCCTTGGCATACCAACTAGCCACTTCTTATATCGTACTACACCTTTTTACCAATTATGCGTATTTTGTTTGAATTGATTTCTACACTAGTCAAATTCCTCTATTGAAAGGGTAGAACTATAGTAACTTGAGAGCCTACTCTGGGACTATATAGGTAGTGCTTAATACTTTTTGAGGTTAGCTCAATCACCCTAAGCCATTTTATTTCCATTTTGTGAGCAACCTAAGCCATGCTCTCACCATTTTGTGAGTAACCTTAGTTTAAATGCTCTCATCATTTTGTGATCTTGAACCATTTAGTGTCTCATCATTCTTAATTGAGTTGAGATACTCCAAAATAATTCCAAAAACATTTGAAAAATTGTTAGAAAAGAACAAAAACATTGACCACTTCTTTGCCGTAAGGATTCTAGGAACACTTACAAAGTTACAAGCAAATCACTTGTCATTTAGTTTCCCCATCCTTTTTGGCCTTTTTCTCTCATGCACTTTCCATTTTACAAGACCATTCCTCTTCTTATATCACATCCATTCTATTTTTTTCCCTTATCACATTCTTCCCATTCCCTAGGAGAACTACATTTGGCATGAAGTTTTTTATTGGATATTACATCCATGGAACTATGTAGACAATATCCACTTGCCTAGTGCATATGGAGATAGTTTGACCACCCCCTTATTTTTCTTCTATTTCCCCCATTTTGTTTATTTGTTAAAGTTATCACCTATTTTCTAGCGGCACTATTCATATGATTTTTTTTAGTGTTTATTTATTTATTTTTGTGTGCCTATTGGTTTACTTTAAACACTATTGCCTTGATTCAGTTTATGTGTGTTCATTGGGTGATTCCTTTCCCACACTTATACTTGAATCCATCCATATTCATATGTTTACATTATCATCATGGTTTTTATCATTGGTGCATTGTTTTATATTGAGTATTAGATTATGGGAGTCAGTCCTTATGCATATTTTAGCCAAGTCCTCATGATATTATACCATGATGCCTATCGACACATGATACAATAAACCTCATCTTCAATAATTCTATTCAAGAATGGTGGAATATCTTTGCTACTAACATCTTGATTCAATCCCAATCATATCCCAAATAGAATAATTAACCTTGAAAAAATTTAAATTTTTATTAGTTTAGATCAGTATCTCCCTACTAGTAGGTTGTTTCAATTCATCATTACCCTATGTGTTAATTTATTAGCATCCTCAACCAAGTTTATCATGGTTATCATAATTTGGGTCCAATTATTATAACCCCCTATGGTAAAATTATTGCACACCATCCCACCTGCATTTCTCAATGATTATAACTACTTTTGGGAAAATCATTGTGTTATTACCACTTTATGTTTTCCACCCATACAGGGGCATGCTATTACCTTATTTGTCTATCCTAATAGTGGTAGCTCCATCTTCTCAATGATTATAACTACCTTTGGAAAAACTCATTGTCTCATCATACCATGTTTCCACTATCAAGGTACAATATTTATAACTACCTTTGGGTAAACCATTGTGCACCATCCCACTTGCATTCTTAATGATTTTGACTACTTTTTCAATATCATTGTGTTTACACCCCATCATCTTTCCTTTCTTTGGTCCCCTCATTTCACTTCTTTCTTTTTGAGGGACCATTTGCTAACTTACTTGTGTCAACCATTCCCTTGAGGGGGCATCATATAATTAGATTATCATCATTGCAGTTGTAAGCATCCAGGACCTTTTCATTCTTTGAGAATATGTTATTGTGCTTGTAGCTTGTAACACCTTCCCAAATAAGGGAAAACTGTAGACACCTAACTCTGGCTACCAATAACCTCCAATCAAGCTTTTGGCCAATTTTCACCTAAAATGCACAATTTGGCCTTAAAACATTAAAACATGCTAAATGATGTGAAATTGACATATTTAAGTGCTAATTTTGGCCAAGGTATCACTAAATGGGGAAATGCAATTTATGGGCTAGCTAACTTTGATCAGATCATTCTGAGTCAAAATGCCAATTTCGCACTTAGGTACTCTGGATTGATCTTTCCTATCAAATCTCTTACACAAGACATGTGCCTTCCTTATTTGTTTTTGGTAACATCCTAAATGGGATAATAGATCTAATGCATCTGACATCACCTTCTAATTCCAATCTAGTCAAATTTTAGACCAATAATAAGGCATTCTGATCAATCTAAGTAATTTATTCAAAAAGTGCTTAATCATGCTTAAGATCTAATTAAACCAAATTAGAGCCTAATCAATAAATCCATGGAAACTTGTTGAATAATTTGTTCTAGAAATGAATATTGAATATCTACATCATCAGGTGACCTCATTTCTTGAGAATACATCCCTAGGCCATAAATGCCATAAATATCAGGATTCATGCCCTACATGCCTCATCAATACCTTCCATGATGGCCACCATGCCTCTTAACTTCCCCTTATTCCAATGCCATTATGAGGATAATTATTAAATTAATTCCAAAAATTGAATGATGTGAAATTGACATATTTAAGTGCCAATTTTGGCCAAGGTATCACTAAATGGGGAAATGCAATTTATGGGCTAGCTAACTTTGATCAGATCATTCTGAGTCAAAATGCCAATTTTGCACTTAGGTACTATGGATTGATCTTTCCTATCAAATCTCTTACACAAGACATGCACAATTTGGCCTTAAAACATTAAAACATGCTAAATGATGTGAAATTGACATATTTAAGTGCCAATTTCGGCCAAGGTATCACTAAATGGGGCAATGCAATTTATGGGCTAGCTAACTTTGATCAGATCATTCTGATTTTTCACCTAAAATGCATAATTTGGCCTTAAAACATTAAAACATGCTAAATGATGTGAAATTGACATATTTAAGTGCCAATTTTGGCCAAGGTATCACTAAATGGGGCAATGTAATTTATGGGCTAGCTAACTTTGATCAGATCATTCTGAGTCAAAATGCCAATTTTGCACTTAGGTACTCTGGATTGATATTTCCTATCAAATCTCTTACACAAGACATGTGCCTTCCTTATTTTTTTTTTGGTAACATCCTAAATGGGATAATAGATCTAATGCATCTGACATCACCTTCTAATTCCAATCTAGTCAAATTTTAGACCAATAATAAGGCATTCTGATCAATCTAAGTAATTTATGCAAAAAGTGCTTAATCATGCTTAAGATCTAATTAAACCAAATTAGATCCTAATCAATAAATCCATGGAAACTTGTTGAATAATTTGTTCTAGAAATGAATATTGAATATCTGCATCATCAGGTGAGCTCATTTCTTGAGAATACATCCCTAGGCCATAAATGCCATAAATATTAGGATTCATGCCCTCCATGCCTCATCAATACCTTCCATGATGGCCACCATGCCTCTTAACTTCCCCTTATTCTAATGCCATGATGAGGATAATTATAAAATTAATTCCAAAATTGAATTAATCTTCAACCAAACATCTCAATCTCAGGATGGATGGTTTAGGTTGATTCTAGGCATTCTCAAAAATCTATAAATAAGAGGCCTCATCACATAAATTTTAAAACATGATTATGTGAAGTTATAATGAAAAATTTATTACAAAGCTTTAAGCAACTAGTGTCACCATGCCAAATTGATTCCAAGCTAAGCCAAGCCACAAGCCTAAGGTGCCAAGGAGAGATGGAGGTAGCCAAGCTTCCTTTGATGAAGACTTCATGAGCACAAGCCAAGCAAGCCACTAAAACAAGAATTTTGGAGCATCCAAGGAAGGTAAAATAGGGTTTCTTTTGCATTTTAGTTGTGTGTTTTATTAATTATTGATAACTAAGCTTTGCCTAGTGTCTAGGCCTAGAGATATTATGCTAGTTAGTGTGTTTCTTTCATTTTATTTTCATTTGAAAATAACACCATACTAACCATCCTCTCTTGAGTCAAAATATTATATCACATACTAACAAAAATAAAAACCACACCCAAGCTAAAAACATGTACCATACCATTTCATTACCATGTCATTACCCTTGTTACATATCCATTTTCCCTTATCAAAGATCCCAGTGATTTACCCCATCACTTGGGGGCGGGCAAACCCTCTTACCATTTTATCCAATCTATCCAACCAACCATTATCCTAAAGTAATGTCATTCCATTCCTATCTAGACCAAAGCTTGTTTTTAATCATCCTACCCAATCTTATTTTTCTCTTGGTTCATTTGGTTCTTATACTTTTTGTGAGAGGATTCCGATCAAGTTTCAGCAATCAATCCAATCTATGTTTCAATGATAGTCTATGAAAGTAGTGTGATAGTTGATCTCACAAGATATCTTTCATCCTATCAAATTTATTTATGTGAGCCTGATTATAACCACTTATAGGCAAATCAGTGTCTCACCAGTCTTGCTACTAATTATAACTGCCTATGGGAAAATTAGTATCATTGTCCTATGCCATTATATCCTAGTTATAAATAATTATGGGCAAACTAGGGGCAACATTTATTTATCATTCATTGTCACATCATCTTTCCATCACTATTTTCATTGGACTGGCCATTTGCTAGATTTGAGAACTTGTTGGGACCTTCTTGGTTTTCCCCTGCCTTTTAAGTGGATGGAATTACTATGATTTGAGGTCATTTTAGGAATATGTGGGTCATGTTCAATTCATGTTGAGGTCACCTCAATCCCCCTTTCCATACACTCTCATCATTTTGTGAGCAACCTAAGCCAAACACTCTCGCCATTTTGTGAGCAAGTATTTTGTCAATCTTGATCGAGTTAAGATACCTCAAAATTCTAAAAACATTCATAACATTTCAAAAATCCAAAAATATTTGTCCTATCTAATCCTAGTTAGTTATCCTCGATCCACCTTATTGGGGCATTGTCATTGTTAAGATGCTTTCTTTTACTTTTGTTTTCAAGCTTTCTATTTGTTTATTTGTTTTAGGTTGTTTGTTTGTTTGTTTTTTATTTGTTTTGTTTTTTTGACTATTTGTTTGCTTTCAGTACTATTGCCTTGACTCAATCTATATGTGTTGATTGGATGATTCCTTAAGCACATTATTCTTGAGTCCATCTATATTCATCAATTAACATTTTCATCATGGTTTTTTATCATTGGTGCATTATTTTTGAGTGTTTATTAGATTGGGAGTCAGTCTTTATGAATATTTTAGCCAAGTCTTCATGGTGTTCTATCATGAAGCTTACCATCACATACTACAACAAAAATTACCTTTAGAAAGGTCTAAAATCAATGGAGCTATAAAAGTTTCTCTTTGGCACCTTGGTAAATCCTCCCATCCCACCCTTGATCAAATCAACCCATTGACCATTCTAGTTGTATCATTAGTAATAAGTATGAGCATCTCCTCATTGGTAGGTATAACTGAATCATTTACATTGATCAATCTTATTCTTCTATTCATCTATTTCATCACTTTAAACCCACTCATCTTTAATCTATATTCTAGGTTATATCTATGTGTTATGCTTGATAATCAACCCTAATTGGGGCACAATCATCTTTAGCCAATCTAGGTCCTCTTAATGATATAAATGCCTATGGGAAAATCATTATTTTGACTTTTATTCCTAATTATAACTACCTTTGGTAAAATTAGTAATCTTTTTAAATCAATGTATGCAAACATTTTTTCATTTGGATTAATCTCAACCATAGGTTAATTCTACCTTTCTTCTTTTTTATTTTCAAGGGACCATCCATCAATGAATGTAACAGCCACTCCCTCAAGGGGGTATCACCATAGGTTCCCCAAACACCATTTGGAGATTTGTTCTTCAATCATCATCTTATTTTTGGCATTCAAGTCTTTTCTCATTATTTGAGAAGACATTGCTTTGCCTATGGTTTGAAACATCTTCCCAAATAGGGGCAAATTATAGACACCTAAATCTAGCCACTAATAACCTCCAATCAAGCTTTTAGCTAATTTCCACCCAAAATGCACAATTTGGCTTAAAAACACTAAAACATGCTAAATGATGTGAAATTAACATATTCAAGTGCCAATTTTGGCTAGGGTATCACTAAATGAGGCAATATAATTTATGGGCTAGCTAACTTTGATCAGATCATTCCGAGTCAAAATGCTAATTTTGTACTTAGGTGCTCTGGATTGATTTTTCCTATAAAATATATTACACAAGATACATGCCTTTATTATTTGTCCTTGGTAACATCCTAAATGAGATAATGGATCCAACATATCTGACATCACCTTCCAATTTGAATCCAATCAAATTTTGGACCAATAATAAGGCATTCTGATCAATTTGAGTAATTTGTACACAAAGTGCTTAAACATGCTTAAGATCTAATTAATCCAAATCAAGACCTGATTAAGAATTCCATGGAAACTTGTTGAATATTTGTTTTTATAAATGAATATTGAATATCTACATCATCAGGTGACCTCATTTCTTGGAAAGACATCCCTAGGCCATAAATGCTTCAAATATTAGGATTCATGCCCTCCATGCCTCATCAATGCCTTCCATGATGCCCTCCATGCCTCTTAATTTCCCCTTATTCCAATTTCATGATGAGGATAATTATAAAATTAATTCCAAAAATTGAATTAATCCTCAACCAAACATCTCAATCTCAAGATGGATAATTCAAGTTGATTCTAGGCATTCTCAAAAATTTATAAATAGGAGGCCTCACCACATGAATTTAAAGACATGATTATGCAAATTTATAATTTATAATTGATTACAAAGCTTTAATAAACTAGTGTTACCATGCCAAATTGATTCCAATCCAATCCAAGCCATAAGCCAAAGGTGCCAAGGAGAGATGGAGGTAGCCAAGCTTCTTTTGATGAAGACTTCATGAGCACAAGCCAAGCAAGCCACTACAACAAGCATTTTAGAACATCCAAGGAAGGTAAAATAAGGTTTTATTTTACATTTTAGTTATGTGTTTTATTCATGTTTGTTAACTAAGATCTCATTAGTGTCTAGGCCTAGATATGTTATGCTAGTTAGTGTGTTTCTTTCATTTTGTTTTCATTTTTAAACTAACACTATACTAACCATCCTCTCTTGAGTAAAATTCTTAGATCACAAATTCTATAATAAATCAGTGGTTATTTATTTCATATTATTTCATTGATTTAGAAAACTTAACCCTTTAATTTAACATAGGATTTACATCAAGTAAAACCCTAAAAGGTTAAAACACTCCACCATTACTCTCATTATAAATCTTATGTTAAAATCAACTAGGTTGCTTCTTATGCTTGGTACTTCATTCTCATTAAAATAATTGAAGTCATCCTCCTATCAAACTAGGAGGGTAGATTTACCCTACTCTTATGTTCATGGCTTAAGTTCATCCCTTGTTTGATATAAAGTAGGTGGAGGCTCCTAAGGTGGCAGATTCTACATTATAGGTGTCTCATTAATCATTGTATTTGCATAAATGGACTGATAGTGTGGATAAACATATGGATATAACCATTCATATTCTTGCACCATATTGATTTTCATGAGCATGAGAGATCTTGAGGTCATCACAGTGTTATAATTTGGCACATAGGGTGATCTATTATATATGAGTTAGTTCTGAGCTTATGCAACATGTTGGTAGGGAGGCATATTTGATTGATATTATTGGTTAAAGGGTTGATAAGGCCTGGGATGTTGCACTTACTACCTTTTGAGTGCTACTATCTAATTTCCAAATCTCTTCAATAAGGACTTAACTTTATGTAGCTCACTCAAAGGCATAAAAGTTGATGACCTAGTAGGATGAAAATAATAGGAATGTGGGATAGACTTAGAATAAGGGGTAATGTTAGTGAGATTGTATATCGAGGTTCAAGATATAAGGGTTTATGGGGTCTAGACATAATTTTACTACTTTTATTAAGTAGTTTTATGTGCACATAGTGACCTTATATGCATCTATTATTACTATGCCTCCCACATATTAGATCATTATAGCCAATTTGATGTTCAGTGATATTAAAAAATATATGGATGTAGTGTGAGGATTGGCCTTACCAAGATTGGAACTTGATCCCAAGTCCTCTAGAATATAAATTTGTAGTTAACCATATACTCATGTGGGAACATTTTGATGGTCGTGAGTTGCTCCTTTAGTGATAAGTACTCACGCTTTTCTTCAAAATGGCTACATAGTGCCATGCCTAACTCATCCTAATTATGAATAGAACTAGGATGTAAGCTAAGATACCATTATATCACCTTCAATTTCAAATAAGAGACATGGAGTCACATTACATTGTTGTTTTTGATCACATTATAGATAGAGAAAATATTTATAATGTATTATAGATGTTCTACTGGGATAGTTGGATTTTATCTAGTACATTAGGGGATGCTCTTAAGAGAAGCCATGGGAATATCATCATAATAGGGAAGGATAAATGGGCTTCCTCCATTAAGTGGAACAAAGGGTTGGTTTCTTTGTACAACCATGAAGGGAATAGGGAATAATCCTATTTTAGGTTGGGGAAATATACCAAAAGGAGGGCTAGACTGAGATCTTAGGGAAGCTAGTTTTGGATCATTAATTACCATAACTAGAGATAGGGATACTCTAACTCTTCTTGTTTTAGAGGTTAAAATTAGATCAATAAAATAGAAATTGATACCTCTTGAAGGTGATCTTGTCTATCTTGGCATATAAATGAAAGGATGATCTTTATGAAATAGGAATGTTTGGATTCATTCAGTTCTCTATATATTATCTTAGATATGTGAACCACTGAGAGTAGCACCAATCCCCCAGTTAAATCCTTAAGTTGGTCCCAGTGGATATGCCATAAACTAATATCACTTGAAACATGCACATAAGTGTGGAAGTCTCTTCCACACCTAGTGCATGGCTCTTATGCACCTAGTACCTTTGAATTACATGCTTGAGAGTGATTTGGTGTCTCATTATAGCAATAGGATAATACCCCAAGGTGTGGGGATATTTATCTCCTTGGGATGAACCTCCAAAGTAGATTATATTCCTTCTATTCTAGATTCACTTAATTTAGGACCAATGTACAGACCTACAAAGAGTAGAATGAAATCTATAGCTAGTGTTAAACCTAAACTTGACAAAGGGTAAAAGGGAGAGAAAAGGTAAGAGGTTTTATATAATGTAAGAGGTGATGAACCAAGCATAGAGTGAATTAATCACCTAATTAATGAAATAATAAAACTAATATACTACATGCAAAATCTTCAAACCAAGTGCATTGCATAAGTGTTTCGCATGGAGGTAAGGGAACAAAACATAAAGTTAAGAGGGATGAAAAATAGTCCAAATATAATGAATATGAAGACCCATGTATACATAACATGATACCTTTAGATACTTTCATTTTTATGTAGAGGTGCAAAGGGAGGATGGCAATGAGAAGGATAAACATATAGAAATAAGGATCAACAACCATGAATGTACCTATAACACAAATCATGAATAAAAATAAATAAATTCTTATTAATCTCAATATCTAAGGAAATATTATAAACTTTAATAGGCAAATCTATGTTATACTAGGAGAGGGCTCATGGAGAGCAAATGTTAGCAGCATTATGATGCCTAAAATATCAACCCTTTGATAATAAAATTTAGGGTTTTTATAACACTAGTCAAATCCCTACATAATCGATTCACCATTAGAGGTGGTAGGTAGGGAATTTAATTTATAAGTGTCATATAGAGCCCAAGGCCAATTAATATTACCAAAATATTCATAATAACTACTATAATCCATGTTTATTCAACTTGGGTCTGAATATTTGATCATGGAAGTAGATGGAAGGTCACTCATGGATCCACATGTGCTTCTAAGAATGAAGGTCATATAGGCAGCCAAAGGAGGTATGTGATCATGATATGGAACTATAACAACCACCTTTACATTCAAATATATTTATATTTAGATCCCTTGACATCTAATCGAGTTCAACTACAACCTCTATTTATGGCTACCACCTCTCAATCCACCTAGACTAGCCTATTAACGTGGGATTGTAAAGTATATATTTAGGTTATACTATGATATATTGTGTATATAGTGAGTATTTTTCACATGTACCCCTTGGAAACATATGCACACTATCCCATGCATGTTTTCTTATGTGTTGAGTTTCATGTGTAGCTATACATAGATAGATAAGTACATTATGCACAAAGGGTACACACTAAAGATTACATAGAGAGGTGGTTGTGTAGTGTATTTAAAAGATTGAAAAGGGTAAAAATTTTGTTCTCTTGTAAAATAACATAATTTATTGATCCCCTTTCTTATTAATGTCTTTTTGTGTCCTTCACAAGCCTACACCTTTTATCTAGAACTTGTACTAGTTTGTGAAGGATGTGGTGCACAACTTAGATCATAGCTTGAATTTTACAAGGGAAAAAATGTGAAATTATGTGACTTAGCATAAGGATTAATAATTTTATTTCAAAATATTATTTTAATAAGGGTGTGAAATAATATTGAATATCTTAATCGTACCCTTCATAATTTAGAACTGCTCCTTATGCACTTTTTTCTTTCACTACTTGAAGTTGGGTAGACCCATGCGCTTTGAACTACATGTCATGTTGATGTGATGAAGTAAGTTTATATGGTGAATTCATTATTAAGTCCTTATATATGTATATCAATACCTATTTGATGTGTGAACTTGTTTTGACTATTGAATATGGGTGTGGATAGGAAACGTCTATACACTGGCTTATTTTTAGAGAACTCAATATTACACAAGCATGCAACCTATTTTTTGATCCTTATGAGTTTATAAATTGATGAGGAGGTGAATTTAAGATTCAAAAATAACCATAAATGACATGTTTTTATTTCTATTCATGGATGATTTTATGTATTTTTTGAGTGGAGTGAGATACTTCAATTTATTGACTTAAAGAGTGTATATCGCTAAATTCACATAATGGAAATTGATGAGTGGAATACTGAATTCAATACATAATAAATATTATATGAGTGTATTTTTATGTCATTTTAGGCTAACTAATGCACCAATTACATTTATGAGACTATGAATGAAGTTATTAAGACATTCTAGGTAAGTTTGTCATTATATATATTGATGACTAAATTATTTTCAGTAGGACAAAACAATAAAAAATGTGAAATTTACATAAAGTGATAAATAAGTTGTGGGATGAAAATTTTATTTTGAATTTGAAGAAATAAAATTTTATTCTAAGGAATTGTATACTTGTTTCTTTTGATTTCCAAATAAGGTTTGAATATGGATCTAGAGAAGTTACTAGCTATACTAGATTAATCCTCACCGCAAAATACATTTGAGTCATGTATTTTTCATATATTGGTGATATTTTATAATAAGTTTATTAGGAATTATAATATGACATGAATAATTATTGAAGAGTTAATTCAAAAATATAGAAAGGTTTTTTCTAAATAGCAAAATTAGTATATAGTCTATAGTAGTTGAAGAAGAAAATATATGAGCAACTATTGTTTACAATGTTAGATTTTGGTAAATTATTTCAAGTATATTTTGATGCTAGTGGTGTAGTAGTAGGTACAACACTAAATAAATAAGAATAATTGATTTATTATTTTAATGAGAAGTAAAATGATGTGAAATGAAGGTATTCAATATATGATTACGATATCTAAGAAATTGTGTAAGAACTCAATAAGTGGAGACATTAATTATTGCCTAAGGAGTGTGTTTTATATTTCAATCACAACCTTAGAAAAAATTGGAGAGCATAATTCTTTTCATTAGTCACAAAGGTTGTGGGTTAAAATGTTCATAGAGCATGGAGACAATGAGTTCATAAGGATTACAGACATTAAATCACAAATAATATTATAGTAGACATAAGATAAATTAATCACTATCACATATCTCTTCCCATTTAAACTAATAAAAATTAGTGTTTTTAAAATTGGGTAATGGTTCTACATAGACCACATGGAAAATAAGTCATTAATCCAATACAATGATCATATTCCATGTGGTTTCCATAAAAATGAATATTAATAGTAACCTGAACCATATGTGCATTTCTGCATTAATTCATATTCTATATTATAACATGTGGCCTGATTTACCTTGAGAAATATAAACCATACACATGTCTCCATCACATAGTCTCAAATTTATAGAGTGGCAAGGTTAATTTTTGAGGTTCATTAATTATTTTGGACTTCGTGGATGAATTGATTTCTCAACTCACATTTATGAATGAAATTTTTTGAAGAGTTTACATATTTATTATATAGTTACAAATTATCAAAGTCCTATGCATTTCACCCTTACCATGTTCCTAGTCTTGTTTAACCTTCATCTTTAAACATCAAAAATAGAGCAAGTTCACATAGTCATGAAAAGTAAAGGGTCCATAAAGTTTTTTATTAAAGGTGAATACTTCATTTAACATAATCTCTACCAAGTGGTAAAATCATGGAGAATCTCCCATGGTAGTCCCACACATATTATGAAATGATATTTCACACTTTAGTGGTTATGCCACTTTATACGCCCATGCACTATGTATGCATAGAATTGCCATAACATTCACATAATTGCTAGATCATAAAATATGACCATGATAGTCCTAAAAATAAAAGAAACTTTTTAATGTTCACATTATCCCATGTTTAATAAAATCTTACATGACCATTATGACTTAATCCATAAGGATATTCTCTAGATTTCACATTATAACAAGTCCACACATCATATGTAAGTGAAACTTGATTGTAATCTTCATGGGTGAGTCTAAGTACATGAAACTAAGATGGGTGACACATGTCATCATCATAGATAACTTGTGATTCAAACTTAAAAGGTAAAAAATTTATGTCTACCAATGTGCATGTTGTTTCTAGAGAAGTCACAGGGTTTGAATACTAATTTAAACATATCGAGTTAATCAACTTAGAATTAAAACTATTTATGAAAACTCTTTTCTCTCATTGATCAATGTGACCTTATTATTAATATATGTTAACAATATTAGGTGTTTTCCTTGGGTCACAAAGTCACATACTCACATACCCAAAATGATTAATAGACTGGCCATGGAGAATATGTTTTAGAGTGGACTATTTCATTATTATGACTAGGAGGATATTTTCCATGTGGCATAATCTCATGATATCCGATAATGAAGTATATTACCTCACCACATGAGCTTGGTAAAATATAATAAAATTTAAATGGAGTGAGAAACTTGAAAAATTTATTTTTAAAGGAG
This sequence comes from Torreya grandis, assembly GCA_037957365.1. Taxonomy (NCBI): domain Eukaryota; kingdom Viridiplantae; phylum Streptophyta; class Pinopsida; order Cupressales; family Taxaceae; genus Torreya; species Torreya grandis. Next base: position 119,622 of record JARHVA010009861.1, read on the forward strand.
AGTAATCTTTCATCTTTGTGATGACTACAAATGTGACTTAATTTAGATACTAGTGGTCATAATAAAAATGAGTTCCTTAACATTTAAAATTCTTGTAATATAATTCTAAACTACAACCATATTTGCATAACAATTATGAAGTGACTAGTGAAGGAGATAACTATGATATACTTAGTGGGTGTTGAGTTAAGGGGATACTTCACATATCAAAAACTTGATCTAGGGCCTAGGAAGAGACCCAGTGGATAGCCTAATTCGTGAAGATTAAATAGGTTATATGAAGAAGTGATCTAAATTATATATAACATGGAAGACAAATTCTTAAGAGAATAAGGCAAGATAAAACAAAGTTGTATTATGATAAGTTAAGTAAAATGTAAGAGATCAAATTTTATTATTAAAGACATCCTAACTCTATTATTCTTTATGGTTCACAAAACATATTGATAACCTAAAAATAATGAAAGTATACATTATTATATAATTCAAGAATATGAAGTGTCAGTTGAACTATTATAGTAGTTGGTAATAACCACTTTATCTTAATAAAGTGTGGTGACATCACTTATCATCATTACTAATAACCTGATGACTATAGTACTAACACTATAGGGGTTGTCCAATTGTGTAGAAATGGATTTTAAAGGAATTTCTTTACATGTATGTGTGAAACCTATTCACACAATTACTCAAGTAAGCATAAGGCTAGATATGTAACTATGGTAATATGCAGTATGAATTATTGACCCAAATCCTCATAGATCATTTACTCTTTGAAGAGAAATGGTCCCCATTACATGTCATTTAGAAGAATATGTGGAAATAAATTGGAAACCTTCACCTCTATAAGCTATTTTATTAAATAAGGAACTTGACGTGCTTTGATGATCTGTAAGAGAAGGATCTCTCATTATTATGTCCATTTGACTTGAACATCAATAAATTAATATATTTTTTCTAGAATATTAAAATCAAGATTGATATATATTTATTGGAGAGTCTTAACAATATCTGAATTATCTAAAAAGGGTGAAAAGTAATGCCACATAAGTTCTACATTAAAAAATGGATACAACCTAAGATAAGCCAAAATATTGAGATTAAAATCATTATCTTGTAATTGTTTGGTGATAGTATGGGGTCCATACTAAAGTGGAATAATCTTGTGGTAAAGTCCTTTTAGTCTTTCTTTTTATAGGTGTAGCTAAACTCAATCATCAACTTCGAAGGTATGTAGTGTTAACGCTTATCATGGAAATACTTGTATTTCACATTTATTTGTTACATAATGGTTTGCACTTATTTCTAAATATGTTGAATGTTATTAATTAATTGAAAAACCTTATCAACATCCTTTTGAGATTAAGGATTGGTTGCAATAGATGGTAGAATTAGATATGTATGGAAAGTGATGGACTTGTTCAACTTTGTATCTAACATAGACCAAATTTATTTATAGAAATGGCTCAATAATTTAGAGTCTCTATTAGATAAGATATTTTTTGGGATCCCAAAATGGATCTAGACACACTAAAATTATAATTGATATATTTTAGCTAATATAGATTTCTTACAAGGTATGATAATTTCTATTTTTTGAGAATTTATCAACTAATACATAGACACAATCATTACCATGATTAGTATTAAGGTAGCCTAAGACAAAGTCCATCAAAATATATTCCCCCAACCTTGTTAGAATTGGTAGAGGTGTGTATAAACCTTTTTCTTATTGATTGGCTTGGATATGACACATGTAGTACATTACTTAATGTATTTGGAGACATCATACCTGAGATGTGGCTAGTAAAAATATTTTTACATCAAAAGAGTCTTTTCAATCCCAAAATGTCTTGTAACCTCACTGAAATGAGCCCCTTTATAAGTTTTTCTCTCTACCTCATGAAAAATGTATAAGTGCCCAAGATGATATAGATGTTCATCCTATAAGTATTTAAATATAGAACTAAATTACCATAGATAAAATTTGGATAGATATCTATAAAATCAATGTCAGATGGATATAATTCTAACCATGCCTTGAGTCCATGTCCACATGTGTCCAGTTTATAAAGGAGATTTTGAACCAAAGGTTAACCTAGGTAATCTATAAATGGATTAACACTTACCTTCTTATGCTTGAAGTTTAGATGGAACTACTGAAGATAAGAAGACCATTTATGATGTTTCTCTTACTGCAACTTGTTCTATATTTGAAATAAATGAAGTGGCTTGTGATCTATGTGGATCACAATCTATTTGATAAATATACAATGCTTATAATGATTCTATGCTTGAATAATAACATAAATCTCATGACCATATGTTTGGTAATTTCTTACCAATGTGGTGAAATTTTCACTATGGTAAGCAACTAAGTGACTATATTGAGTGAGAACTAATGCTAGTGAAAGTTAGAGGCATATGTCTTGAGCTCAAATGGTTGTTGAAGGTTTAAAAAATCAAGTATGTTGAGGTGTGGAGCTAAAAGCTTCACGGATAAGCAAATGCAAAGTTGCAGGATTTACATAATCACTGACGTCAGTCAGGGATCAACTGGAGGCTTCCGACATCGATTATGGATCAGCCGACGTCGGTCATATGCAGGCAAACAGGGATCGATGTTGGTCACCTGTGCATCCAAAAAGTCTATTTTCGTGGATGGAATGGATTGCTTGCATGATAATATTAAGTGTTAGTCTTAAGTTTGTGTCTCTATCTTTAGTAGGATTATTTTAAGCCTTAGATTAGGAGGTGTATCTAATGGTTTATATTGCATAACTCATGATCCCTAATTCTATATATAGGGATAGATCTTCATAGATTGTAAGTGGTAAGTGGTAAGATGTAAAATAGGCAATTCAAGTAGCTAAATTGTGTTTGTAATTGTGAAGAGAGAACTCTTGAGGGAAAGAGATTTGTACATCTAAGAGAGGTGTGGAAGGAAGAGAGATTTCTTCAATTGTATTTCCAAGAGTTTAATACAAGTTTTCATTGTTTCTTGTATCTCTTATTCTTTGCTGATTTTGATTTCTAGTTACTTTCAATTCTGATTAATTCCATGTTTAGTTGCTTGCAAAAGTAATCAATTGTTCTTGTTAAGATCCTAACAAGTGGTATCAGAGCTAGGTTTCTAGTTCACCAAGTGATACCAACTGACAAGTGGTATTAGAGCTAGGTTGCTAGGTTGTTAGGACTCGGGAAGCACAATTGATTACCATGTATAAGCAACTAAACATGTGGAATTTAACCAGAATCACAAGTAACTAGAATTCAAAAATAACACAGAATATGAGAGACAATACCCAATTGTATTAATACTCTTCCAGAAGGAAATACAACAAAGAAGATGCCACAGTCTTCTTCCTTACACTCCTCTAGGGCATAAATAATAAATATCTTCAAGAGCTCACTCTATCAATTACGGTCCCAACAATCAAATCAAACACAGAGTTGTTATTCACCTCCACTAACCAATAACAATACTACTAGTCCACCAGTCAGTAAAAATACTGCCAGTACAAACAAGTATGCAACGTACTCCAAGTAGATCTCACTTGATCTTTCTCCTTGATGTGTTGCTTTCACCTTTGATCTTGCTACCCCGCAGATCTCCTTTGACCTCACACACACACCTGTAGATCAACCGACCTTACTTACCCATGTAGATCTTCTACCTGATCTTGCTATAACTTGTAGATCAACCTGATCTTACATACTTAGAAGAACCCTTATCCTTGCCTCACCAAGTCCTTATGATTCTCCAAACCAGTACCTCGGTGGATCTTCTACTAGATCTTGCTATCCCACAGATCTACCTGATCATACACACTCGGTACCCTATGGAACTAGGAGGAACACACCTTGCTCTCTTCACTCTGAAGGAGCTAACCTTGCTCTCTCTATCTAGCACACTTTACAATACAACCCATGAGTCTATTATATAAATCTCATGCAAACAATAATTAGACATCCAATTACAATAATTAGATCTATAGCTCAAGACTAAAATTAGCCTTTTACATGCAAACAACCGGTTTGTTAACAAATTGTTTGTGAAACCAACAGTTTTGGAACCGCACAGGCGACTAATGTTGGTCCCTATCTGCCTGGAGATGACCAACGTCGGCTGATACTGACTGATGTCGGTTGCTCTTCTCACTGTATATGACTGACGTCGGTTGATCAGACCGATGTTAGTTTCTCTGCAACTTAGCAACCTCTCAACAACCTCCTCCATGTTTGCATTAGTGAAGCTTTTAGCTCCACAACCTAACAAAGTACTAGTGCAAAACATAGTCTACATTTCAATTCTTTGAATTATTTTGATCGTGAATTAGTCTATTTAAACTTTTATTTAGCTCCAACTTGGGTAACTTTGTTTAGAAGCAACATCATGTGGAAAAAACCAAGTATAAATTTGTAAATACCAAAAAGTTGAGAAGCCATTTGAGATTCATTAGTTGTGGCCAATCCTAGATGACTTGATTCTTAGTGAGGTCCACATGCACTTATTATGCATCTAAAATGAATCCTAATTAATAATTTTTTTGTCATGGAAAATGAATAATTTTCATGTTTTCATGAATTTTGTAATTCCACAAAGTTATGTTTAAAATAATGATGTCATCAAGGTAGAATTAAAAAAATGAAGTAGTGAAAGGCCACTAGATATCATTCATCATTTGCATGACAATGGATAGAGAATTGGTTAGACCAAAAGGCACGACTTGACATTTGAACAAACCTTATTTAGTATTGAAGGTTATCTTCCATATGTCTATGGGATTGATAGGAATATGATGATACCTAGAATTTATGTCAATCTTAGTGAGTGTTTTGCATCAAGGAGTTGGTCTAAAAGGTTCTCAATCATTGGAAGAAGATATCAATTTTTCATTATGATCTTGTTTAGTACTCAATAGTCAATGCAAAGCCTTCATATACCATCCTTTTTTTTAGAGAAAGGATAATTGGGTTGTCACAAGGTGATGAGATGGCCCTAATATGTTCTTTATGCCTGAGTTCATGGGTTTGTCACTTAATTTTTTCATTGTCTATAAAATATTCATTGTATAAATATTCATTAGGAAGAGGTAATCTAGGGATCAAATAAATAGTATGATTTATCGCATAGTGTGTAATCATTTACTTTGGTAGCTATAACACATCCGTGTATTCTTATAAGCTGATCTACAATTTTAGTAACCATTGGTTCCACAAAAAAATTATATTGTGTTCATATATTAACATAAAAAACATGGACTTATTACTAGATGTGACCATCTTCTTACATTGCTTGATGCTAATGAGTGATAGCTTTGGAATTACTTTTAGTATATGGTATTTAATATCACCAACATTTATAGGATCTATTTCAAATACTTCATGTTGATGATAAATATTTGGTTGAACTAGTAGAATATCTCATACTTATAATTGAGTGACATTGTAAAGGATTGTATTATGAAAGGGTTTGATGTTGTACACTAATTAACACTAATAAGTAATGAATTTATCAATTACCATAGTGAACCACTAAATTAAGTATGGTTGTGGGCGAGGCATTAATTAAAATTTCAATTTGTGAACTGATTTAGGATAAATCAAGTTCTTCTAGATTTCATTTTTAATAATAAAGTACACAATTTGCATATTGATCCACATTTGTGATTGGAAGAAAATCTATGCTTATTCTATTACCATTGGATTGGTATAGATGTTTATGGTACCTACCATGATGCTAGGCTAAGATTCCATGCTCTTTTTACCTTTATCCGATGTTGAGGTTATAGTACTTGTGGCCTCAATTTGTGCAAATAAGGTTTTCCTAGTGTGACATTCTTCATTAGAATAAATACTAGAGTTATGAATTGAACAACACTTTTCAGTCTTGGATTTCTTAGTCTAAACATTTGATGGTGGTTGCTTCTTGTTTGGAGGATGTTTAGATTTTTCCCTAATTTTAAATTATTATTAGAATATTTAGATTGATATTTGGTCTTAGAATTTGAATATTTTGTCTTATTCTTGGCATTAGCCTTTGATTTAAACTTGCAATCATATCTATAGGCTTTCCTAATAGAGGAGATAGTCAAGAAATCAAAGTCTTAGTGGATTTAAGGTCTCCATCCTGATCTATACTTTAGAACAAGATTTTTATCTAAATCTTGAATCACCTATTTAGACACTAGTGTATAAAAAATATCTATGTATTACTACACAAGCCACTTTGTGCCTTGGTGCAACTGAGAAAACTTAATGTATTGATCATCATAATTTCTAACTAGATAATAGGTTGATTTGAGTGCTTCTATGAAACCATTCCATGTATCTATGGATGTGTCTAAACTTAGATATTATTCATTTTTAGTGTAATAATTTCCACACCATTTCTTAATTGACAAATAAACTTTTAGAAGAATAAGTGTGATTTTATATTGGTTAGAGAAGTGATTTGCCATGTAGTATGAATATATAAGGTTAAGTTAGTTACCTAGTGCATCCACATCTATTTTACCTTTAAATATACGAATGTATAGATTGACTTGTACTTATAATAAGTTTTTGCAAATGGTTGATGAGAATAAGAGGATATCAGAGAAAGTCTGCTTCTTGAGAATGAGATAAAATAATTCAACAATACTTGCATGTTCCTGTGCATGACATTCTTCCAAATCTTCCCTTTGTCTTTGAAATGCATCCTATATCGTTTTACCATCTCTGGAGTTTGAATCATTTTATATTTACATCCCATTTGAGGATGTGAAGGAAGTTATGATGAAGATTCATGAGTCTCTATCCCTAACTTATCGTATTCATACCTCATATGTGTGGGCATATAAATAATGATGAAAACTTTGGAAATACCAAGATATAATTCATAGATGATATGAAGTGTGTATTCGATAATAACACTAATCTAAGTCTTGGGTGTAGACACAATGGACAACCTACTTAATTTGAATTAAACATGTTATTTATGGAAGTGATTTATTGAATGATAGACAACATTAAATACAAATACGAAAGAGAAAAAGGCAAGAAATAACAAGGTGACAATAGATAAATAATTTTAATAACAAATACATATTATTCTAAGTTACATATAATATGAGAGATCAATTTTTGTTGTCAAATACTTCCCAAGTATATTATTATTTATGGTTGACACAAAATATTAATAAACTACAAAGAATAAAAGTGTAAATTATTATACAATGCAATAAGATGAAGCATTAACTAGACCATTGCAGGAATTAGTAACAATAGTTTCATAATAAAAAATTGTGATGATGTCACTTACCTCCATCATTGGTATATTGATGAACAAAATACTGATACTACATGGGCTATACAATAATATAGAAATAAATTTACAAGGAATATATTAAAATGTAGGCATGGAATCCACTAACACAATTGTTGATGTAATCATGAGTTTGGATGTGTAGATGTGATAATATATGGTATGAAGTAGTGCCGTGAATTATCTTAGATCTATTGGGTTAGTTAATCCAATGTCACATTTACTTTATGTTTTAGTGTTAGTACTATTATTAATGTCATTAAATAAATGTTACCTTGGTTATTTGGGTGGTTGAACCTACTGGGGTCTTGAGTAACCACCTCACAAAAGCTTATCAAAATATTTCAACCTATAAATAATTTTAGATGATATAATTTTACCTTTGTGGAAAGATTTGTCAAAATTTATAATGTAGATCTTACCCTTTACATGTATGCAAGTGGTCCTAAAATTGGTATGAGATTCTAGTCTATGAAGGTGAATGTGAACATGAATGTGAAGGCCTATGTTGAAGAACGAGAAAGTAATTTGTGAAGGTCTTATAGAATTTGAAGATACCATATTTTTTATTATGTTTGAAAGTTCATAAATATAAATGATACATCCTTCAAAGCCCTAAAACCACAATTTAAAAATCCATAGCATATCTATAAGGGCCAGGATAACTCTAAGAAGCATTTTAATCCATTTCACAACCACTATTTTCATTTTTGACCTAGGAATCATTTTACACATTTTAAATTCATTTTAATTCCATTATATATATCCTAAGAATTTTGACAACCTTTATATAGCTTATCACCAGAAATAATTTAGTCTCAAAATCATTTGAGATAGACCAAACTTCATGTGTAGTTTTGGTAATTGGTTTACATTATATAAAACATCATATTGTATGACCTACCTTACTCAAAAACCCTATTTTTTCAACTCATATGACCTTAAGAAACTTATCAAAATAGTAATGGAATTTTGATGCAAATGTATGATTTTAAATTCAATTTATAAAATTTCTTTCCTTGTTTGTATGGATTGGAAACCCATGTTGGAATAATAAAAAAAACTTTTAGGGCCACTTTATGCAATTGTACAACCTATAGATGTAGTAATGGTGTCCCATGTGTAATAAAAAATTGATCTATGTTTGTTTTTGTTTGATACTAGAAAGAAAAATTATATTTGAATGGATTTGTAGGACATCCATAATTATTTTGTGTAATTTATGACATTTGATTGGCATTTGTAGTAGTGAAGAGTGTTAGTGTCGATTTTTATTCCATTTAATAGTTTTTCCCTACACCTATTTAGTTAGCTTGCTTAGGTATATTTTTAGGTCATTATGAAAGATAATCCCACATTCATGAGGAAGTGAGGACATGTTTATCTTTCACCTATATAATGTACCTTCCTAAGGCTTTTATGGATAATGATTCTAATGTTAATATTATAATATTTTGATTGTTTACTAATAAGCTTCTTCCAGTGAGTTCAATTTTTATACTAAATAGGTAATTTCTTCATGCATTTGACTCTATTTAGTATATTCTTGATTGCAAAGCAATTTGACATGGTATCAAATCTTTTATAGTAGATGAATGCTAGTGTTCCTATTGTAAAATCTTGAGTTTCATCTTATATATCATATATCTACCATTCATTTACCTAATGTATTATATATTCACCTTTCCCAAATTTTGCTCTTCATCAGGGGTCCTCTGTTGATCTAGATTCAAAAAATGAACAAGAAAAAGGCATCTCTTGTAGGTCATATTTCATCTGGTAGGTTTGTTGGGGATCAACCAACAATGTTGATTACACTATGAAAGAAATAAATGCGAAATTAAACCAGAAAGATAAATAAATAGAATCGAAAATACAACAAGAAGAAGAGATACAAGAAACCACCCTGAAAACTTGTATTAAACTCTTTACAAAAAGAATATAATTGAAGAAACTTCTTTTCTTCCACACCTCTCTCAAATGTAGAGATCTCTCTCTAGATCTCTTTCCCTCAAGAGCTCTCTCTCTCAAGTATAATCACAATTCACACCTTGAATTGTCTATCTTACAATATCTTGTATTGTTCTTGTCCAATAAGCTATGAAGATCTAATCCTATATATAAAATTAGGAAACATGAGCATGCATTTACAACCAATACTTATGCCTCTTAAACAAGGGCTCTAAAATAGTCTTACTAATAATAGAGATGTAGACTTAAGACTATGATTAATCCTAACATGCAAGCAATCTGTTATGTCCATGGAAATAGCTTTCTGGACGCATAGGTAACTGACATCGATTCCTACCTACTTGCACTTGACCGATGTTGGTCGATTCCTGCCGACACCAGCATCTCCTAAACTGCTCCTGACCGACATCGGTCACTCCTGACCGACGTTGGTGACTGTGTAAACCTGTAACTTCTGCAATGCACTCCTTTGGTGAAGCTTTTAGCTCCATACATCAACAATCTCCCACTTGGAGATAGACAACTACACCAATACCTGTATAGCAACATCTTCTAGCTCCTCCATCTTCAACTCAATCATGAAGACCAACAGAAGTTGAATGAAGATTCAACTTCTCTTTTGTAACTGGCTTGGTTAACATATCCACAAGATTCTTATCTATATGGATCTTCTCCAGCTTCAACTCACCATCCTCCAATACCTATCTTATGAAGTGGTACCTAAGCTATATATGGTTTGTTCTTGAATGAAAGGCCGAATTCTTAGCCAAATGAATTGCACTCTGACTATCACTGTATAATCTGCAACTCTCTTGCTCCTTTCCAAGCTCTTCCATGAATCGTGTCATCCATATCATCTCTTTGCTAGCCTTTGTGACTACAATATACTCTGCTTCTGTAGTTGACAAGGCAATAACCTTTTGCAACTTTGATATCCAGCTAACCACCATTCCACCTACAGTGAAAACATACCCTATGGTGCTTCTCCTACCATCCAAATCACCTACCATATCTGAATCTACATAACCATGTAGAGAAGTATCTAAACCTCCATAGCATAAGTGCCTATTGCTGGTTCCTCTCAGATATCTAAGGATCCACTAAACTGCTTTCCAGTGCTCCTTTCCTAGATTGGCCATATACTTACTTATAACTCCCACTGCTTGGGCAATATACAATCTAGTACACACTATTGCATACATTAAACTCCCTACTACGGAAGAATATGGAGCTTTACTCATGTACTCTACCTCATCATATGAATTAGGACATTGTTCTTTACTCAATTAAAAATGTCCAGCCAAAGGTGTGCTTACCGGTTTTGCATCCTGCATATTGAACCATTTCAACACCTTGTTCACATAATCCTCTTGAGACAAAATCAACCTGTAATTTTTCCTGTCTCTCTTAATGCTCATGCCAAGGATTTTCTTTGCTGCTCCCAAATCCTTCATAGAAAATGTGTGAGCTAATTTCACCTTAAGCTCAGAGATATCCTACATGTGTGATCCTGCAACCAGCATATCATCTACATACAACAACAAGATAATATATCTATCATTATCCAATCTCTTAAAATACACACAATGGTCAGATTAACACCTACTGTAGCCATGCTTAGTCATAAACCTGTCAAATCTCAAATACCATTGTCCAGGAGCTTGGTTGAGGCCATACAAGCTTTTCTTCAATCTGCACACTAGCTTCTCCTTACCTTTGACCTCAAATCCTTTCAGCTGATCCATACATATTTCCTCATCCAAATCTCCATGAAGAAACACTGTATTAACATCAAGCTGCTTAATATACAAATCCTCAATAGCAACTAAAGACAATACAACCCGTATAAAAGTCATTTTAACAGCAGGAGAAAAAATCTCACCAAAATCAATACCTGGCTTTTGTGCAAATCCTTTCACTACCAACCTGGCCTTATATCTCATCTTTCCATTCTCACCTTCCTTCAACCTGTAGATCCATCTGTTCTTTAGTGTCTTCTTACCTACTGGCAACTCAACCAAATCTCATGTTTGGTTCTCTCTCAAGGAATCAATCTCCTCATTCATGCCTAGCTCCCACTGACTCTTGGATTCCACCTGTATTGCTTCATCAAAACTCTTTGGTTCTCCACCATCAGTTAGCAATAAATAAAATAATGAAGGGAAATATTGAATTGGAGGTTTACTTACCCTTTCTGACCTCCTAATGGGCATCTGAGACTCATTCACAACACGTTGTCTACCCAAATTCTCTGACAGTGACCAACCTCGGTCACTTCCAGGCCTGTTATTGGTCGACGTTAGTTTTGCTTGATCGACGTCGGTTCCTGACCTGCTGACGTTAGTCATTGTATGACCGACATTGGTTCATGTATTACCGACGTCGGTTCCTTCTTGACCGACGTCGGTCTCTGTGTTTTCCTGTCTGTGATTAATTTTTCCTGTGAGCTCATTTTGGACCGTCACCTTGTCCAATTCTCCATTGCTCTGCCTGGATTGATTCAACTTCTTCAGCTAATCACTATACATCACTTTTTCATTGAAAACAACATCACAGCTCCTAATTATCTTGTTAGTTCCTAGATTCCAAAACCTAAATCTGAAATCATCAGAGTCATAGCCAATAAATGTGCACCTCATAGACTTAGCATCCAACTTCTTTCTATTTTCCTTATCAATGTGCACAAAGACTTCACAACCAAAAACTTTGAGATATGAGAGATCTAAATTTTTACTTGTCCATGCCTCTTTTGGAATTCCACCATCCAGAGCTGTAGAGGGTCCTCTGTTAATTAGGTACACTACAGTATCCATAGCTTCTGCCCAAAACTCTAAGGACAAACCAGCATGCAATCTCATACACCTTGCACGCTCCATGATTGTTCTATTCATCCTTTCAACAACTCCATTCTACTGAGGTGTTCTTGGAACCATCCTTTGCCTACATATTCCATGCATATAACAATACTAGTTAAACTTATAGCTACATAACTCACCACCATTGTCAGATCTCAGGCACTTCAATCTTCTACCTGTTTCATTCTCAACCATAGCTTTCCAAATCTTAAAAGTCTCAAATACATCAGATTTCTTCTTAATACAATAGACCCATACCTTTCTTGTTGCATCATCTATGAACAAAACATAGTACTATGATCCTCCAATAGAAGCAACTTGAGTCGGTCCCCACACGTCTATGTGAACAAGCTGCAACTTATGCTTCTTTGTTGACCCAATCTTGAGAAAACTCACCCTCTTCTATTTCCCAAAAACACAGTGCTCACAAAAATCTAGATCTATGCTTTTCAAATCTGAAAGCTTACCTCTTGACTTAAGAATAGACATTCCCTTCTCACTCATGTGGCCAAGCCTTGAGTGCCACAATTTTGCATCCACATCTAAAGTAGATAATACAGAAGGAGAAATATCAATAACACAATTACATAAATAGAGAGTACCTACTCTCTTACCTTTGGCCATTACAAGTGCACCCTTGGTCACCTTCCAAGATTCAGCTGTGAGAGTTACTGTACAACCCTCATCCCCTAACTTTCCTATAGAAATCAAATTTCTCTTCAAGCTGGGAACATGCATAACATCTCTTAACACCCATGTGTTTCCATTCTGCATTTTCAGCTGCACTTTTCCTTTGCCAATAATTTTACAAGGCTCATCATCCCCTAAGTACACTATTCCAAAATCTCCATGGACATAGTCACTAAAATATTCTCTATTAGGGGTAGCATGAAAAGATGCACCATAATCTAACACCCAAGATTCTATATTATTATGCAAAGAGAATATTAAAGCATCTTGTGCAATACCTACAACCTTTGCTTCTTCCTTTCCTTTGTGTTGATTGTCCTCCTTAGGCTTTGACCAGTAATCTCTACTTATGTGCCCAATTTTTCCACAATTCCAACATTGTGGCTTCCTGCCATTCCTAGATTTGGATCTACCTCTCATCTTTGACTTAAACCTTGATCTTCTCTTGCTCTTCTCTTTTTGCCTTCCCTTGCTCTCAAAACTTAAAGCATTCCCTGATGTTTCCTTCGTGCTTTTCCTGTGAATTTCTTCATTCAAGATTACACTAACAACATCCTCTACTTTTAAAATATTCAAAGCAGATGCAGTATTACTAACTGCCATTACCAAGCTATGCCAGCTTTCAGGCAAAGAACATAACATTAAAAGAGCTTTAATTTCATCATCAAACACTATTTTGACTAAACTTAATTGATTAATAATTCCATGGAAATCATTCAGATGATTAGATACAGATCCACCTTCTTGCATATGCAAATTAAATAACTACTTCATAAGATATACCTTATTTGAAGCTGAGGGTTTTTCATACAAATTTGCTAAAGTAGTCATCAACTCTACCGTTGTCTTTGCTTGTGATAAATTAGATGTCACAGTAGATGCCAGACTCAGTCTTATAGACCCCAGAGCCTTTCTATCAAGAACTTCCCATTCTTCATCATCCATGTCTTTGGGCTTCTTTGCAATCCCACCTAATGGTAACCATAGATCTTTTTGATACAGATAATCCTCTATCTGCATTCTCCAATGTTGATAATTCTTGCCATTAAACTTCTCCATTCTCAATTTACTTTCTTCTGCCATTGCTTCTCCCACTCAAACAAAAATCCCTGTAGAAACCCTTGTGAGTACCCTGTAATCAATACACACTACACAAATCTGAACCACCTGTTAGTCAACCTGAGCTCTGATACCACTTGTTGGGGATCACCCAATAATGTTTATTACACTATGAAAGCAATAAATGTGAAATTAAACTAGAAAGATAAATAACTAGAATCAAAAATATAGCAAGAAGAAGAGATACAAGAAACCACCCTAAAAGCTTGTATTAAACTCTTTACAGAAGGAATACAATTGAAGAAACTTCTTTTCTTCCACACCTCTCTCAGATGTACATATCTCTCTCTAGATCTCTTTCCCTCAAGAGCTCTCTCTCTCAAGTACAATCACAATTCACACCTTGAATTGTGTATCTTACAATATCTTGTACTGTTCTTGTCTAATAAGCTATGAAGATCTAATCCTATATATAAAATTAGGAAACATGAGCATGAATTTACAACCAATAGTTATGCCTCTTAAACAAGGGCTCTAAAATAGTCTTACTAATAATAGAGATGCTGACTTAAGACTATGACTTAATCCTAACATGCAAATAATCTATTTTCTCCACAGAAATAGCTTTTTGGATGCACAGGTAACTGACATTGGTTCCTACCTGCTTGCACCTGACCAACATCGGCCAATTCCTACCGATGTTGGCATCTCTTGAACTACTCTTGACTGATGTCAGTCGCTCCTGACCGATGTCGGTGACTGTGTAAACCTGCAACATCTGCAATGCACTCCTTTGGTGAAGCTTTTAGCTCCACACCTCAATAAGGTTTTCATGCAAAATGGCTTGCATTATCAGATTCAAAAGGTGTCAAAACCTTAGTATCAACTATTAACATGACCTAGTTTCATGACAATTATTTTTTACCATTTTTACAAGGTTTTAAGGATTTTTGATACTTTCACATAGATCTATACAATCTAAGTCTTCAAGGGAAAATCCTTTGTAGATTTTTAGATATCTTTAGTGGGTCTTTAGTGGTTTTTTAAGAGGTGTGTCAGATCTAGAATTTTGAGATAGGTAGATTTTCTATTCTTAGGTGCATACTATGAGAAATTCCATCATGCCTAGTACTATGGGAACTATCTCCATATCTGACACCTAAAAAGAATTGATTTGCTTCTGATGATCCAAACCTTAATGGTTATAAATGTAGGCTACATCCCTGATAATTTTTTTTGACATTAAAACTTTTGACTTTAGAGTAGTCAATGATATTAGCATCAAGATTATCAACAACCAAAGTAGTCAAAAATCCTAACATTGGGACTTTTGACTACTAAAGAAGTCCACACCCCAAGCATCAAGACTATCAATTATGGGATCAATCAAAAACCTTTATAATTATAGTGAACCACTTCATCCCCAACACATTTATCTAATTATGGGAAGCATTGATAATCCTATCATTGGAAATTTTAGGTGTATATGAAGTCAAAAACCCCACTACAAAAAACTATAGGTACATATAGAAAATGTAATAGGGTGATGCATCTCTGATGCAAAAATTTGATGTCATAATTTTTGACTATAGGAGTACAAAAAATTCTTGACATGTGCAAGGATGCTTCCAAAATCTAATGATTCCCATGTGAACATCAAATTTAATCACATGAGGTGTGACACTATTCATTTAAAAAAAGGGTCATATTTTGGATGGTCACTCCCCTATCAATCACATTAATTAAAGTGAGGGGGGATAGTATCCAAAATAGGTTTTAGGTCTTGGTCATATGGGAGTTAAGCCCCCAATCGCTTCTAGCCCAAAATTATTTAAATTTTTCTCCAAGGGGGCATATATATTTTTTATGGGGAGGTTGATTCCAGAAAGATTTCAAACTAATATTTTTCAACCCAAAAGTTTTAAAATTTATGAAAAGTGGATATAATTTTTTTGTGAGCAACAAACATTTAAACTTTCATAACTTTCAGCTGGCAACTCTATTTTAGGTGCCATTTTTTTTGAAAGTATGAGTTTTTGTAAGATCTACACCTTGGTGATATAGTAATTCCTTGTAAAATTGAACCTCTATAGATTCAATGGGTTTCATATCATCATATTTTAACACACGTAGTTTAGCACATACTTATTTTATACACCATGGATCTAAGTTCAATATTGATTCTTACAACATCCAATTATCACAAGTGGAAATTCAAAATACAAATCCTCTTGAGGAGAAAAGGCTTACACTAAATCATGATGGGTATATGAATATAAATAACACCTAAATCAAATAAGGTGAAGTAGTATAATATAAGTGATGAAGCCTATAGTCTTCTATACTTGTTTATGTCTCTTGATTTTCTCCTTCATATCAAATCTATAATAACTCCAAATCAAGTGTGGACCTTATTAGAAAAACTTTGGAAATTAGGACATCATGAGAGGTCATGAGTTGGAGAATGATCTCATCAATTTGATCCCAAGTGATTTTAGTATGATACAAGACTTTTTCATAAAGTTTAAATCACTCATGTTATAGTTAAAATTATGTGGCATTGATAAAAATAATGATTAATTGATTCTTTCTATCCTTACTAAATTGGGATCCAACTATTCTATCTTAATTTCTATCTTTCACACCACCAAGTGTGCCATTAGAGCTACATGGACCATGTCATCCTTGGATGAATTTACTATTGACTTGACTCAAGAGTAATCCAAACTGATTCAAATGGGTTCATTTAATTCATCTAAATCGCATGCCTTAATTATGAGTCATGATAAATAGAAGGCTTCTAGTAGCAAGAAGAAAAAACAAAATAATGACTCAGAGCAAAGAAAGGGTAAAAAATATGATGCAAATTCAAAATCATCAAAATATTCCTCCTCATAAGAAGGGAAATATAAAAAAGAGGAATCACATGTGGCTATTGCAAGAAATCTAGACATGATTAATCCAAATACATAAAGTAGATTCACCAACTAACAAATATGCTCAAGAAGAATAATATTAGTGTCCTTAACATGGGATATTGATTCTAGTGAATTGCACCACATGGATTCATCATAGGACATGTTCTCATATTTCAATACTTGTTATGTGCCTTCCATTTATTGGGTGAGAATACTTCTATTGAAGTTATTAGGAGTAGATTTGTTGAAGTGAATGATGGGACATTTCATGATGTTATATGTGTTCCCTCTTTATCCATAAATATCATATCTATTTATAATATCATTCACATCATTTTGGGAAAGAGAGTTGAATTCACACCTAATTCATTATCTATTAGAGAATTAAATAATAACTCCATTATTGTACTTAGGAAAGTAGATCACCAGTCATAATTATATATTATTAGCCAAAATGGCTACCCTAGACCATTTTATTTTAAAACTTTACATCTTAGCTCCCTTAACTTTGTTGATAGACATTTTATGATCATTATTAACCTTCATATATGCTTCATGTGTCCATGAATGACTAGCTAGGTTGCCATCAAATAGGTGACTTAAAATCCTTATCCATGCTTTCTCTTAACCAGTTATCATCCTCAATCATCATCGTCATACATAGTTTTTTGGAAAAATTAAGGTAAGTTAGCAGAAACCAAGTAATATTTGATCCATAATGAAGATAAGGGTGGTATGATGATTACTCAAGGTATGTGACATGCCTTAGCAGGTGAAGACATATAAGGCCAATTGATTGAAGTTACATGTTTGACATCTCATACCTTAGCATTTTTTAAGGTTTATTTGGAGAATTTAAAGTCCTTTTTCATTCATTATATTACATATTATGTATGGGAGAGTGGGTTCCTTGTGAAATGCCAAACTGTGAAGAGTCATTACTAGATATAAAGGTCAAAAGAGGTTTTTAGGAGTATTTGACATTTATTAAGGATCATGTCATGACATTTTATCCATATACTTTTCCAATATGTATTTTTCTCATTTTTCTGATGTTCTCTCAAGCTTAAACTCCTTGATTAATTGCCTCATCATCTAAATATAGCCTAGTGGTAGGCTTTATTGTCTAGGAGGGTACTTGGTAGGTTATAACATCCTTATTTTGATAGTAATATCTCTTTTATGGATATTCAACAAGTTTTTCTTTCAAAAAAGCAAGTTTCCCTATGCAAACAAGGTCCATAGTCATGTCATTTAAGTGGAAATGTAGGGTAATAAGACTCAAAGATATTTTTTAAGGATGGATATAATTAAAGTAAATTCCCTTAGTCCCTTAATGGTCAAAAATAGGCTCAAAATGGAGGTATAGTTCTCAAAAGGCCAAAAACCCATTCAAATTCTCTATTAGGTTTTTAGTAGGCCTAAGAGGCTTAATTTTTAATGATTATTTATAAAGGAGGAAGCACCTTAAGGGATGTTTCTATAGGATTTGAAGATACCCACTACACCCTCTACGTCCATGGCATTTTTTTGTAGGAAGAGCCTATGTCCTCTATGAATCATTGTTAATAAGATAAACATCTCCAAACACCTATCAAGACCTGTAGGCTTAGTTTTCTCCCATTTAAATGAACTTTAGATCTCAATCAGGGAATAATAATTATTGGATGAAATTTATCTGATTCCAAGATACCCTCTCAATATCAAAACTGATGCTAAACTTCCTAGGTCCAAACTTGCAAATGACAATAAATTGTAGGTTTTATTGTTTTCTTACAGGACAAGTAGGGTTTTACAAGTTTATGAGAGTTTTAAAAATTTAATGTGACTAAAATAAAGTATATAGGATGTTTAAAATATCAAAAAACACTCCTACACCATATTCAATCAAGCATTTAATGCAAAGAAAAGTAAAATATGCATGAATAAGTTTGCAGGCCTAGAGAAGAAAGGTTTTTGGCATTTTCATGTTGTTTCTCACTTGAAGGGAATTACCAAATAATCCAAGATGACCTTTATAATAAAATTAAGGTAATTATAATTTAATTTCAGATATATTATCAACCTAACAATAATTTTGACTAAGACAAAAAGGGTCTTTTATTCACCTACAAGTTTATAGACGTGTAGGTCATTGTTTACCATCTAGAAACATAAAATGAGGTGTATATATGCTTGTTAATTCATGATTTTATGTTTAATTATATTATAAACTCCCCATGATATTTTAGGTTGAATTTATTATATTTTAGGTAAAGAATAAAGATATTTTTCTTGCAGGTATCAAGTGCACAAGTGCAATATGTGAAGAGAGTAGGTTTTATGTTTCTAAGAAAGAACAAACTCATGGAAAGGCCATTATAGGGTTATTAGACACCTAAAAACATTTATAAAAATTATACATAGATATAATTTGGATTATTAGTATCAACATTGGATAAATAGTCTCAAAGAGTGAAGAACACAAGCAAGTGAGAGTTTTAGGCCTAATGAACACTTACAGGCCTGTCATAGGCTTAAATGAAGAAAAGACCAATTTTATAGTGTTAGATGGAATAAAAAGAGGTTTAAAAGTTATAATAGGATATGATTAAGGTTTATACCTTAATACCACCATAAATAAATATATTCCAACTAAAATATCTAAATTTAGGGAGCCTAATAGTCAAGAAATCTAAATGTGTACTCATAGGCTTATTATAGGCAAATGAGAGAAAGGTTATGCTTATGATGGATGTTAAGTGATAAATAGGTTTATATAAAGTAAAAATAAGTATTAATTATATATATAATACTTATCAATACCACCAAAATGCAAAAAATATAGTTAAAGAAAATTCATCCTCAAAATGTAGTCGAGAGACCTAATGCACACCAATAGGCTTGTGTGTAAAAAGTGCAAAAAGTTTACTTGTTTTGGGTGAATTTGAGGAATAATAACTTATATGAAGTTTAAATGACCATATAAAAACCTAATTTTATGTTTTATAGACCTCAATTAGGTGTTGAAAGTCAAAACTAAACACCTTTATACATTGTTCTACAAAATGACTTCTCTTGAGTGCACATTCAGGCTTGCATTTCTCGAGAAGGTGATTTTTAACATGTGTGAAATTGATTGAATAAGTTAATTGGATAATAATCACATTTTTAAAGTAATTTTAGTTTTATAAATGAGACTCATAGTGTTATTTTAGACATTAAATCCCATAGCTTTATGAACTACCATCAAGACACTAAGTGCCTCTAATTCCCTTACAAACCCCAAATAAGAACCCGATGGTTAAAAATGATTCCCAAATGGTATAAAATGCACATAAATAATATTAAAAAATCCTAAGTTATTTGTTAAAACCCCATAATAACCTACTATATTAAAATTTTGGCACGTGTGAGGTGAGAGATGTAAGAAAATAACCCAAAAAATGGCTTCTCAAGACTCTTTGTAGGTGTTTAGTTGAGTAAGGCCTTATTAAATCATTGGAATAAAATTTTCAAGATGAAAAATAGGTATAAGGACCTTTACCACCTTTACAAGAAGTTTACATATTTCCAAGATCAAGTTTTGAGTGAAGGACCAAGACATAATGAAGAATGTCTCACTTACATTGAAGTGAGTTGAGATTATAGATCTTCTCAAAGTCCAAAGTCATGGAAACTTCTAGATATCCATATAGAAATTAAATGGCACATGTGAGAGACTAATTAATCCATGATAAATCATTCATGAAAGATATGTATATGTCTAAATATTTATGCAACAGAAATGAGGAGATATGACTAGTCAACCTATGTCTCACTCCTATTAGGACTAAAAATAATGATAAAAGGTCAAGTGCCCATCAATTATCCTCCATGAAGGAATAAATGAAGCTGATTATGACCATATGAGACTTGAAAAGTCCTAGTACAATTTCAAATGGAAAACAAATAGCTTTAGTGGCTTTAAGTCCATAAAAATGAATCACATCATGACAAAATCATGAAAGGACATATTTGAAGACACTCAAGCTTGAGTTATGTCTCATAAAGATGAACAACATATATGTTACATAACTAACAAGATTGAAAAACATCATGAGGTAGTTTTTAGGGCATAAAATAATCTAGGAGGAGATAAAGACAAGTGTGGAGTTGTAACTCAAGGAATCACCAAGAAAGGGACGTTTCACATGAAGAAAGATGAGACATGGGGAGATCAAGAGTCACTCTATGCCACCTTATTAAAGAGGAAGATCAGACCAAGATAACACATTTTGAATGGATTTCATAGACCTACCTACTTTTAATCTTTGTTTTTTATAAGTTTATTCATCATGAGATGATAGTCATCATTGATTATCTACATCTACCTTCTCTCTTATTTTCTCATTTCTCTCTATATATGGTATTATAATGCTAAAAATGGATCCTTCCACCATGAGTATGGTGAATCCCCACTCTTTTTTATGCCTTTTATCAATAAATAATTATTTTTTACCTTGTTATATGGTTATATTTAATGTGGATTTCTAAATGGTTGATCTAATCAAGTGTAGACTTATCTCACCTTAGTTTGTTATCATATTCATCCTACCTTCATGCAGTTTGATTCTCTATTACAAGTTGTAGAGAGTGTCATCAAGGATTCCATGAGAGTTAAGTGCTAAGTATATTCCTTTTAAGTCTTAAATTACCTTACCTCTTTAAAATTCATTGATGTAATAGGTTATTTTTAGAAGTGTAAGTTTATTGTAGTCTTATAGGTCTTAGTGCACATGCAAATTAGTGGTAGTGGTCATTAAATTTGGTGTATCACCCCCTTAGTACATAGTTTATTTCTCTCTTTTCCTTTAAAGTTAGTATAATATTATTTATTCCTAAGTGATGCATTAATGTAGTTATCCCTTATCTAGAGGTTCAATCCATTTTTAGGTCATCCACAACCTAAGATTGTTCTCATGTGTAGCTTAGATGAGAGGACATGAAATATCCTCATAAAGGGTGAAAATTTAAGTTATAACAGTTATGTGACACCTGATGGGACAAGGATTTCATCTATTGAGGTATTTTTGGTGTTATCCTTCAATAAATAATCCTTTTGAGTCATGATCTCAAGAACTAATGGTGACTCCAAGTGAACTGTAGTTGGTTAAAGTAGCCCAGGTATTTATTTCAAAGAATAGTTGATAGTTTCTCTTATTTTTGTTTGACTCATGAAGTGTGATGGAAGGATATTGAGGCATTACCTATTTCAAACCTCCTTATATAACTATGATTATATTTATTATCCTTATGTTGAGCCATATCAGTACTATAATGAATCTACTTACCCCCCCATATGGCTCTAGTTATTAATAAGAGTAGTCTTGGTATCAATAGTATCATACTTACTCTCCTCTCCGAATAGTAGCATACAAACCTTACCAATATTTACATTATTCCTATATTCCCTCTCCCACAAAAACTCAACATCCCTTTCAACCTATTCATCCCTCTAATTAGCTTTGTCAAAACTATGTTACCCCTAGTCAACATAGTCACATTTCTACTTAGTCTATCTCAAGCTTCAAACAAACTCTTTTAGTATATGAAAGGCATATGAGATAACTTTATATAAAAAAGGATTATGGTCTAATTATCCCTATTCATCTCATATATAATATAAGGGACTCATTATAATTGGTTAAGGGTAAGTGGGAACCTATTGAGATAAAGAATCAATAAAGACTAACCAATGACATGCTAGACATAGGTGGCTTAATTTAGTGTGTAGAGGATATGTTAGTGGTTCATGAGAGGAAAAAAATTAAATACCATCAATATAATATGCCTTCTCCTACTCCACATCATCCTTATTTTTTTCCCAATCTGGCCCAAGCTACAGTATACCATCAAAAAAATATTATGCCTATGCAAGCTCTACCCATTCTTCCTCAAAATGTCAAATCAAGAGAGTTTCTAAGTCTCCCAAGTCCTTCACCCACTCCTCAAGTTAGAGTTGTCCATGAAGACAAAAATAAATCAGAATTTAAGAGTTTGATTTCTTCTTGGAGGGAAAATAATGAATAAGTCTTATCACAAAACTCTCTTCCCTTTCTTTAAGAGCTCCCAAAATGCTCCTTTAAAATTCCAAATTGGAAGCAAGTGGTGGAATCATGGGATGGGAAAAATAGAAAAGGCTTAGATTGGTAAATTGAGGTTAAAGAGGAACCTTTACCTATACAAGTCCCATCCATCCCTCCTCAAAAGCCTCAAACCTTCCCATCATGGAGTTTAATCCAAGATGGGATCCAAAAGAAGAATGAAGTCCTTGTTGAGAAGGTTTAAGACCAAATTATATCAAGATTTGACAGATTGATTAGTGAATTTAAGGAGAAGAATGATAATCCCATTGATCTCAAAAGCTTCAATCCTGCACATGATATTTATAATCCCATCCTTTAATAAGAACCTATTCTATGGGAGGTAAGTGAAAAAGATCAAGTTACAGTTGTAAGTGAGACTCAAGAAGGCTATGAGGAGAGTGGTTCAAGTGTGTATGATGAATAGATAATCATTGTTAGATCCCTTGCTAAATAATAAACTTTTAATGATTAATTTTGATTAACTAAGGATTTATTTGAGTCTTGAGAACATGTTTAAAGAGGTACATACCTTAATTCCTTCTCAATTCTTTTTGTGAATATATATACATCAACTCTTATGAAACCAAAATAAAGTCTAAATGAACTAGAACCAAGTGAGGTTTAGTTGGAGGACTTGTTTGAAGTCCTAAGAGTAGGTTACAATCTTATATAGGGAAGTTATGTTTCGATCCATAATTAGGAAGGTATTTTTGTCAAGTAAACCAACAAACATAGAGAATATAATCTCCAAGTTTATCATTTGAAGAAGCTACCTCATTTGACTTTGAATTTTTTGAGGTTTTAAAGGTGGGATATCAACATCTTAGTCCATTTTTAGATAATGTTTCACTCTTGGAAGATAATACAGACCTCTATTAGCCTCAAACTCTCAAATATCAAGAAGTTTTTACTCTTGAAGCTAATTCTACAAGTATGTTGCAAGAAGCATATCAATCCATTCATTTTGATTCATTAGATTATAAGGAGGTATGAGTTTGTTATGAGGTGTATACCATAATTAGATCATGGCCTATTATCTACTTAGCTTAGGTAGAGGCCAAAAAGGATAATCCACTACCTATCATGTTCATATCAAAACATGAAGATAAGCATGAACATGTCTAAGATCAGTCTAAGCACACACTTTTGATTACTCATGCTCTAAGAAATATGGAAGAAGTGTACAAGGTTGATTTTGAATAATAAGAGGATATCAAGGTTAGCATATGGTTCTCCCTCTTATATTCTCTAATGGCTATCATGAAACTTGTTAGCTATATGAACTTGGTATGAAAAGGTAACTACCTTGATCTACCAATAAATGGTTTGTTGAGGGATGTAACACGTTGTTAGAGTAGGTTAGTATATGTTGGATTAATTATTTTTTGTATCGCCTTTCCTTTAAGTTATTCTTAGCACATTGTGTTGTTTTGTTGTGTGTGCTTTGTTTGGTGTGTGTGCTTTATTTTGATTTGTGGTGTATTTATGAAAGCTTTATTAGTTATTTTATCTTGTTCACAGTGCTTATAGATATTCCTCAAGGTCCAAGTTAAATATATGTTGAGATTAGATGACCCCATAACCCAATGGATTCAATAAGTCTACTACTTTAGGTGCATAACAAGCATACACCCTCTAGAGGTCACCAAAAATGTTAGCCAAAATGGATACCCTAGACCATTCTACTTCAAAAATTTGCCTATAAGCTCCCTTAACTTTGTTGATATATATTTTATGATCATGATTATCTTTCATACATGATTCATATGTCCATGAATGACTAGATAGATTACCATAATATAGGTGACTTAAAATCCTTATCCATGGTTTATCTTAACCTGCAATCATCCTCAATCATTATGATCATACATAGTGTTTTGGAAAAGTTAAGGTAAGTTATCAAAGTTTAAGTTAACTCTCAAGATCCCAAGTAGTATTTGATACATAATGAAGATAAGGGTGGTATGATGATTCCTCAAGGTATATGGCATGCCTTAGTATATGAATACATTCAGGTCCAAGTGATTGAAGTTGCACATTTGGCATCTCAAACCTTATCATTTTTAAGGTTTATTTGGAGAAGTTAATGTCCCTTTTCATTCATTATATTACTTTTTCTATATGGAATGCCAAAGTGTGAAGAGTAATTACTATATATAAATGTTAAAAAAGGCTTTTTAGGAGTATTTGACATTTATTGAGGATCATGCCATGACATTGTACCCATACACTTTTCCAAGATGTCTTTATCTCCTTTTCATAATGTGATCTCAAAATGAAACTCCTTGATTCATTGCCTCAACATCCAAATATATCCTAGTGGTATATTTCATTGGCCAAGAGGGTGATTATTACATTATAACATCCTATTTTGATGGTAAGATCTCTTGTATGTATATTCAATAATTATTTCCTTCAAATAAATAGGTTTCCCTATACAAAGAAGGTCTATGGTCATGTCATTCAAGTGGAAATGTAGGGTAATAAGACTAAAATATCTATGTGAAGTATGGATAGTATTACAAAAACTTCCATCAGTCCCCTCATGGTTAAAATGAGGCTTAGAATGGATGTATAATGCTCAAAAGGCCAAAAACCCATTTAATTTCTCTATCAAGTTTTTGGTAGGCCTAAGAGGATTAATTTATTGATGATAATTCATAAATTATGAATAAACTTGAGGGATATGTATATAAGAGTTTAATCCCCCCTATTCCCTCTAAGTGCATGGAATTTGTTTGTATGAAGAGCCTATATGCTCTATGAATCATTGTTAATAATATAAACATCTCTAAACACCTATCAAGACCTATAGGTTCAATTTTTCCATTTGAATGAAATTTGGAGATAAATGAGGTCATAAAAATGATTTAAAGAAATTGGTATGAGGCCAAGGGACCCTCTCAATATCAAAATTGGTGATAAACTTCCCAGTTCTAGACTTGCAAGTGGCAATAGATGCTAGGTTTTATTGTTTTCTTATAGGATAGGTAGGGTTTTGCAAGTTTCATGAGAGTTTTATAGATTGATAAAGCCTAAAATAAAGTGTGTGGGATGTTTAAAATATCATATAAAATCAAAAAATACTCATACACCATATTAAATCAATCATTTACTGCAAATAAAATTAGAATATGCATGAATAAGTCTGCAAGTCTAGAGATGAAGGGTTTTTAATACTTTCATGCTATTTATCACTTAAAGGGAAGTATAAAAAATAAAATATGACCCTTTTACTCCAATAAAGTCATTTTAAATTACTTTTATACATAGGATAAACCCAATATCAATGTTTAATAAGAAAAAGCGTCTTTTGTTCACCTACAAGTCTGCAAACTTGTAGGTCATTGTTTGCCATCAAAAAACATAAAATGAGATGTATATGATCTTGTTAAGTCATTGTTATGTGCATAATTATCTTATATACTTAAAATTATATTTTAGGATAAATTTATAATATTTTATGTAAATAAAAAATATATATTTCTGTTAGGTATCAAGTGCATAAGTGCAATATGTGAAGTGTGCAGGTTTTGTGTTTTTAAGAAAGAACAAACTCATGGAAAGGCCATTAGAGGGTTATTAGACACCTTCAAATATTTATCAATATGATACAATTATATAGGGGTATTATTAGTATACAAATTACCCAAATAGGCTCAAAGAGGTCAGAACACAAGCAATAGAGAGTTTTAGGCCTAATGAACACCTATAGGCTTGTCATAGGCCTAAATGAAGAAAAGACCAATTTTATGGTGTTGAATGGAAGATAAAGAGGTTTCAAAGGTATGAGATAATAATATTAAGGTTTATAACATTAATATAATCATTAATAAAGATATACCAACTAAAAGAGTTCAATTTAGTGATCTTAACAGTCAAGGAATCCAAACGTGCACTCACATGCCTATTATAGACAGATGAGAGAAAGGGTATGCTTATGATGGATTGAAAGTGATAAATAGGTTTTTATAAAGTAAAATTAATAATGAATGATCTATATAATACTTTTAAATACCACCAAAATTCCAAAAAATCTAGTTGAAGAAGCTCAGTCCTCAAAATGTAGTCAAGAGACCTAATGTACACCTATAGGCCTATGTGTAAAAAATGTAGAAATTTTGCGTGTTTTGGGTGAATTTGAGGAATAAAAACTTATATTAGGTGTAAAATGCCACATAAAAACATAATTTTATTTTTCATATACCTTAATGAGGTGTTTAAATTCGAAACCAAATACCTTTATACCTTGTTCTACCAAATGACTTCTCTCAAGTTCACATTCAGGATTGCATTACTTGAGAAGGTGTTTTTTAGCACGTGTGAACTTGAATGAAGAGGTGAAAGGGATAATTATAAAATTTTTCAAGGAATGGGGGTTTTTTGCATGATATTCATAGTGTTATTTCAAACATTAAATCCCAAAGCTTTATGAATTATCATCAAGACACTAAGTGCCTCTCAAACCCTTTCAAACCCCAAATAATAACCCGATGGATAAAAATGATTCATAAATGGTCTAAAATGCCCCTAAATAATATTATAAATTATTTATTGATGTATTCATAACCCATAACCACCTATTATAGTAAAATTTTGGCATGTGTTTGGTGAGATATGCAAAAAAATGGTCTAAAAATTGCCTTATCAAGCTTGTTTTCATGTGTTTGGCTGAGTAAGGCCTTATTGAATCATTGGAAAAAAAAAGTTGTAAAATAGGTATAAATACCTTTACCACCCTTATAATAAGTTTACATAGTGCCAAGATCATGTTTCAATCCAAGGACCAAGTCATAATGAAGAATATGTCACTTGCATTGAAGTGAGTTGAACTTGCATATATTCTCAAATTCCAAATTCATGGAACCTTCTAGATATCCCCATAGACATTTAAGGACACATGTCATAGATTTATTAATCCATGATCAATCATTCATGATATCCTATGTATATTTCTGAATAATTATGCAACAAAAATGAGGAGATGTGATTATTCAACCTATGTATCACTCCTATTAGGCCTAAAAAGAACTCTAAAAGGTCAAGTGCCCATATAGTATCCTCCATAAAGGCCTAAATGAATATAAGTAAGACCATAGGATAATTTAAAAATAATATTACACCTTGAAATAAAAAATAAGACACTTTAGTGGCTTTAAGTCCATAAAAATGAATCACATCATGACAAAATCATACAAGGAAAAATTTGAAGACACTTAAGCTTGAGATAGGTGTCATGAAGATGGGAACATGTATGTTACATAGATAATAATATTTAGTATCATCATGAGGTAGTTACTAGGGTTTCAAATAATCTTGGAGGAGCTAAAGATTATTATGGAGTTGTAACTCAAGGAATCACCAAGAAAGGGAAATTTCACATGAATAAAAACTAAGTCATGGGGAGATAAAGAGTCATTATACACCACCTTATTAAAGAGGAAAATTAGACCAAGATGACACATGTTGAAGGGAGTTCATAGAACTAACTACTTGTAGGGTTTTTTGTTTGTAACTTTCTTCATCATGGATGATATTCATCAATGATTATCTACGTCCACCTTCTCTCTTATTTTCTCATTTCTATATGTGTATGATCTAGAAAGGATAAAAAAAAGGATCCTTCCACTAGGATTATGGTGAATCCCTACTTTTTTTTATGTCTTTAATCCTTAAATGAATTTTTTTTACCTTATTATATGGTTGTATTTAATTTGGAGTTTTAAATGGTTAATCTAATCAAGTTTAGACTTAGCTCACCTTAGTTTATTGTCTTATTAATCTTGCCTTCATGCAATTTGATTCCCTATTATAGGTTGTAAAGACTGTCATCATGGGTTCCATGAATTTTATAAATGGAAGGTATGTTCCATCTTAGTATCAAATTACCTTACCTCTTTGTAAATCATTGATGTAATAGGTTATTTTTAGGAGAAGTGTATGTTTCTTATAGTCCTATAGGTCTTAGTGCACATGAAAATTAGTGGTAGTAGTCATAAAATTTGTTGTAACATCCCCTTATTTAATAGTTTATTTATCTATTTTTATTTCAAGTTAATAGATTATTTATTAGTCCTAAGTGATGAATCAAGGGAGCTAACCCTTATCTAGAGGTTTAATCCATTCTTTAGGTCACCCAAAACCTAGGATTATTTCCATGTGTAGCTTAGATGTGAGGACTTGAAATATCATTTCAAAGGGTGAAAATTTAATCTATAATAGTTAAAATTGTGTGGCATTAATTACAATACAAGAATTATTCACAAAGTTTAAATCTCTCAAGTTATATTTGAAAATTATATGTCATTGATGAAAATGATGATCAATTGAATCTTTTCATCCTTACCAAATTGGGATCTGACTATTCTATCTTCGTTTCTACCTTCCACACCACCAAGTGTGACATTGTATCTACATAAACCATGTCATCCTTAGATTAATTTGCTACTAACTTGACTTGGGAGCAAGATAAACTCATTCATATGAATACATTGAATTCATCTAAATTGCATGCCTTAATTGTGAGTCATAATAGTTATAAGGAATCTAGTAGCAAGGAGCAAAAACAAAAAAAATGACCTAGAGTAAAGAAATGGTTAGAAATTTGATGCTAAGATAAAAGCATCAAAAGAGTCCTCTTAATATGGGAAATCTAAGAAAGAGATACTAACATGTGGCTATTTCAAGAAATTTAGACATGATGAATCCAAATACATGAAGAAGAATATTGATAAACTGATAAAGATGATCAAGAAGAATATTATCAGTGTCCTTAATTATTCCAATAAGATTTCATCAATAGTTGCATCCTAGCCTTCCACATGGTCATTGATTCAGGTGCATTTTGCCACATGGCTTAATCACATGACATGTTCTCATCCTTCAATCCTTGTTCTATACATTCCATTTTATTGGGTGACAATACTTTCATTTAATTTAGTGGGAGTGGATATGTTGAAGTGAATGATGGGACATTTCATGATGTTATGTGTTCCCTCATTATCCATAAATATCCTATGTATTTATCATATCACTCACATTAGTTTGGTCAAGAGAGTAAATTTCACACCTAATTCATTAGTTATTAGAGAAGTAAATAGTGATTCCATTACTACACTTGGGAAAACAGATCACCAGTCATGATTGTATACTTTATCACATTTTTCACCTGGTCAACCCTCTACTACATTTCTCATTCATTCAGATAGGGTGAATAAATTATGGCATGATTGATTTAGCCATCTCAACTATCACTACCTTGAGAAACTCAGTCATCATGACATGGTTTTAGGGTTGGAACAAGTCAAGTTTTTTGACATACTTTAATAGGGTTGAAAACTTAGTAAGCATACTAAAGAAAAGTATGAAAATGGAAAATCATGGAGAACTAAATAAATATTGGATCTTTCCCATAGTGAAATTACTAGCCCATTTCCAAAACCTTCATTCAACATGACTATGCTTGTTATATCCAAAACTAAGTTCCTCATAAGAAATTGGAGGGAGTAACTCCTTTTGAAGCTTGGATAAATCATAAACCCATAGTGAAGCACTACCTAGTGTTTGGATCTACTACTATGGCCCATATTCTGAAAAAGAAACATAAGACAACAGAACCTCAAACTCAGCCTTACATCTTTGTTGGGTATCCTAAGGGTGCTAATGGATGAATACTTATCCATCCCACTAATTATGATTTATTTATTGAGAGGAGTGTTAATTTTCAATAGGTTCCTTCAGAATCCACACTCAACACCTCTCTCCCTTAAACACATTAAGATTTGATGATTGTTTTGATAATTTAAATCTTCATGATCAAATTCTTGATGATCTACATTCTTCTAGTTTTAATGATGATAGTAGTGATGAGGATTCCCCTCCTCCCAAAATATATTCAAAGGATGAGGAATTACATCTTAAATATCTGAGAACTAGTCCTCTTTAGGTTAGATAA
The DNA here is from genome assembly GCA_037957365.1 of Torreya grandis. NCBI lineage: Eukaryota > Viridiplantae > Streptophyta > Pinopsida > Cupressales > Taxaceae > Torreya > Torreya grandis. Next base: position 150,485 of record JARHVA010009861.1, read on the forward strand.
AGACTAAAAAGTGTTAACTAATGGGTTGGAGATCCATCAAACACTAGGAAAACCTATTCACAATTCTAGGATGTCCCACATGCTTTCATTTCATCTCTTTATGATCTACAGTTGTTTCATGAGGCATCATTCACTCATGAGTGGGATACTACTATGGAAGAGGAGTATAGTTCTTTGCAAAGGAAAAATACTTGAGATTTAGTCTCACTTATTAAGGGAAGAAAACTTATTTAATGTAGGTGGATCTACCAAAGAAAATTTATAGCAGATGGGTTTGTAGACAAGTTCAAAGATCATTTGGTATTAAAGGGTTTTTCTCAGGTACCTAGAATTTAATTATATCAAGATATTTTTCTCATTACCAAAATTAACTCAATTTGACTCACTCTTGCTATTACCACAAGACATTATTGGGATGTTCATTAGATGGATATGAAGAGTTACTTTCTTCATAGTGACCTCAAAGAGGAAATATACATGGAAAAACCATAAATATTTATGGAAGATTCCTCCTTAGTTTTTAAACTTTAGAAATCTATCTATGGCCTCAAAGAAGCTCCTCAAGCTTGGTATGCCAAGATGGATTCCTTTCTTCTTTTGATTAGGTTTACCAAATGCCATTTTGATCTTAATTTCTACATTTGATGATAAGATGATTCACTATATATATTGGTTGTCTACATGGATGACTTATTGATCACAAGGAGTTCTTCATCCACCATCACAATAGTGAAATCTACTTTTCTCATAGGTTCTCACTAACTGACTTGGGCTTGTTTCATTACTTCTTTGGGATTGAAATTTCTTAATTTGACTCCAAAATCATTATTACATAATCTAAGTATGTTCTTGATTTTCTTACATGGTTTAACATGGCTGACTATAATCCAACTCTAATTCCTTTTCTATTTGTTATGAATCTTAAGGCTAATTGCCCATCTCTTTTGGTTGATGTTACCTCATATTGACTACTTGTTGGAAATCTCATCTAACTTACACATACTAGACTTGACATTTCATATGCAGAGGTCATAATCTCTAGATTTATGTAGGAACTACATGATATACAATGCAAATTAGCTAAGCAGATTATCCACTACATTTAGGGTACTCATAGTTTCAATATTTACTGTGGAGTGGGAATTGACATTGACTTAATTAATTATATAGATTTATATTGGGCTAGTGATATTCAGAGTTGTAAGTGTGTTTCATGATATATTTTATCCCTTGGTTTAGGTCCAATTAGTTGGTCAAGTAAGAAGCAGAATGCTATTGCTTTATATTCTACAGAGGTAGAATAAAAAGGAGTTGTTAATGCTACCACTGAGTCTATTTACCTTCAAAGGATTCTCTCTAAGTTTAGAATCTAGTTTTAATTATCAACAGTCATCTTCTATGACAATTAAAGCACAATCTAGATTTGTATGAATTTAGTCCTCCATCAATGGAGCAAGCATATTGATATTCACATATATTTCATTTTGGAGCTCATCCATGAACAAGCCATTGATCTCTACAACATCCAAACAATAGAGCAAATTATTGATATAATCACCAAACCCTTCATTAAGAAAAAGTATATTCATTTTTAGGATCTTCTTGGGGTTTGGAAAATTCTAACATCCTAATTTGAGGGGTAATTTTATTATACTAGGGTACCTCATTAGGACTTTATGTCAGGACCCAATCCTACTACCCATTTAAGCTACGCTTAAGGGGAGGTGTTAGTGTAGGTTTTTATTTTATTTAATAGTTTTTCCCTACACATATTTTTTAATCTTTCTTATGTGTATTTTTAGGTCAAATATAATCCTACATCGATAAGAAAGTGAGGACATGTTTATCTTTCACCTATATAATGTAGCTTCCTAAAGATTTTATGGATAATGATGCTAATGCTAATATTAAAATATTTTTATTATTGAGTAATAAGATTATTTTGGCTCATGTTTGATTTCACTATGACACAGGTAATTTTCTTATGCATTCAAATAGAATTAAATCTAATTCTATAACCTATTATTCAAATAGATGTACAAAATATAATGGATTCAAAGAAATTTTTCCCAATCAAGCATTTAACTTGGGCAGCTAATTTAGTACCTATTAAGAAGAAGAATGGAGAAATCATACATTGTGTTGAATTTAATAACCTAAACAAAACATTAGAGAAAGATAGTTACCTGTGCTTTCATTAGATGAGGTAATTTATATGGTCAGTGGTTATGAGATGATGTCCTTTCTAAATGGATTCTCAAGTTACAATCAAGTACTAGTAGAATTAGAAGATAGAATAAATATTATCTTTACCACTAGTTGGGGAACTTTTGTATATAAAAGGATGCCTTTTAGCCTCATTAATGTGGGAGCAACCTTATGGAGAGTGATGAATTTTAAATTTCAAGGACTTGTTGGCAAATGCATCATCATGCAAATAGATTAATTGATAGTGTACTCCAAAGACATAGCTCATCATGCAGGTCATTTATAGAGAGTGTTTGAAATATGTATAAGGTATGGAATCTCACTTAATCCAAAGAAAAACATATTTGGAGTTACATAAGGAAAATTACTAGGTCATGTTATCATGAAGGATGGGATTGTACACACACAATATTTTTAAACTTTATAAATTATTGATACTTTATCTCTTATAGGAACCCATCAAGTCTCAACATCTCTAAGTACACATCTTAAAGGGTACACTGGGAAAGGAGTGGATAGAACATGGGTTCTTTGTAAGATTGTTATTTCCTATACCACCCCTTATGACCAACACAAGTCCCTCTTATATGTTTTTTTAAGATTTGAAACATCCCTTACACACTTCTCTAATAAATTTAGCTTCTCAAATATCCCCTACCTAAGCTAGACCTATTTTTACCATCCTCCAAACATAAGTGAATGGGTCAACCCTATTATGAAAATTGATCACTTGGGCTAACTTAGTTTGGTACCTAACTACTTTATTTCCTAAACAACTAGGTTGGTTGAGTCAATTGTATCATCTAAAATTATATAAGGGTTTTGGTTAGATTCAAATATATATAAACATATTTTACCTCATTTCCAATAGATAAAATCATTCATTTTCACTTCTTTATGATCTATTTTTCCACCATTATACTTGAGGAGTCATTGCTTAGGGTTTACACTTGGATAAGAATATTGTCTTGTGTAAATGTCCAAGGAGAAGTATTTTAGACTATATATAACTTATATTTATGATCCTTACAAACCAAAAAAACCTATTTCAAAGCACCATTGGCCAAGGGAGAGATTGAGCCTCAATGGGTTTGTCTTCATGGTATGTATTCTTAACTCTTATTTCTTTATTTTGGTAAAAAGGAATTGCATAAATAATGTCTTGTGAATGTAATTATCTCTCCATGCTTAGGATTACCTATACATTGACTTGAGTAGAGTTATTTTTTTCATGTTTATCATCCCCCATTTTTTCCACAAGCTTTGGTGAGCACTAGATTAGATTTACTTTACTTTGTTACAAAACCATAGGATCTAGCTAAGGTTATTTTGTGGTATTGCTTGACTAGAGTATTTTGAACCCTATTTAGTGATATTATATGGTGTGAGATCCCTTAGTTAGGTCTAATATATCCATATTTTTCATGACCCTAATTGTCTAAATGTACCAACATGCAAAAAGGCTAGTTTGATTTATCTTCTCTGAGCTAGGATTGATTTATAGATCAACTTCACTTTCCCTTACATACATTTTGGTGAACCTAACATGAAATAACCCTTGTAATTTCTATTTCATGCTTTAATTTATTTTAATTTCTTATCCATTTAATTTTTATATTACTGGATTGAATCGATCAACTTAGTATAACATTTTGTGTCAATTTTAACACACAGTCGATCCAATCGACTATGTTTGGCTTTGTGCATGTTATCTTCAACTACAGATATCTAGATCAATCCGATTGACTTAGTTTTATTTTTTATATACATGTTTTTAGACTCAGTCAACTATGTTATCATGTTAAAAATATTCATCTAGATGACATAGTATAAAAATAACAAATTCAACATTATTAAATCATCAGGTTCATTATCACCAACTTAATCATTTATTTCTTTCATTTTAGTCTTATTTTTCACAGTTTTTAGTTTTATAATATTGTAGCCTTATAGCCAAGTAATTTTACTAGATCAAATTAGTTCTTTAGTTGTTTCTTACTTAGGAGACTCAGTCCATTTGTTCAACTATGTTTCTTTGGCCTTTTCTTCAATAGACATAATTGATCAAGTTGATTATATTCTATATTGTTTGCATACTCAATCAACCTAATCAACCTTGTACTCTTCAAACAAAAGTAATTAACTCACATTTCTATTAATTAATTCATCTTTCATTTTTATTGTTGCTTACTTAGAGTATCACACATAGTCTAACCATGAAGGTTCAATTTATTAATTTAGTCACATTTATTTTTCTTTTATTCACACACTTCCAAACCATAAAATATCAAAAATCATTAAACAATTGTACCTAAAGTCTACCTACTTGGATTTATCACTAAGGGGGAAGTTGAGTTAGTTTTATAGCTGAGTATAAATACATGGTTGAGAGTATACATTAGAAAAGCACCTAACACCCTTATCACTATGGGATTATGAAGTGAGTGGGTAGGCCACAATACCAAGACAATACCGTCACACACACACACACACACACACACACACACACACACACATTTAACCTTAACAACCTAAAACCATCTTTAGCTTACCTATTTCTAGTTATTTTTAAAATCCAAATACCCTATCACACTTATTTTTAAAGTTATCATTTAAAACATTTAGGAAGGACTGCATAGATTATCATTTCTATTTTTAGAATTATTGTTTGCTCTTTGTCAATTATATGATGTATTAAAAAAATTATATTGGATAACATTGGTATAAGGTTTGTGATATGTGCCATAACTAAATTGACTAGGTTGACCTAATTGCCTGTGTTTATTTCAATTTCTTTGTTAATTAATAATAGATTATCAAGAGTAATAATTGATAAAACCTATCTTTTTCCTTAGAACACAGTCTACCCACTTCACTGTGTCTCCTATAGTTTTCCCTAATATAAGATGCAATCATCTTATGTGACCTAGTCTCTCATAGGCTGGTCTATTTTCCTTTCTAATGGACATAATCATCTTATTCAACTCAGTCTCTCATAGGCTAGTTAGTTTTTCTTTCCACAGGACATAGTCATCATGTTTGACCTAGTCTCTCATAAGTTGGTCTTTAGTACTTCCCCATTGAACATAATCCACCCACTCAACTATGTCCTTTCCACGATATTCTATTAATCTTCCTTCTGAACTTAGTCAACTTGGTCGAACCCATACCACTTAGTTAATTTAGTTTTTTATCTTAAAATATTGCTTAGTTAATCTAATTAAGTATCTGGCAAACTTTGCTCCTATATTTCATGTTTTATCTTTAGTCTTAAATACTCATTAAAAACATCATGGAATTCCCTATTATAATCTTTTAAGACAACCTTAATCTATTTAGATGATATATGGGTTATTATTTCCTTCCTAACTTAAGCACCCAAGAATATGCTCACTCTTGGTGCACCTTATCTCACCCTTCATATTTGGATTAAATTATGGTTCAAATTACCCAAATTGATGACACTGATAGATCAGATCCATTTCAAACTTCTCAAGACAATTTTCTCTCCAAATTACCTTATTACACTATCAGGGAAATTGACACAAGCTTAACCAATAACCTTATAGGAAATATTTTAAACACCAATAAACCTCCACCTAACAATCCTCCACCCAACAATCCATTGCCTAATACAAATATAGGTAATGCTCCACCTACTGACCCTAACAATACACCTTTAAACACTAACAATCTAAATCCACCAATTGACACCACTCAAATTCTTACACAAATAGTTCAACAAATGAATATTATGAAAACATATAATACTTATAAAATGATGCAACTACAACATCATTTATTAAACATGACTAATCAACCTCCTATTCTCTTACCTCAAAATAACTAAAATTTTATCCCTCCACATCTTAGAGATGCCATAACAAATATCATTCCCCAACCCCTTATGCATAACAAGATGCTTCAAAATATCCAAAATCAACCTTTAGATCCCTTAATTATTTCTATTGATATTGTAAATATCTCTCCAATTATTAAATATGATGGGACTAAAGACCCTGCATATTTTCTTAAAGCATTTGATAATATGTACAAAGAATGGATTCAAATAAATACCTTTGATACCACCAAACTTCTAGTCAAAACATTTACAGGAGATGTATTAAAATGGTATAACTAACTCCCTCAACATTCCATATGGAAACTAGATGATTTAGTCAATCCTCTATTAAAATAATTTCAACATAATGATCTTCTTGAAAATTGTCTTAGTCATTTTATCAATTCTAAACAATCCCCTTTTGAATCAGCTCATGATTTCATTAAATGATAGAAATATTTGGATCACAAATACAATCATAACATGACTGATGACAACTTATTTAAAATCTTTATAACTACCTTAATACCTTCCCTTTAATATAAGGTTCAATCTTTTTCTCCCCAAACTCTAAATGATATGATTGATCAAACTAAAATACAAGACTTTCTTATGAAACAATTTGAGCCCAACCATAAATCCATAAAGGGATCTTTCCAAAATTACACTAATGTTATTACTATCAATCCTCCTCAAATAAAACATGAGTAGTCAAAGTGGATAACCCCCAACCTTACCATACACCATTAATAGTTCAACACATAAAGTAATTATTATTTCCTTCTAAAACTTTCACCTATACTAATAATCTACCTACATGGTATGATCCTAAAAACATTTATTGGTTTCACATCAATATAGGTCATTCTCATGAAAATAGTCATGGGAACCTCAATTTTTTTATTTTTTGTATGTTAGGAAGTATATTCAACCATGATGCTATGATCAAAATATGTCATCATGATTATGTCAAAGCCTCTCAAAATAAAAAAGTTACCAAGCCCTCATAATCTAAACCTCAAAAATATTTTTCTAATTCCATCACACAACATTAAAATGAAGATATATGTGCAATTTATGTTTATTATGACCAATATGAGAGCAATTATCAATATGTTAACACAACCAAACTCAATTATAGATGCAAACCTACCCACAAAGATCTTGTCACTAAGCCTAAAAAACCATCAACTGAAGAACATTTGATTAAAGATACCACAACTACCACTATCATACCTTATAAAAAAATTAGGAAACATTCTTAAAATTATAACTTCAATCTACTTCTCTTATTATTACAAAAAATATTATAACCCCCAAACCTCGTGTTGGTTTTTCATCTTCTAAATCTCATTAGAATTTATTAGAAGAACTCAATTCAATGACTTGTAAAATAACCCTCATGGAGTTAGTTCATACTTATCCATATCATTCTAAATTATTAATGAAACAATTAAAATACATTGATGAACCACCATCCCTTGCTATGTAAAAACCTCCTCAAGATCCTCACCTATAGAAGTACATACTATTGAAACTATTTGTAGCTCTTCTAAAGCTTCCATAAAATTTATTGAAAAAGACATGATTAATGATGAAATTATTTGTTGAGATGATGATACACATATATTCATTAAAATTACAATGAATACCAACCTTATCCAAAAATTCTTAGTAGATGAAGGATCAAGAATTAATTTTACCTCCCTTTACTTAATTCAACAACTTGGATATACCAAAGATAAACTTAAACAAACTCATCTCACTTGTCATAGATTTGATAAAACAAGTAAAAAACCACTTGGTTTTATTGTGATCCCCCTCACTATTTTACCCAAGACCATATGTACCAAGCTTATGGTCCGTGGTTTAACACTATCTTACAACATATTCCTAGGTCACCCATGGACACATCGTATGAGGGTTATTGCCTCCTTATGTAGTCAATGTATTATATTCATACATAATGAAAAATTCTAAAAATATGAGGTTGATACTAATCCATAGAGTATACAACTACCAAACCCCATATATTAATATCAAATTCTAACCATTCCATGCATTAACAATATACCCCTATCTAAATTTATTAATATGAATCCATATTTACAAGTAACTCTTGCCAATTCTAATGATGATGAACCTAATGACTTAAAAAATACTTGTAATACCACTAAATTAATTACTTACATTTCAGAGTGGCTTCCTTCTTATTTTCTTCCGAATGATCATACCATCCCTATAGTTAATGATATCATTAAAATTCCTCCATGTAACATGGATGGAGTTTCTTACACGAACTTAGATGATTTCACAAGTGATGAATATGGAGTGGCCAAATTATTTCAATATCCTTTGGTAATTTATCCCCAAAAATTTAGATATTTAGGTGCATCCAACTCTAATTCTCCCTTATAAACAAATGCATGCACTAATTCCCACACATATGATGATAATTATATCATGGCCCAATCTCAATCAAGAGACTTAGATGTACCACACTATCATCATACACTAGCCAAAATATATTACTTTAACCATGATGTCCATGTCATTCAGATATCAACTAATATTGAATCATACCCTGAAGTTCATATATCTTCCATTAATCCTCCACTCTTAGACACCCTATGGCTACTTGAAAAAATATCAACTCTAGAAAATTCAAAAACTTTGGACCCTTTATACCTTCTACACAACCAAATAATCTACCAACCTTTATTCCTTCTCATAATGTTAAATACATCACTAATTATACCCACCTAAATCTAATTAAACATCAATATTCAACACAACCTAACACATATATCCCCAATCCAGTTGACTCCAATCAACCTCAACCTAAAATAAAACATACACCCAAAATTACCTTAGATGTTAATGCCATAGATGTATGACAAATGTATTCTAAATATGATTGCAACGGTAATTAAATAATTGATCTCTAAATAGATGTTAAATACTATGGACCATTATGCATGCTCCCTAGTGATGAAGCTATACTTAAACTAATAAATTCTAGAGAACCTCAGCTTCCTTTATAACATCATAAATTTATAAAATTTACACAAAAGCTCCATGTTTTAATAATTTAATTTCTAGTATGGATTCTAAAATAAATCCTATATCTTATCTTCCTCATAATCCATATCATTTACAAGATGAAAATGTTATGTTCAGTGAATTAACCATATGAATAGATTATGGTACCCCAACATGTCCTTGACCTATCACTATTTCTAAAGAACTCATGCCAACAAAGCATGATAACTTTAGATTATTCTTTGACAAGTATTGTAAAAAATTTGCTTTGTCATATGAATATATTCCAAGTATTGATCCTATTATCATTGTACATAATATCATCACTTACCTAGATGCAAAACCTATTAGAAAAAAATAAAAAAAATTCCACTTGAAATTTATACCTTATTTCACAAATCAATTATTGAAATTTTGGATGTCAAATTCATCAAACCTATTAACTAATCATAATGGGGATCAAAAATCATTCCCATTCATAAAAAAGTCACCATGGTTTTTCCTATATGCATTGATTTTCATAATCTTAACTTAGCATGCCCAAAATATAATTTCCCCTTACCTCCAATAGATGCTATAGTATATTACACCATTGGATATGAAATTTTATCACTTATGGATGGTTTCTTAGGCTATAACTAATTTCACATAGCTCCTGAAGACTAACATAAAACAATATTTACTACATAATAGGCACTTATTATTACATCCAAATGCCTTTTGTCTTAAAAATGTTATAATAACCTATCAATGTGTAATAACCCACATTTTACATGATCTTATACATGAGATAGTGGAAACCTATGTCTATGATCTCATTACCAAATCTAAAGTTGAACAATGCACCTCACCAATCTAGCTCTCATTTTTCATCGACTAATCAAATATGAAGTTATACTTAACCCATATAAATGTGTATTTGGAGTCACATATGGTCAAATTTTAGGGTTCTTAGTCTTTATTCAAGGCATTGATGTCAATTTAGCTAAAATGAATGCTATCATCAACATGCCTATTCCTTGTTCCATTCTTGACATATGTACTTACCTTGGAAAACTTGGGTTAATTTGATGACTCATCTTAGAAATGAATTACCATATATACTCTATCAATTCCCTTCTCAAAAAAGGTAATGCTCTATAATAGACAAGTTCATGAAAAAATTATTTTGATAACATGAAATAATATTTTCTTCATCTTCCTACTCTTTGACCATCCTCAAATGACCATCCCTTAATCTTATATACCTCCTCTACCCCCATATCAATTATGGAAATGCTTGCCCAAAAATATGATACTAGTATAGAGTATGCTATTTATTATATCAGTCATATAATCATTAATTATGAAAAACATTTTACCAAAGTATAACTTGATTTTCTTGCTATCTATTTCACAAATGAAAATCTCTATCATTATATGATATACCAAAACACTTATATCATTATTCATTCTAATCCACTTTACCTTCTTCTCCAAATCATTATTACCTAGATATAAAATTAGAAAATGGATGGTCTTATTGATGGAATTTAACCTTCAAATTATTACACAAACATCTATCAAAGGACAAGTCATCACCGACCAACTCGCAATAACACCTTTACCATCTACAAATCACCTTCAAGATAACATCCCTAATGATAATATTCTTTATATTCAAGGTATTAATCAAGCTATATTTCTCAAATATTATTTTCATAATTTAACTACTAATCTAGAAACAAATAATCAAGAAAATACCAATATCATGCCTAATACTACTAAATCTAAAGTAATTATTAAATAACTCCCTAAAGTTGCCATTGATTTGAATGAATACACCTAGACCATCCTCTTTGATGGTGTCAAATTCATCTAAGGAGATGGGGAAGGATGTATTCTAAAAATACACATGGTAAGATCATACCTTTAGCATTTCGATTAAATTTTGATGTCACTAATAACATGGCCATACATGAAGATCTAATATTAGGCATGAAAGTAGCACTTGACTTATATATCCCATATCTACATGATTTGGGTGACTCGCAACTTATTTTTGACCAAGTTAATGGTGATTATCAATGAAAAAGTGAAAATCTAATTGCATATCATCAAATGACTACCACACTTAACAAATAATTTTCCTCTTTTACCATTCATCCAAGTCTAAGAGATCAAAATTTCATAGCTAATTTTCTTACTTCATCAACATCTCTATTTTACTCTTATCAAGTACTTAATAGTGCCCAATTTATTATCCAAATAAAAAAATAACCTTTTGACATCAAACCAAATAATTCACTCATCTGTCATATTGAGGCTATCACTATTTGACAAATCCCATGGTATAAAAACATAATCCAATTTATTGAACAACAAACTTACCCTCTAGACATGGATTCTCATAAAAATACTTGAATATGTAAACAAGCTTTCAAGTATGTATTTTGATATAACACCTTTTATTAGCATAATACAAAAGGTACCCTACTATGTTATGTAATACAATAAGAGGTTTGTAGTCTTATAGAATAAGCATATAAGGGCATTTGTAGTGGTCATTGTAGCAGACATGTTACTACCTATAAATGCTTACGTATGGGTTAATTTTGGACTACTCTAAAAAAAGGCTATTAAATTTACTAAAAAGTGTAATCTTTATCAACTCCATGATGATTTAATCCACTCATCATTGGTTGATATCTAAACAATGGAGTCTCCTTGGCCATTCTATATGTGGGGATTAAGCCTCATTGGTAAATTACCTCAATCATAAGATATCCATGTCTTTATGATTATTTCTACTAAATATTTTACCAAATGGGTAGAATCCATGCCTCTTGTCAATTTCATGGGAACTACTATTTCAAAGTTTATCCTTAACCAAATCATTTATCATTTTAGATTTCCCCATACTATCATCTCTGATAATGGTGTCAATTTAAAAAATAAAGACATGAAATAGTTATGTGCTAAATTTAAAATTTCACATACATTACCATCTTCAATGTAATGGCCAAGCATAGGCTATTAACAAATTTTTAAATAAAATATTACAAAAGACTATTTGATAAACTCGTATTAATTGTCACCTTCATCTATATCCCACACACACTTTGAGATTACCTTACTACCATACATATTGCCACTGGGGCAACACTATTCTCACTAGTATATGGTTACAAATCGGTATTACCATTGTAAGTTGAAATCATGTCTTTACATATATCTCTTCATGGTATAATTACTAATAAAAACTTATGTGAATATCATCTTCATGATTTATATTTTCTTGATGAACAATGCTTGGCCTCTTTATAACATAACCACCAATACAAGGCTTACATTGCTAAATAACATAATAAAAGGGTCAAAGTTTGCACATTTAATGTTGGTGATTTAGTCTTCAAATTAGATTACACACGTGACAAAGAAGGAAAATGTGCCCAAAATGGTGGGGCCCTTACTTAGTAAAAGAATTTCTTGGTCTAAGTACTTATCATCTAAAAACAAATGAAGACCATGTTTTTAAAAAACCAACTAATGCATAATTTTTAAATAAATATTTTGCTTAAATATCTCCCTTATTTTCATAATTCTATATAGTGTCCTATTAACACTTCTTACATGAATTCCCCAATAGTATCTCTTTTTCAATAATCTATTCTATACACAAACCTTAGTCCCCTTTTTTGGTCCTTTGGTTTCTATTTTTATTTAAATCATGAGTTGCATTGTAATACCATGGATATGACTTGAATTTCCTCATGAATATATTTTTCTATCATACATCCATTTTTCATGCTTTTTCTCTTGGATCATGATTTTGTTATTCTACAAACCTTTTTCATTCTCTTCTTTCTTTCGTGAGTTGCAATGCAAGACCATGGATAGGACCAAACATTCCTAAAAAAATACCATTTTTCACATTTTATACCTCCTTGGGTTTTTATTTTATGAATTACAGTATAAGACTATAGATAGGACCATGATCTCCTCATAATATGGTTAAACATTATTCTTAAAAATTGAGTGTTCTTTTTAGAATGTTCAGACATGGTTAAACATTTGAGACTCTATATTCTCAACCTTAATTTTTGTTTATTTAGTAGATAAAAATTGCACAATAAACTATGTTAGCATATTTCCTTATAATTACATACATTATTATGATAAAGAATCATACTTACATATAATTTTATCTCTTTCACATTATCACATTTTTTGTGATTTGAGGTGATTCAAATTGTTTCTTGTTCATTTCCCCTTGGTATCCCTTCCTTTCATTCCACTTTAGATAAGATAAGGTCAAAGTCACGATAACACTTTTATTCAACATTAGTAAATAAAAATATTAGACACCATGATCTCTAAGTCCTCCCTCTTATAAACTAACTTCAAAGTTTTCAAATTATAGTCCTTTTTATGACCCATGTTTGGTTCCCCAAATCCTATGGAGGAGGAATAGAAAAATCCATCAAACTATTAAAATCCAAATCATTTAAACAAAAAGGTGATGATTAAAAGGTAATATAAAATAATAAAAATCAAAATCATAACAAAAGACATGATTCATAACACATTTTCTATTCCTAATTGAAATTCAAACTTCACATTTGGCCTCATATTAGAGCCGAAGTCCATTGTCATACAATAGGCCAATAGATTGGGATAGGAGAATTGAAAATTATCTATAGTTCTATCTACTTTCTCACACAAGTATATAATATCTATAGTAGACTAATGGATTTATAAGGGGTCCTAAAGAATGGGGAACATAGTGTGGGAAGATAATTCCATTTTAATTTTTAAGCATATAACCTTCATGGGACAATATTCATACTACATTTTGATAACCCAAGATTTGTGTGGTTAGGAGAAGTTATTCAAAGTCCCTAACGTTAACAGTCCTCTTATTTTGAAAAAATTAATTTTAGCATCTTGAATTTGATAAAGAGTATCTCTGCCTTGATCTTTCATACATCTCCTCAATCACTTAACTCATTTCCCCCTTGATAGGCAAGTTTGATTCTAAATCTATTTTCCCTCTTATTCACATCTTAAAACATGATATAGCTACTTTGTTTTGGTTTTATCTATTTTTAGAACAAAATAGTATGCTGGAGTGATTATGGATTATCTTATTTACACCATTGATTTACATTTCTATAATTACCTTGGTTTCATTTTTTTGAACATTCATTATCACTCTTTTTTTTGGACAACTATGTTCATTTATATATTTCTATACTTTTTCCATTATTGAGTGAGTTTGGATTGTTACTTATCACTCACCAATGTTATTTTTACTTCACATAATTTTTACATTGTTGAATGAGTTTTTATTGTTACTTATCACTCACAAATGTTTTTTTCCCTTTGATGTATTTTTTACATTTACGATTGAGTTTGGTTTGTTACTTCTCATTCATCAATGTTGTGTTACTTTTTATTTCTCATCTTTGTTTAAGTAAGGATTGTTACTAATTTCACATTTATTTTATATTTTAAATTTTATGTATCCTTAGTTTGATTTGGTTTTTTATCCTTCTTACTCAAGGTACATTTGTTTGAGTCTTTTGATCATTTAGTAACCTTGGCTTTTCGATTACCTGATTTACTTTAAATTTTGGCTTGGTCATTTAGTCATAACTTAGCATTTATCACCTTAAATTACCAAATTTCTAAGTCCATCATGCCTACACATTTTATTTATCTTGAATTTTCATAATCTTTTTAATCTTTAAGTTCTGTATCCTTAGGGTTTGTCTAAAGCAGTCTCTACATCCTCCATGATCAAAATTACAAAATAATAGATAACCATTCAGCAATAATGGTAAGTCAAGGTACACATATATTAATTATTTATTTCAATTGTTTCCTTTTATTCATTTACTTTAAATTATTTTATGCTTTAAAATATTAAAATTTATTTAGCTTAGCATTGTGTGTTGTGTTCTTTTCTTGAAGCACCATACATATATATCTATATATACACACACACACACACACACACACACACACACACACACACACACACACACACACACACACACACACACACACACACACACACACACACATACATACATATACATATATATATATATATATACACACACACACACATACATATTTATTTATACATATACATATATATATGTATGTATATATATACATATATATATATATACATATACATATATATATATATATATATGTATGTATGTATATATATGTATATGTATATGTATGTATGTATATATATACATACATATACATATACATATACATATACATATATATATATACACACACACACACACACACACACACACACACACACACACACATATATAATTTTAAACTTTACCAATTACTAATGATTTCTCTCGTGAATTAACTCATAAAGTCTCAACCTCTCTAAGTGCACACCTTATAGAGTGCACTAAGAAAGGTGTGGACATACCATTGGTTCTTTGTAAAATTATTGTTCCATATACCACCACTTACAACCAACATAAGTCCCTATTATAAATTTAACTAAGTTTTGACACCTTCATTACATGATCCTCCAAGTAATTCACCATATCAAATAGACCTTACCTAAGACATATTTATTTTTTCCATCCTTTGAACATAGTTGAATGGGTCAACCCTATTGTGGGAATTGAGCATGTTACTGGACTAGTCACCCAATTGACTTAGTTTGATACCTGACTACTTTATTTCAAAAATAACTAGGTTGACTAAGATGATTGTGTCAGCTAAAATTTTGAAAGCCTTTAGGGTTATATGTGACTATATACACACATATTTCACCTTATTTCCAATAAATATTTTCATTCATTTGCACTTCTTTATGATCTGCTCTTTGACCATTCTACTTGAGGGGTTATTACTTATAGTTTACACTTAGAGAAGAATCTTGTCTTGTGAAAATGTATTGGATGCATAATATAAGTCATGTAGTCTAGAGATAACCTATATTTGTGATCCTTACTAACCACAAAAACCTATTGAAAAGCACCATTGGCCAAGGGAGATATTGAATCTTGATGGGTTCATCTTCAAGGTAAGTATTCCTAACTCATATTCCTCTATTTTTGTAGATAGATTTACATAAGTAATGGCTTGTTAATGTATTTATCTTTCCATGCTTAGGGTTATCTCTAAATTTACTTGATTACATTTCTTCTTTCCATGTTTATTATCCCCATTTGTGCCACAAAACTTTTGTGACCACTAGATTAGATATACTTTACTTTATTATAAAACCATAGGATCTAGCTAAGGTTATTATGTGGTATCTCTTGACTAAAGGTGTTAGACCCATCTCTAGTGATATTGTATGGTAAAATACCCCTTAGGTATAATGGATCCATATTGGTCATGACCCTAATTTTCTAAATGTACCAACAAGTAGAATGTCTATTTTGATTTATCTTCTTTGAGGTAGGATTGACTTATAGATTACCTTCACTTTCCCTTGTATACAAGGATCTCCACTAATCCAGAATGAGTTTAGGCCATCTCCAATTTGAAACTTCCCAACATCAATAAACAATTTAAGTCTCTTTTTGGTAATATTATCTTTTTAAGGAAATTCATTTCTAGTTTTGCAGAGACTATTAAGCCATTGAATGTTTTGTTAATGCAAGATGTCGAGATTGAGTGGATAACAAAGGGTAAGAGATATTTTTAATATATCAAGACTATCATTGCTCAATATCCTATTCTGATCAGCCCATAATTCAATAAATATTTTTATCTTTATTCATTCACTTAAAAACATACTATAGTTATTGTACTTAGACAAAAGGTAGATGACAAAGAACATTACATTCATGACCAATAATCTAAAAGATGCAGAGTTGAAATACTTTATTTTATATATATATATATATATATATATATATATATATATTCAGTAATCAAAGATGTGAAAATTTTTAGGCATTATATTCTAATGAATAAAACTTTTTCCATTATCCTAGACCCAGTTGTCAAGTTCATGTTTAGACAAAATAAATTTGATGAGATAAGAGAAAAATGGATGGCTAAAATCTAGGAGTTTGATCTTGAAATTAGATAAAAAAATATGGTAAGAGGCCAAGGAATCATCCACATAATGACATAAAATGATCCACACATCATTATTTAACAAATTAATGATACTCAGGTAGCTAGTGGTGAGTGGTACACTCAAATCATCCTTTATTTGCTCATAGGCACATGCCCCCTAAGCTAAACAAAGAGAAAATATGGGCCCTTAGGCTTAAATCAACCCATTATATGATTAATAATGGAGTCTTATATAGAAATAACTATGAATTCATCTTATTAATATGCATTTTAATAAAATTATATGTAGACATCTTGGTAAATCTACATCATAAAATTGGAAATGGAAATCCCTCAGGCAACACAATAGCTCACAAAATTTTGAGGATGGGGTACTACTAGACTACAATATTTAAAGATGCACATAACCATGTTAGGACCTACCATGAGTGACAGGTATTTGGGAAAAGAGAAGTGAATTTTTCCATGCCTTTGCATCTAGTCATTGAAGGACAACCTTTTACCCAATGGGGCCTTGATTTTATTTAAGTGATAAACCCAAACTCTTCAGTAGGGCACAAGTTTATACTAATATCTAAAAACTACTCTACCAAATGGATAGAAGTTTTATATACTAAAAATTCTAGAGTAATCAATGTTATTAAATTTTTAGAAGAAAATGTATTAACCGGGTTTAACACTCTGATTTCTTTGGTTTGTGATAATGGTCCAACATTCTAGCTACTAAGAATTATAAAGCAATAGATGGAATTAAATTTATGGAACAAAATGTATTGACCAAGTTTGGAACTCTAATTTATTTGGTTTTTGATAATGTTACAATGTTATAGTCTATGAAATTTAATGAGTGGGACTATAACAAACAAATTACTATAAAGTTATCTTTGAACTAGTATCCATGAGGGAACATAATAGTTGAGTCTACCAATAAAAATATGATGGATGCTATTAATAAATAAGCACATGATAAATAAAGAGAATGGCATTTCTTATTGAAATATTCATTGTGGGTAGACCGAACTAGACACAAGAAAGATCTCAAGGCTTCACCTTTTATTCTAGTGTATGGGGAAACAACTAGTCTTCCCCATTACTCTTGACTAGTTTATGCAAGAGTACATGGGGAAATATTAGATAATACAATCTAGACTACTTTATATAGTCTAAATGGAAGATGCAAGAATTGAATCACTACACAACTAAAATAGACATCATGGTATTATCAAATAATGGTTTGAAAAAATATCCAAGATGAAGGCCTTCATAATTTTAGATCTAGTGATTTTATGGGATAAAACACATGAGAAAAAAGGACAACATGATAATTCAAATCCTTTTTGGATTGGACCATTTCAGATATTAGAGATCCTAGGTAATAATGCCTTATATTTAAATACCTCTGAGGTAATGACCTCACCTTTCTAGTCAATGGATAGTTTTTGAAACATTATTTCATGGATACTCCAATTGGAGATGCATTTGAGTTTACTATAAGTGGAGATGTAGACTAGAAGAAGATTAGATTTCCTACTTTATAGATTAGATTTCTAATTTTCTAGATTAAATTTATTACTTTATAGGATTAATATTTCCTATTTTATGCACTTGCTTTTAGTAGATTAGATTTTATGTTTTATAAATTATTTTTCTAAAATTATAGACCAGACCAACTAATTACCTATGTTGAAGTTACAAAGACTTACCAAAAATAAGGGGATGATTTACAAGGATGCACAATTGGTTTTCACTAAGATTTATTCTAATATTACTTAAACTTCTTGGGATTGAGGTACGAGTTATCACTAAATTAGGTTATGCCTTGACTAAATGAGTTTACTAGACCTCAAGGATTTACTCTAAATAATCATGAAATTTTTATTAAGACTTTCCATTTCCAAAGATTAATTGCACTATTACATGCTTAAAACTTGGATGAAAGATAAAAAACATAAAAATGGAGACAAACTGACATGGGTATATCAATTAAAATAATTTTAAATATATATGCCTATTTAGAAGTATATCAATGCTTTGAGTGGAATCATAGGTATTTTTTTGGGGGTTATGGATGTCTGACTAGTACTACTCCCTAGCTTCCTTTAATCTTCAATTTCAAAAGTTAAGATCAAAACAAAACCTACATTGTATATTTAGGCCTTTGTTAAAAATCTCATAACCAAGGGAAATTAATTTCATAAGAAATCACACACTTCAATCCAAGTAATGGAAATGATTAGTATGTTAAATGAGAAATTAGGAGTCTTTTTTAGGGTTTGGTTTATTTATTCTTTTATTTTTAGGATTGAATTTCTATTATGGTGCATTTCTAAGTTTATGGGTTCTCAAATATCTAGGAGTAGTTTCCCCACTAAGTCACTATTTGTTGTGCCCTAACACATATACCCCATTTTTAAAATTCAAATAGGGACCTGATTTTGATTGAAAATCCTTATTTGAAGTCTTCTGAACCATAAGTATATGACATGGAGTTTGAAAAACAAAAACATAAGGAATTTATTTGACACTAAAAGGAATTTGTTTGCTTTTATTGATATCCATTATTTGCTTGACTTGATTTACATGATTTATCTAGAAATTTGTAGGGGTTTCAAAGCTATGGAATAATTGAATCTAGGTATAAACCATAGTTTATGATTTATTTTTAGCCTTCAATTTTTATTTAACTATGGCTTATATGTATGTTGGATTTATAATTTAATGGCTAATTGGGCTGATGTGATATGATTTTAGTGGGTTATTTATCTACATGTGTCTTGAACATGTTATTTCATTATTAGGTATTTCTTGGGCTCTCTTGGAGTTAATTTTATCTTTCCACGCAACATCTATTTGTTAACCTGGATCTAAAGTGAAGCATACAAGTCACATAACAATGAAGTCAATGTAGTTCATTGTACAGAATCATTTTGGTAAGTGGATCATCAAGATATTACCAAGTGTCACCATCCCATTGGCTCAGAGGTGACATCAACATAGCCCTTTGTATGAAAAATATCAGGTAAGTAGATCATTGAGATCCATCCACATGACATCATCCTATTAGCCTAGAGGTGATGTTAACATAATGACTTATACATAAAGTACAAGGAAAGTATATCACTGAGAGCCATCCACATGTCATCATCCCATTAGATCAAAGGTGACTTTAATAAAGGTGTTTTTATGGATGTTACTAGGAGTGTGGATCATCAAGATCTTTCCAAGTGTCACCATATTTTTAGCCTAAGAGTGACATCAACATAGCTATTATATGAAAAGTCTAAGAAAGTAGATCATTGAGAGTTGTCTATGTGTCACCATACCACTAACATAGAGGTGATGTCATAAAATGGAATTGTACAAAAAGTCTTGGGCAATTGGATTATTGAGATTCATCCATGTGTTACTATCTTACCAGCTTAGGAGTGATGTCAACATAGCCCTTTATACATAAAGTCCTAGGCAAGTGGATCATAGAGAATTGTCTAGTGTCACCATCTTACTAACTCAGAGGTGATGTCAACATAGTGACTTATACAGAAACTCCCATGCAATAAAATCATTGATATCCATCCACATATCTTCATTCTACTAGGCCATAGGTGACACCAATAGAGGTATTTGTATGAATGATCCCAGGAAAGTAGATTGTTAAGATCTTGCCAAGTGTCACCATCTCACTAGTCTAGGAGTGACATTAGCATATCCATTTGTATAAAAATTACCAAGTAAGTGAATCATCAAGAGTTATCCATGTGTCACTATCCTACTAATTCAGAGGTGACATCAATAAAAAGACTTAAATGGATGATCTTGGGCAAGTGGATCATCAAGATCTTGCCAAGTGTCACCATATTGTTAGCTCAAGAGAAACATTAGCATAACCCTTTATACATAAAGTCCTAGGAAATCAAATCATTGAGATCCATCAACATGTCACCATCCTACTAACCTAGAGGTGATGTTAGTATAATGAATTATATATAAAGTCCCAGACAAGTGTATCACCAAAAGCCATCCATGTGTCATCATCCTGCTAGCCTAGAGGTGACATCAAAATATTCCTTAGTATGTTTGATCCTATTCAAGTAGATAAATGAGATATTACCAAGTGTCACCATCCTACTAGCTTGTATCTAAAAGAGAAAATTACACTATCCCATAACCAAACTATGAGCATAATAGTGATAAGTAGACACATGTTCTTTAGGTTCACATAAGTGGATAGAAATGATGAAAATACTAATCATAAAAGATAGGAAAAGAGACATATGTCATGTTATGATGACTAAGCACCTGAGAGCATATAGAATAAGCTACATGGTAATAAAATTCATGAAATCTACGCAATGAAATTCAAATGAAAAAATAGACAACAAATAAAAAAGTGAAATACATTGTTATTCACATGAACATTAATGACTAATTCCACCAAATATTCAATAATAGTGCATTTTCTAGATGAAACTCAAGTCACAATGATAGTTCCATCAACAATATTTCTACAACTATTATTCCATAGTTTTATTCATCTAATGGTGTTACATCAACACCCCTATGAAAATATATATGTATTTTCATGTTTATCTAAGTAAGAACGTATAATTTATTTTGCATATACATATTTAATTTTAGTCACATAACCTTATTATAGGTAATTCCATTTTACTTACATGTTTTGCATGAGAATTATCAACTCATTTTATTTCTGTACATGCATACTTTGCATGGTGATTGGTATACAATGCTATTTATAGAGATGTATTTTTATAATTTACTTGAGATATGAGGCCTTCCCCATCCCAATAGAATTTTAATTGTATCTTTTTTATCCCTAAATGAGGATAATTTTGTAAATTAAGATTAATAGAAAATTCTAAGGAAAGTTCTGCAATTGGTCTGAATGTGCAAATCTTGATTCTTTTCGAAACTTGTGGATTGTGTAAAAGTGTTGTCATTATGGTATCTTAGTTTTATGATTATGCATGAGTTGTAATTTCAATATAGTTATTATTATTATGTTATTATTTATTTGAATTATCTTTTGTATTTTTATCATAATTCCCCCTTATATATGTGCTAACACAATCTTACAAATTTGACAGCTTTTGATTATATATGTTCAAGTTTACTATGTTTATTATTTACTTAAAATTTTGACTATGATTGATTATTGGTGTGATCTTATCATCTTACAACAAACATTTCTCTTTTATTACTTCTCCAACCCTTAGTTCAAGTCTTGGCTTAGAAAGGTTTCATTTTTTATTGACCCATAAGCCTCCTTTTCTGCCTTACCTTTCCCTCTTTTTGAGTTTATTTTGGTCCTACCCACCTTAGGTTAGATACATCACAAATACACCCATCTTAATTAGATTAATATTCATCCATAACTGACCAATCTATGGTTAAAAAACTACTTCACTCACTACTATTCCACCAATAGGTTTTTTATAGAACATAATACCTCATAACTCATGTCTTGGAGTGAATATTCATTCATATATCCTAAAACATTAGAGGCTACCTCATAAGGTTTTTTAGGTGTGTATAAAACCCACATCAACAAACACCCCATCTCTGTGGGAAAAATTATAATGCACTACAGTTTGAATATGGCACCTTTCAGGTACTAGGACCCTAAGAATAATGTCAAAGAACACTTGAATAAGTATGAAAAAAAAAATACTTATGTGAATGAATCACATATCCATTATTATATATTTAAAAATTATTAGGATGATATCAAGATTGTTATTAAAATGGATAGTGATATCATGTTGATGATAGTATATTAGAGGATCTAATTTAATCCTAAAATCACACGGTTAGATGTCAAAAGGATAGATAGAGAGAAATGGACATATATGCCAATTCATGGGTCTCCTTCTCATATAGGGGAAAAAGAGAAGATGCTAAATATGAAGAGGTAGGTTTATTTAGTGAGTCAAACACTCAAGATAGATATGGTATGGCCCAAGATTTCCACATGCCTTCAACTATTGACACTCCTTCTCAACCTACATTTGGCACAAACATACCTATAAGTAACAATAGAGCTACATGCCAATTCTCTTTCACACCCCAACCTCCACTAGCCATAGTGCAAAAATTAATCCTCCCTTTTTTATTATCATAAGCTCCTATGGCCCATTTGTCTCCAACTCCTTCAAAATCATAACCAATAACTATGCCACTAGTTACTACCATTCCCACTTCACCTCGATCTTCCACCCTTGTGATCCATTCATATTCCATTACACCCACTTTGGGACCATCCCCTACATCTCCCAAGTAACCTATAAATATATACCAAAGGAAGACTAAGAATAATCCTTTGTCTCCTAGGGTTATACAAGAATAAAAAATAACTTATGAAGGCTTATTTATTACAGGATCCCCTCCATATGAGGAGTCTAAAGGGGAGCCCAAGGAATATTAGAGAGAAATAAAACAAGAATAATAAGAAAGGGTGTATGTAAGAGTAGATCCCATTGAAATTAAACATGATGATGAAGAATAAGAGTCGTTCGAAGAAGACATAGAGCCTTTAGGAACTAAACCTTCTAAGGAAATAAACATAAATGAAGAGTAAGAAACTAAAGTTGAGGAAATAGAGACATGTACAAATCCTAAGGAGGTTGAACAATAAAATGTTGGCTTAGTCATAAATGATTTATTAACAAACAAATAAGGAGACATGAAACATAATGTAAAAACTAAACAATAAATCCTAGCTCAGGGATTATTGTCAGTTGTGCCACCTAGCTCTCCCTCTTAGGCTATAACAATAACAATTACAATATAAAATGTCCCCAAAAATTATTACCAGAATGTGAGTACCTAGGTCCTTGATTTTTTGGTAACTTATTTAATTTATACAACCATAATATGGACTACCCATTCTTTGCATTCTTTAGTCCCATTGAATAAGTCCTAGGCATCTACAATTCTAGGTTTAAATACAACAGCCCAAGGCCCTATAATTTGGGATTTTAATCTTATTTATTAACCTACGATGGGTTCCCATACCACTATTATTACTACTAGTATTACTCACACATCAGTCACAAGATATATTTATAACTTGTTTAATACCCCTATCACTTATTCCTTTCTCAGTCAGACTGACCCATGACCCATTGAACCAAAGAAACAAGTACATTTTGAAAATATTGTAGCTACTTCCATTTTTTTATGTAGACTACACATCCTAGGCTATCCACACAAGTGGTTATGCCTATTTACCAAGCCACCCCAACAAACTCATCCATGATTTCAATGTATAGGGCACCAAACAAGATGAAATATATTATTGATACATAATCCCAGAAGAAGGTCACTAGCTAGAGGAAATCCATTCTTTCCTTCCTAGAGTTGCTTACACCACCCCCTAAAACCCAACCTATTATAGTTTTAATTTATCCTTCCAGGCAATCTCCTTATTCCACCCTTACATCCATAGAACAAGCAAAATCACAAGTTATGCTGCATGTCCCATCATGGATTCAAAGGTTTTAATAAGAGGAAGTGGGCATGCAATATTTAATAATCACTAAGAAGCCAATAGTGGGATTCCATTTTGATATACAAATGAATACATTGATAAAGGTAAAGATTAAAATTGTGGTGTTAGAAGGGGGAATGTTGAACTATAGTAGAGAAAGGATATTTTCTCTTTAACAAAGAAGAGAAAGCTCAACCCCACAGATCCAAATGAAGATAGGGAGGATCCCTATAGTTTTTTAGATGATATTATGGGATAATAAAGTAAATGTTTAGGAGATGTAATCAATCAAAATATAAATTACAACAAATAAATACCATTCAATCTCCTAAGGTAATTGTAAATAATGTGCAAAGTGTAAAAAATATGTTGTACAACATTCTTGATGTAATAAGTTCTGCAAAGGTTAAATATCAACCTAAATGGGGATATGTGTCCCAATTTTATAATAAAATAAGAGATACATATGTAAGGCTTAAGTTTTTGGGTCAAAATACAAGGAACATAGCCTATACCCATTTGAATTTAATGACTATGCTATAATTTCACAGGTGTAGAGTCACATGAATACTAAGAGGGATAACTTGCTAGATTGGTATCAAGAGATGTGGAATTTCATGTAATAATTTGCTAGTCAAATATTGAGGGACATATCTATTTTGAAGGACATGAGAGTGTTAGGTGTAAACACTCTTCTCAGATAGTTGGTTATCAATCCCATTTTTGGAGGTTTAGTCAAAGTTGTAACTGACAAATTTTGAGTTGATATTGAAGGAAATATTTTCATTACCAATGAGGAGATCATGAAACTAATAGATATTTCAAAGGGTAGGGTCAAAAAAAATTGAAAATTTGTATGTAGAAGTCAAGGCTATAATGGTTCTACATAAAAAATTATGGATAATATCCCATAGTTATTTAAGAGACCTCTTATTGATTTCAAAACGATCAATATTGATTTCCAAGATAATCATTCCTTGTACCTAAATATGGAGGTATTGAATAAATATATTGATACTTTAACAACACTATTACAACCTCCATAAATCATTTAGCCTCACATCCCAAGGTACACAGTAGTGCAAACTTAGACTGGGCCTGCTTATGTACATCTTCCTACTTTTGTTGTAGTGATAACAACAACTACTTCAATTAGTTCTCAGGCCATCAAAACACATGTAACACCTAAAATTACTATGATGGTGCCACCAGTGTCATTTTTTACTCTAATCAAAATTTTAGTTAGCACTACAATTCCCACTAAAGTTGTAGCTCCAATTATAATTACAACTCAATCAACTATCACAAGTATACATGTTCTATATTTAGGTGATGCCACATCAACATTATAGTTGTTTTGGGTATATTTTTACTTATAAATTATAATTTATAAGAATTATTATATTTCCACAATCCATAAGTTAAATTGCAATGCTTTCTAGGTAAAACTATGTAAGAGTTTTTCAATCAACATTTCGGTTCACACTCCATGAACCATCATCAGGAAGAGAAAAAATGATAAGTTTGTAGACTTTGATATTCCTTTATAAATATGAAAATAAATCTTAGATATTTTAGTGAGTCAAGGATGGTTAGCTTTGAATATAATCAAGTTTAAGATTTATAATTAAAATATGAGTTAAAAATTGTAAATCATAACTTATAATTTCTTATTTATAAAGGTCATAATGGAGACATAACAATTTAAGTTTATAATTATATCATATTAATTACAAAATATTTTAGTTGTTAATATTAACATATATTATATTTACAAACTATGATCAAATTATAAAAAAGTTATTGTTATAGATTTTTAATTGGAAGGAATTAAGAAATATAACTTAGAGCTAAGAGTTATAAGATGTGAATTAAAATTCCTAAAGGACTCCCTTACCAAACCAAAAATTCATAATGATGACTTGAACCAACCCATGGATTTCCTCCCATATGTGGAAGGAATTTCTGATAAAATTTCCAAATTACTTAAGATCAACAACATTTCTTCCCCACCAAAAGCTCAAAAGTCTTATCAAGTCATCTAAAGACAAATTAGAGCCGAATCTTATTTATATTGCAAATCTTCAATTTAAAACTTATTATTATAATTTTAGACTATAATTTTAGCTATTATTTACATGACATAACTCTCAATTTATTATTTATAATACATAATTCTAAGTTGTAATTTGGTAATTTATAAGATAAGAATCTCAATTAGAAATATATAACACTCACGTTTTAGCTTGTATCTTTACATTTTAATTATTTATTATTTTATTTTAATTATAACTCTTAAAATTAATTTTTAACTTTTTAACTCTAACCATCCTTGACTCAATGACATCTCTGAGCTTTATTGTCATATCTATAAAGGAATATCAAATTCTGTAAACTTATCATTTTTTCTCTTCCTAATGATGGTTCATGGAGTGTGAACCAAAACATTGATTTAGAAACTCTTACATAGTTTTACCCAGAAACCATTGAAATTTAAACTATAATTTGTCTATTTTTAGCAAGGCTATTTTTATATATGAGAGTTATTTGGATGGAAGACTATCATTCACGGTTGCATTGTATACATGCACATCATACATGAATTTTGACATAGTCTATTATTATACAATGTAATTTTAGACTTTGTTTGAGAGATGAGGCATCCCTATTCCAAGTTTATATATAATTTTATCCTCTTAATTCCAAAGTGATGATAATTTTGGTTGTTGATATAAATAATAAATCCTACAGGTTATTTTCTAATTTGGCTTGATGTACAAATCTCATTTTTCTCTAAATTTATGATTCATTAACTAATTTTCATTATTATGGTATTTTAGTCTTTGGGTTATGAATAAGTGTTATTTTAATATAGTTATTCATATTTTATAGTATCTAATTCAATTGAAAGCTTTGTGTGTGATAATCATAATCTTCCCTTATAGATGTGTAATTCCAATCTTAAAAATGTACCAACCTTTGAATATGTGCATTAAATTTAATTATATTTTGTTTCCTTGGAATCTTAACTATGTTTGATTATTTGTGTGCTAATAGTGAATTGCAACAAGAATTGGTTTTTACCTACTTATCTAACCCATGGTTCAAGATCTAGATTAGAAGGGTTTCATCGTTTTTTGACTCACAAAAATTATTTTTTTCCCTACCCTTCTTTATTTTTGAGTTTTATTTTGATCTTACACACCTTAAGTTATAATAATTATATATACATCCATTTAAACTAGGTTTATACTCATGCCATACCTAAACCATCCAATGTAAACAACTATTCCATTCACAATCATTACACCACCAAGTTGTTTACCAAACTCAATACCTTGCAACCGTGGAGTGAATCTTTCTTCATTGATCCTAAAATGTTAGAGGCTACCTCATAAGGTTTCCTTGGTATTCATAAAACCCACATCAACATAATTTATATATTTTTAATTTGAATTCATTTACATAGTTATATCTAATTATGATTTAATATATGACATTATTCCAAAAATAGATCAAACATATTGGTGAACTTGTATCTTGTATCAAACATAGCCAAATTCTAGGTTCTATTAGGGTTTATTATTCAATTATAGGGTTTTTTCCTCCATTATAGGGTTTTATATATTTTTATATAAATCCATTTTCATTTTTATCTTTGATTTATCTTTATGCATAAATTACAGATGGATATAATAGATGCACATAGTTTTTATTTATTTATTCTAGATATGATATTTATTATTACATGTTGCTTTCATTTGATATAAAAAATATATAACAAATTTAATGCCATGGATATAATATTTTTACACTAATGGTGTTTAAATAACTAATGAAAAATCCCAAACCTCTCTTAAATCATGTTATAATATTCAATCCAAGTTATTCCTTGTCACCAATAGGTGTCAAAGGGCATGCATGAATCCATTTGTTCCTAATCTTATTCATCCTCATTGTGGAACTTATTTTATCATTGAATTTGTTATTTATCATGAAACAAATACCTTGGATTCTAATTGAATAAATGAATATATATTTTTTCTTGATAGATTTGATGACATCAATGAAATAGAATTATCTCTAGTTATTAACATGAACCCATAAATGCATGATGCAATGTTATGTGTAACAAGAGATGAACCAAAAAATATAGATATGGTAGCTCATATATGAATGTTTTTAAATTATTGATGAATTACAAATCAGCTCTAAATTAATATGAAAATGAAGTTAGTGATCATCTAGTCTTGCCTAAAATTAGTAGTTGTTAATATAGTATTGTTGTAAGTGTGATTGATGACAAAATTTTCACTAAATAAATTAAAATTAAGATTAATAGGTTTACTTTGTGAATATTTGAAATAAAAATATGCAAAAATATGTTCCAAAAATAATTATGGAGTTATATTATCGCACCATTCTTTATTAGCAACACGGATAAAATTAGACAATTAAAATAGAACTTGTATGATAATTATGTGACAAGTGAATGTTAAATTAAGAACTTAATTAAAAACTAAGTTAAATAAAAATAGAATCTAAGATAAATAAAAAAATAGACTCAATATAATAAGTTTGATTGACTGATAATATATGTTCAATATGCAAGAATCCTTTCTTAATAAATAAGCAAAACATGCACACTAGACAAGTTAGGCACCTTAAATCCATATAAAGTAGGAAACTGGCTAAAATAAATTTAATTTCACTTAAACTAGATCTAAAAGGTGCACCCCAACTCTAGGGGATGAATGGATAAGGATTTAAGCTCAATTAAGTACACATTTTTGGTGAACTACACTATAATTGACATTTCTAGATATTTTTAGGAAGATCATGAAAAGTGTCTAAATTTGACAAAACAACTAATATA
Source organism: Torreya grandis (assembly GCA_037957365.1). Classification (NCBI taxonomy): domain Eukaryota; kingdom Viridiplantae; phylum Streptophyta; class Pinopsida; order Cupressales; family Taxaceae; genus Torreya; species Torreya grandis. Next base: position 180,029 of record JARHVA010009861.1, read on the forward strand.
GGAAAAAAATGAATTAAATAATCCTCCTAAACTAATAAAACACTGATAAATATAATTATAATATCAACAATCACTGTTGATATTGGCATCATACTCAACAATATGAAAAACATTTTTAATTTTATTAATTAACCTTATGGAGTTACCATTTATACCATGGGTGTTTAGATAAATATAATTACCACTATGCCTACATATACACCCTTTTTTACACATGTATTTCTAACCCAAGGTGTGGGGGAAACACAAGGGCTATATTATATTACCTTGCCTAATTATATATAACTAACCTATGCCAATCCTGCAATGACTATTAATGTTACATCATCAATTTAGCCTAATTCATGATTTTTTGAGTAAACTATTTCAACTTTATAAGCTAAGGTGTTTTAGTTAGAGAAAGGTTTATCTAGAGCTAGTCATTCTATGGATTCACATGCTTTGCTTCACAATCCATTATTAATAGATATTATAGTCTACCCTTTACCTATGTTTTTATTTTATATTCTAAACTTCCTTTGTATTATGGTAAAGGTTATCCAAAGAAATAACTCATATCCTTTCAATAAACATGCTTGGATTATGTATCCAAAGATAAATTGTTTACTAAGTTATTTCCACATAGTATTAAGGATTACTATTTTAAAAAAATTATATGATCTTCCATCCCAATTAGTAAGTAAATTAAATCCTTTGAAGATACATTTTTATCACATGTTTAGATCAACATCAGTGAAAAATTATCTTATGCTCAAATTGCTAAACTCAATAAAGGATCCAATGAGACATTTAGTGAATGTGTTGTGTTATAATACCATTTTATCCAAAATGAAAAATCATATGGTTGATAATGAGATCCAATAAATATTCAATAAAAAAATTATCTCACCACTCCATGATTATTTTATTTAATAAATTCAAGTCATTCAATGAGATATGTCATATAGTCAGAGATCAATAAATAAAACTCATAATTTTGAGAAAAATCAAGTTCATGCCTATAATACTACAACTACCTCAACTTCATAAGTTTCAAATCAATCCAAGATACAAAATTAAATAAAATGATACCAATAATGAGGGCATAATAATAATTTATTCAGTATCATAGCCTACAAATTAACTTCTCTTATTTGCCCCACCAAAGAGACACTTTTCACTACATGTGCTATTGTAGAATTTTCTTGAACACAACCTCATATATATTCATTTACCATAAGAGTTTGATATGAGACAAAAATTACCTAAAAATTATGAAAATAATTCATATTATGACTACCACCAATGTGATGGCATTCTACATATTGATGTTACAAGTTAAGGCATAAAATATATTATTGATGATAATAATATTTATATTAGCACACCTCTAGAGTTTTCAAAACCATGATATAATGGAAATTAAAACTTAAAACTATTTTTTTTCCTCTTATAAATCACAAGGAAGATAAACTAAGATAATCTCAAGGTTAATTAATATAAAATGCACATTTTCCTCCTTATACATATGATCACCCCTTGGATAGTATTATTAGTACAATGATAGGTGTCACAATAAATAGACCTATGATTACATTCAATGATAATGAGATTATGGATGATGGTTTTAATTATTTATATGTGTTTATGTTGTTTTACAACTTATTCATACCATCATGAAAATAATGGTTCAAGTGAGAATGGTTTTACAATGACACTTTAACATTATCTTCGATACACACATGAGGATTTAATGGAAAAAACCAATATTGTTAAAGGTTTTGATGGACAAAGAAAAATCCCATTGGTAAAAATGGTTATAAATCTTAAGGTAGGCCCTGTAGTAGTTTCTACTCCGTTCCTAATCTTATCAAGTACAATAGTATTTGATAAATTATTGAGATGTCCTTAGATACATAAGCTCTATGCAGTATTATCTTCACTGCAACACTGTGTCAAACATATACATTAAAATAGGGTGGTGACAAATATAGGTATTCCACATGTGTAACCTATTTTTCCAAAGGAATTTTACCCTCCACCACCACCACCATCATAGTTGATTGTTACACATATTCAACATTATTATCCACATATAATATTTAAACCTATCCAAAATCATTCTATAGAGTAGGTTACTATACCTATTTAGGATTATGTTATAGAGGTAGTTACCCTTGATACCCAAAATAATTTTATGTATTTAGTTACATATCATACTTAGGATTATTATGCATAGACCATCCAAAGGAGAGTAGTTAAATTTTCTATATGACCCATGTTATAGTGCCCATTACATAAGAGGGTCATTTAGGACTCATAATAATTAGTTTGTCCTAGATTATAACTAATGAAAATGAATGGGTTACATAAAAAAAATGTAAATGTTTATTCTATGATACAACATATTTCACAAGACATGTTGCATCCTTGAGTTACTCATCATACATAAGAAACTATGAGTGATGATTATTAAGGTTAAAGTATAATAGAAGATCATTTTTCAGATTCAGATTTAGATTCGCTTATAGTTACACATCACACTAATTTTTATTGTAAGGTGATCCTTCCCACGTTTGATATAGGACCTTCCTATGGCCATCCCTTAGATTGGTTATTTTTTGGAATCTCCCTTGAGCACATATTCCTAAAATACATATTTTTTCTAAAAATACAAAAACACTCAAATATTTAAAAAATAAAAAATTGGATCTAAACATAACATGATGGATAATTATTTTTTTCATATATGTTTTTATCACATGTTTGGTATATTACATTTTATTTTTTATATACACATGCATTTCATAGTATACACGAGTGGCATGCTAGTAATAAACATACACATGATATATGGATACATAGATGTTGGACCATTTCTATATGTAGGATCCATGCCATAGATGGGGGTATATTATTCCATATTTACACTATTATAGGTTATATATTTCTATGACATTTATATTTACCTTGATTGCTTACATATGTTTTTTTATTTCTCATAGTTTACATATTATTTAATGAATATATCATTTAAATATGTTGTGAAATTTACATATTTGGAAAGTGTAGACTATCTTATATGTTTTATGATTTTTTGATATTGTTTCCTTTTATAATAGGCTACTTATTTCTTGTCTATTATATGTACCCCTTTGGACTAGTGTCTGTGACATTTATTGTCCCTTATTTATAGCTCTTTAGCCTTATGTTTGTGACATTTATTATACCATGTATGTGGCTCCTTGGCCTTATGTGTGACATTGTGTGATTTTGTATGTGATTTTATTGAACTTGTTGTGACTATTGAGTTTACGTGGGATGTGATTCATATCACACACCTCCTTATTGTGCATGGTGCTATGATCGACATCACATGCCTTTCATGTATAGTTTTATTGATTACATTTATTAGTGATGATTTTTAATGTGTGCTTAATTGATATATATGTTTTGATATGAAAATTATATTCCTTGAATTACATACATTTTATATATGATTTTATAACATATCCATTACTATGATGACATATTTTCCACATGTTGACATGATTATAGATGATTACTTATTTATACACAATATGATAAAATTAACTCTTTATTTTAAGATAAGTGAGTAGTATGGTACACTCCTCACCTCAAAAGGGGGAATATTAGTGGGATTGTAATAGAGACTTAAGCAATCATAAATACATAATACAATTTTTAGCACAAATTATATAATTTATAGAAATTTTAGAGTGTTTCACATATTAAATTAGGATAAATATTAAAATATTTTAGATAAATGTTGGAGGCATATGCACATAATCTAGAATCCATAAGTTTCATATTTTTAAGATATGCACATATTTAGATTAAATTGGGGGTATATACAAGGCATATGCACTCATTTTACAAGACTCATGAGACATATTTTCATATTTTTTAGATATGAAATACAAATAAAATATAGATGCATGGGATTTTATATCATATTAGCATCAAGAAGTTTATATTATAAGGCATGAATCTAGTTCATGCATACAAATTATTATAATTCATAATTTTAGCACTGATTATGGGCATGAATCTTGATCATGTATATTCACACTTTTTAACTTTTATTTTCTAAGCATATTCCATTGTACTTATTAGTGAGCACACTTGAATATATAAGTCCATTTACATCAATTGGTTCATGTTTAAATGAATAATGAGGTTGAGATTTATTACCATCAATGGCCTATGCATTAATCTATAAACCCAATATATGGATCCCACCTTCTATCTTTGGGTTAAAATATTAGTGTAAGATTTGTTACAAGGGTTAGTGTAGTTGAGGTCTTTATGGTGCTCAACCACCTTGGCACTATTTATTTTGTTTTTTTAATGAGGGTAAATTAATTTCACTATCAAATACATGGCCTCATCTTAGTTACACAAAATTTGTGATCAATCACCCCAAATTATCTAAAAGGGTTAAACAAGAGGAACCATTCTCCAATGATTGAATAAGGAATCATCATCTCAAACAAGTTATAGGGAAACATGGTTCACCCACCTACAAGAGTAATCTTTTATTGATTTTAAATCTCAAGTTTGAATTTAAGCATTTTTAGATTTCATTCCATGGACATTGACTAATACATTTTTATTACATGTTTTCCTAGAATAGAGTACATGTTTGGATTATCCTTTAAAAATAAAGTGTGTTATATACACTCAAGTACATACTTCTATCCTTTTACTCTAGTATTTGTATTAAATTTCAATAATAGAACAAAATGGTGTATTTTAAGATGCTAAAATCTAGTAATTGATACTTTTAAATGTTAATTTTAACTTACCTTCACCCTGTATACACATAATATTTTCAAACTTTTATTAATTATTGATGCTTTTTATCTTGCAAGAACCCATTGAGTTAAAATATCTCTAAGTGCATGCCTTAAAGGGTGTATTGATAAAAGGTTGGGCAGACCATTGGTTCTTTGCAATATTGTTATCCCTTTTGCCACTTGATATCTATGTACTTGTCTCCTGAAAACCATTCCCCTAACTTTGTTTTTCTCTCTTGTATCATCCTCTAGTTGTTTCACACCTTCCATCCCCTTTTTCTTAACCTAAAACCCTTTTCAAAAATTTAAAGTACTAGGTCAATTGGGTCAACCTTGTAATCTTATTGGTGAATTTCATTCAAGGTCTAGGTTGGCTCTTGGCTGACCTAGCCCATGACCTAGTGAATTTTTGTCAATAATAGTATTAGGTCGACTGGGTCAACCCTATAAGTTAAAACTTTTGTAAGGGATTAGGGTTAAATCTACCTATATATACAAGATAATTTTCACATTATTTAGAGAAGAGAAGAAGTAAAATCTATTGTGCATCTACTTATCCATCATTTTACTTGAGGAGCAAGCTTAGGGTTTCATATTTTCTTTAGAGATACGGATCTTGTCTTTGGAGAAGTCTTTTGGATGAATTAATAGGTTGTGTAGCCTAGAAAAAATTTATCCTTGTCATCCTTAAATACCATTACAAACTCTTGTGAAGCACCTTGGCCATGGGAGAGATTGAGGCTCAGTGGGTTCATCTTCAAAGGTAAGTATTCCTAACTTTGTTCCTCCTTTATAAGAGTAGATAGATATGCATTTGTACTTATCTTCCATGAATTATAATTCCATATAGATTTACATGAGTATTTGTCTTATATACATGTTTTTTTTTAGTGTTTATTAGACCCAATTTATGCCACAAGCTTTGGTGAGCACTAGATTAGATTTCTTTGCTTTACTTATTATTAGTATAGTTAATATGAAAACATAGGGCTTAGTTAGGGTTATTACTTGATCTTGCTTGACTGGAGACTTTGGAACCCTCCCTATATTATTTTTGTGATAAGAGATCCCTTAATTGGGTCTAGTAGATCCACATATTAGTCATGTTCCTGATTATCTAATGTATCCCCAATCAGAAGTGTACGTAGGATCTATCTTTTCTAAATTAGGATTGATTTATGGATTTGATGTATTTATGATTGCATACATTCTAGTGAACCTGACATGAATCTAACCCTTGTAGGTTTTCTTTCACATTTTTTATTTTTATATCATTTTATTTATTATGTTTGTATATTTGAGATACTAGGTTGACAGGGCCAGTATAGTTCCTAACTTCTATGTGTAGGTTTAACACACACTCACATCAAAAATGACTCTATTCTTTATATGCAGATATATGTTATTGGGTTAAATAGGTTGACACAATACTCTTAAAAACTTCTAAAACTCATATTAGGTCGATTAGGTTGGTCTAGTATTCCAGATAGATTCTAGAAAACATACTAGGTCGACCAAGTTGGTATAGTCATCTTCATAGGTTTTAACAAATAGGGAACTAAAAAATTAGGTTGACCCAATCAACATAGTTGGTAGAATTTATAACATTCAAGGCACTTAAAAAATAATCTTACCTTATTATGCATATTCTAACCCACCAAGGTTCCTTTCTCTCTTTATATTTCGTTTTAGTTCTTCCTTATAGTTTTATTTTGTGCAGTTTGTAGTCTCTAAAATTATCATCATACAACAAACAAGGTAGACCTAGTTGACCTAGTTCTATATTCTATCTTTTGTCTGATAGACTAGGTTGACCTTATTGACATATCTCTTAAATAATCTAGCTTTAGTAATATAGTAGTGATACTGTCGACTCTATTATGTAATGTTTGCATACACTATAATCTAAACTAACACTATACTATGTTTCAAATTGGAATTAACAACTATATGCTAGTAATTACTTCACACTTTCATTTTCAATTGTTTACATGCTTAGAATAGATCATATAGTCTAATTAGGTGGTTTTCAATATACCATTTAGTTTTACTATTTTTATCTTTTTTCACACACTACCAAATTACATAATTTCAAAATGCATTTAAACAATTGTCTACCCAAGGCCTACCTACTTGGATTTCGTCACCAAGGGGGAAACTGACTTGGTTTTCTGGCCAAGTATAAAATTATGGTTAATGGTATATATTGGGAAATTACCTGATACCCTTATCATTATGAGATTGTGAAGTGAGTGGGTAGGCCCTAATACCAAGTCATTACCTTGCCAACATAGATCCCTTTCAGCCTAAATGTCCTGAAACCATCCATAGATTGCTTTCTAATTACCTACTTTCAGCCAACTTCCCTATCACACTTAAAATAACACTTTATAAATATAAAAAAATTTAGGATGACCAATTAGTTATAATTTAATTTTCAATTGAATGCTTTCTCTTTACTCATTATATGTTGTATGGTAAAAACTTGCATTGGCCAATGTTGATGCAAGGTTTTATGCTATGTGCCTCAATTAGATCATCCTCATTGACCAATTGATTGTATGTTTACTTTTATTTCTTACTTTAAATTACATTGCAAATTCTTTTTCTTTCTTTTAGTACACTATCATTTTGTTCAACATAGTCTCTTATAGACTATCTAATTTCCCTACCTACAGTACTGAGTCGACCTAGTCAACACAGTATTTCTTTTACCTCTTAGGATACAAAACTAAGTCAACCCTATCAACTTTGTATCCTTATTAGGCTATTATCTGTCCCAAGTTACTATACTAGGTTGACCCTATTGATTCTGTATCCTTATTTACCTAGTTTTTAAACCCTATTTTTAATACTAGGTCAATCTAATCGACTCTATACTCGTACCTGCCCCTTTATATATCCTTACTTTTGCATCACCTTTATTTTTCTTAATCTCCCTCCTTAATCATGAACTTCTTGTTTGAAGACAACATTGATTTTAATTAAATAGATATGATGAGTCTTACCAACCCTAATAGGTTATCCCATAAACAACTTATGGCTCCTATTCTAGATGAAAGAAATTTTCATATATCCACTCACACAACAAACTATGGGACCCCTCCTCATTCCTCTTCACTTTGTAATCCTCTATTCTCACTTGAAGATTAAATTGAATTATAGTATACACCCAAAAATTCTCTTATTCATCTCTAAGTTTCCTCAACATCGAGGAAAGGATCTTTCTACTATTTACCATCTCATGATAAGTAGTCACATTGAGGAGCCTCAATCACCTTCTCTCACATTCTCACATGGATATGGGAATACAAGATTATTTTCTTCTCAGCCTCTTCCCTCTATTTTGACCCCTTCTTACACCATGAATTATTCTTATTTGACTTCTTTCACTTCCATGCCTAATATCTTTATTAACATGGTAGGTTCTATATCTAGTGGGCTTCTTCCAAGACCCACTCTTCTCAATTCTTCCACAAGTGAATCATTTGATACCCATGGTAATCATGCCTCTAGTGTTGCTTCTTCTCATCCCTTTACTAGTCCATCTTTTACCACACAAGCAAATTAAGCCACTAGTACCTCACTTACTAACATTTCTTCTCAAGCTCCTACTAATACCCATAGTGGTACCCAATCCACTACTACCAATTTTAATGCTTCAAATAGTACCAAAAATGAAAATCAAACCCATTAAATATTATTAAAAACTCATAATCAAATGAATTCTTTTCAAGCTAAAAATGTAAATCAAATGACACAAACGTAAAATCACCTTATCTATCTTCAAACCCACTCTCAACAGATGCCATGGGGCATGCATAATCAAAATGTCCCCCCCACCTCCTCTTCAGGATTCCCATGGTAATATTATCCCTCAACCTCCTCTTGTTAACAAAATAATCAAGCATGTTCAAAATTAACCTTTGGTTAAACATGGGATATACTGATTCATAGTATATCATATATCTTTTACTTAATCAAATTCCTTTACTTTAACAACTTAGTCACACATTCAAGATATGTAATAAAATTGAAAGAAATAACATGCACCAAATGAGAGAGAGAGAGAGAGAGAGAGAGAGAGAGAGAGAGAGAGAGAGAGAGAGAGAGCAGATTTTATGTGGAAAGCAAAAGTGGGAAAAACCATGGAGAAAAATCTCAAGTATATAAATGAGCACCAACTCAAGTTTACAATGTTCATAAGAACAAACTTATAGGAGAACTTTGTTGAGCACCAACACAACAATGATTTGCGAGCACCCACCCACAGGAGCACCAACCCCTTTTTTGTATAAAACACCACTATCTCTCAATGTTACTTTCTCACAAATGATAGCACACTACTATATCATGGCTTCCCAAGCCTCTTTTTATACCCTTTCAAATGACCTTTGGCATTTACCCTTTGAGACCTTTCAATTCACATAGAAAATGGTGCCAAACTTGTCTTGTATGACCCTTCAAATTCCTCAAGGTGACCCTTCATGGGATAATGCATCTTTTCCCTCTTTTGTCTTTATCTGGTGACTCTTCAAATTCCTCAAGGTGACCCTTCATGGTAAAATGCATCCTTTTCCTCTTTTGTCTTTATTTGGTGACTCTTAGAATTACAGGTGACCCTTCATGGGAAAATGCATATTTTCCCTCTTTTATCTTTACTTGGTGACTCTTTGACTTCCTCATGGGCCCTCTTTTATCTTTATGCAACCAAAATTATATTCATTAATATTTAATTAATATTAACACACTTTAGCCAAGATATGAACATTAAAAACACCTTTAGACATTAAATGCTATATTGCTAGACTTTTGACATCAATGAAAATATTTCCAATAATCTCCCCCTTTGTTATTGATGGCAACCTCAAACTAAAATTGAAACATTCTAAAATCATTTACTACACATGCCAACTTGAAATTGAGACTTACACAAATTGCAAATTAAACCAACTGAAAACATATAACAACTCCCCCTTACTATAAAATCCTATTTTTTGAACCTATTCTTATATTTCTCCCCCTTTAACATCAATGGTAAAGAATCTATCCTAGAGATAACACATAGCTCCCCCTTAACTGATATACAAATTAATCTTTTAACTCACCTTCATGACTTTCTTGTCATGCAACATAGCCAAGACCTAATGGCATCCACCATGCTTCAATTTTTTTTTAAAGTATCTCCTTAAAGCCTAGAAGAGACACCCCACACAAAGGGTCCTACAATAAAATGAACTTAGGAGATGCCCACATCTCCTCTATTACTTTCTTGATCTTCTTGCATCCATAAGATTGATTTATTTCTCTTTGAATCCATTTAGGCATGGCTAACTTCTTTGACTCATGAGCCTCAACATCCATGATGTTGTTCATCTTCTCAACTCTTAAAACTATCTTATATTGACAAGGCTCATTCTCAAATGTAACAAGAGATTCTCTTTGATCTACAGGCTATTTAGGACTCGTATTCACTATCTTTATTGATAACAAGAGTCCCACATGGTCCTTCCTAGCTGGTTCTTTCTCCATTTTAGCAAGTAATCTATTCTCACTCTTAGACTCAACCTGATCAACCTTTACTATCTTAGGTATCTGTTGACACTGGAGATTGCACCTAGTGGTAGGAAAATAGGTTCCTGCCCTCTCCCCGCAACATGGAAACTCCTCTCTCACTTGTGGGATGGTGAAGCAGGAGAGGAGAGTCTCTAGATATGGGCTAGTTCCCTCTGATGTATCTTGTTTGTTCCAAGTAGTGCAAAAATAATAGATATACAGCTATATGAAACTATAAAATGGGGGGGGGAATGAAAAGGGAAGAAAGTGCAAGAAAGCAAACAGCCTACTCTAAAGAGGTGATACACCAAAACCAGATGACCTTCCCACATTCACACTCAGGATCAGATAAAACAACATACATACACTGAGACTTGGCAGAAAAGACCAGGTTATTGGAATGACAGGGAGGTTCTAATGAAAAATATAGGAAACAGGACTCACCAAGATACTGTGGAATGCATGCTGTAAGTGACCTCCTCTGTTTCTGCACCCCAAATGGAACTCTTCACCTATAAGCTGCAAACTGACACTTTGTAGATAGATGGTACGTTGGTATTTAAACCTGTGAGAGCATTTAAAAGAAAATGACTGAACACAAATTAAACACATAGAACATACACAGGGTATCCATCCAAGAAAGAGGTAAAAACTATATTTTATTGATTCAGGTGGAAAATTTGCAGAGCTGTGCTCTTTACAAAAATGGAGAAGATCCTTTAAAATGACCAAGTCTACCAATTTATATGGAAAAGCCAAGAGGAGTCTCATTGGCATTTTGCTTGGAAGTGGCTGCTTGAGTCTTCATTGGGAAAGGGAAAAACACTATAGATGACATAAAAAAACTATTAGGACCATGCTTGTTGTTTTGTCCTTTTCCCATTTTGTCTTAAATGCTTTTACGGCTTGCCTTAATGTTTTGCCAACTTGACGTCCTTCATGCTGGCTCAGACTGCTGATGGGTCTTTCTTGTTTTGCGTGTATCCTGCTCCTCTACCAATTAGTTAGGGTTTTTTCCATGTTTTACAAGATTTTTTCCCCACAGACTACCATTCATGGTTATATTACCACTCAGTGCTCTCGGGATAAATATTGGCCACTAGCTTTTCTTGTTGGCATGCATTTCTTGTGGCTTGCTCCTCTTCATGGCATGCTTACCTGTCTGCTAGTCGGCCTGCGTGGACTGCACGTGGTTGGTGGCTTGCCTTGGTCTACTCATGGCCTTTCACAGGCTTTTTTCTATGTTTTCATGTTGTTCACGACAATTATACCGCTCATGGTAGTTCAACTGCCATTCGCGGCAATTCTGCCGCTCTTAGCCATGGACTATTGTGCGCGGCAATTATGCCACTCACGGTAGTTCAACTATTGTTCGCAGCAATTTTGCCGCTCTTGGCCACGGACTATTGTGCATGGAAATTCTATTGCTCACTACATGTTTGTGGTCTCCTTTTGCTCCTGGGTCCATTTGTGTTTCCCCTCTGTGGGCTTTTGGTTTTTTACCACGCCTGGGCCTTTGCTTTTGAATTTGAAAGCTTTGGTCAGGATTTAGCAAATTTTGGCAAGTTTGAATTTAGACAATAAGACTTACCCAGATTTCCCTTTGAAGTGCCAACCCTCCACTAGGGTAATGAACTTGGATGCTATATGGACTAGGCTGATGAACCCACTTAGTTGAACCAAGAGATTGAACCCAGAGAAAGAACTTGCCTTTGAATTTGAACTAGGCCAATTGATGAATTGGGCCGAGCCAATGCTTGAAACAGAACTATTGAAACCTGAAGATGGACCTTGTAACCTAAAATTAACTGGTCTTGTAAAGCAAGTGTAGAAGGTGACCAAGATTTTGCCTATGGGCAAAATTGGTCAACAAATTGGTGACTCACAGGAGAAGCGTGCCTACTATGCTTAAGACCCAATTGCCTTTGAATATCCATTGAGTGTGGATTCGGATGGTAACTTCGAAGAGAGTTCACAATTGCCTTTAAGATCCCAAAATTACACCTAAAACTTTCACCCCCATAGGTAAAAAGAAACACACAAGGCTAAAAAACAACTAACTATGCAAACTGCACTTAGGGAAAACAAGAAAAACAAGGGAAACTATGTACAACTGAACCAAAAATCAATGGCAATGCTTTAGATGTATCCCATTGATTGGGATATGTAATTCTTCACCATCCAACTTGGAGAGCTGAAATGCATTATACTGCTTGCAATGAGTAATCATGTAAGGACCGCTCTAGAGGGCATCAAATTTTGCATGTTTTCTAGGCTTAGCTCTATCCTCATCCCATTTTAAGACAATATCTCCTTCAATGAAATTTTTTGATGAAGATTTCTTGTCAAAATGTCTTTTCACTTGCTATTGGTGACTGATCATAGAGACCATGGCCCGATTCCTTACCTCTTGGAGCTCCATTAGTTCGCATAATCTGACCTCCATGTTGCTTCCTTCTTCTAACTATAGCTGATGAGCGAGTTCCAGTGCTGGTAATTTGAGTGAGATGGGAAGCCTAGCTTCCCTTCCATATACGAGCGTAAATGGGGAATTTTTGATTGCTCTCTTAGGAGTGATTTGATCGGCCCATAGAGCTGTCCTCAACTTGGCATGCCAAGTTTTCTGATTTTCCTCCATGGTCCTCTTTATAATCCTTATCAGATTTTTGTTGGTAGACTCAGCCAGCCCATTCCCCTATGGGTAGTAATTTGATGAAGTGCTAAGGTATATACCATACCTTAGCACCCATTCACTAGTTTTGGTTCCCAGGAAAGCTAAGGCATTATCTGAGATTATAGTGGCTGGGAACCCAAAACGTGTCACTAAGTCTTCATAGAAATCTAGGACTGCATTTTCATTCACTTCTTTCAAAGCAATAGCTTCCACCCACCTGGTGAAATAATCCATAGCAGTCAGGACCCATTTGTGTCTAGCATTGGAGGGAGGATTGATCATTCTTATGAAATCCAGGCCACACTGCATGAATGGTTGTTCAACTTGAATGGGTTGTAGGGGCATGGCAACCAATCACTATTTTACATCAAAAAGTGCACACTTTTGGCACTTTCTTACCCAGGCATGGGTATCCTTGAAAAGAGTGGGCCAAAAATAGCCAACTCTCATTATTTTTACTATTATGGTCTTAGGGGCGAAATGGCTGCCTGCTGGCCCGTCGTGAAACTTAGCCAATACCTTGTCAGCCTAACTGGGGTCAATGCATCTTAGGAGAACCCTGAAGAGATCCTTCCTAAATAATACTCCATCAATCAAAACATAAGGAAGGGACTGAAGTTTTAAATACCTTCTTCTGGCCCTCCCGAGACCCTGTGGACAATCACTTGTAAGAAGGAAGCACCTCATGTCCAGCATCCAATCTCTTATGATAGCTAGTTCTTTTGTAGTGGCTGCATCATGGATCAACAAGCTGTCTTCACCCTTTTGTCTTAAATTTGTAGCTAGCTATTCACACAGGCCCCTTCCTCTCACCAACTTGGTGATTTTGATGTCTATGTCATACTCCATCACTTTGGTGATCCATCCCACTCTTTTCTCATTTAAGTCTTGATTGGTCAAGAAATCCTTGACGCCAGGATGTGGAACCATGAGATGGATCTTGCTGTTTGACAACATATATCTAAATTTCTTCAAGCTGTGCACTACTGCCAGGACTTGCTTCTCTACATAGGTGTACCTAATTTCAAAGTCCTCTAACCCTTAGCTAAATAAGGTGAGTGGTTGCTTGAGGTCATCACTATTTTCTTGAGTAAGCATGGTAGATATCACTTCTCCATTGCTGAAGGTATAGAGATTGAGGTGTTTATTGAAGTCAGGGCTGATTAGAGCGGGAGCCTGGGTCAAAGCCTATTTGATGGCTTCAAAGCTATCTTTTCTTGGCGTTGTCCATTTGAATTCTTCACCCTTCCTCAACATAGAGGTTAGGGGTTTAACTATCTCATCAAAATTTGGAATGAACCTCTGAATGAAATTTATCCAGCCAAAGAAAATCTGTAGGCCTTTCTTGTGCTTTGGTAGGGACATCTCCAGAATGGAGCAAACTCTCTCGGGGTCAATAGACAAACCTTCCTTGGACACAATGTGGCCAAGCAGTTTCCCCTCATGAACAACAAATACACATTTCTTTGGATTTAGAGAGATGCCAAATTCCCTACATCTCTCAAAAATCTACCTGAGGTGTTCCATGTGCTGACCCGCCTCCCTAGAGAAAACCATTATATCATCAAGGTACACTAGCACATTCTTATTTATCAAACCACTAAAAGCCATGTCCATGGCTCACTAAAAGGTAGCACCAGCATTAGATAGCTCAAAAGGCATCTTTTGGTAGGCGAACATTCCCCATTTAGTGGTAAAGGCTATTTTGTATTGGTCACAGCCTCTTACCAGGATCTGATTATATCCTGAATAACCATCTAGGAGGGAGAAACATTTGGAACCAGTTACCTTTTGGAGGATCTGCTCCATGTTCGGGAGGGGATAATGATCCTTTAAAGAGACTAGAACCAAATTGGCTAACCATGAGGAATGTTTGATTGGAAATATAATGTTGGACTCAATCAACTTGACCAATTCTTTCTGCATAAGGAATTTGATCATCAGATTAACAGGTCTCTATTTTTGTGTGACTAGTTTTGCACCTTCCTCTAATTCAATGGTGTGTTGGGCAAGTCTTAGATCGAAGCCTTTCAATTTGCTATAATTCTAGGCAAAGACATCAGCAAACTCTTGACACAGTAGAATGAAAGCTTACCTTTCTTGAAATGTGCAGACCTTACCAAGCGCTCGCAGCTTGTCCTTGAAGATCTCAACTTTTTCATAATTATCCTCTCTTATAGTGATGCATGCTTTGTCATCTCTTAGTTGGTCATATCCATTGAAAATACTCTCAAGTGTGACTAGACCCTTGGGGAGTTTATTGTTCTTCAATTAAACAATCTGATTTCTATATTTCTACTGTAATTTCACTCATTTATGGACTGCAAACTCAGCTTCTTCCTGTAGGAAGAGAGCTATCTATTGGTCACTTTCGAAGACCTACCAATTTGTAACATTGTCTAGAATTGAAGGCCGAACCACCACTTTTAAATGGTACGAACCACAATCCCTACTTATCTCTTTTGAAACATCAAATTGGGCACCAACAGCCGCCAGCCTGTCAGCGTGCTTATTCTATTCCCTAGGAATCGAGGTAATGTTAAGAGCAAGGAAATCCTCCATCAAGTCCCAGACTTTGTGCTTGTAAGACTTCAGCAAGGAGTTCTTGGTCAGGTTTAGGCCTCTTATTTGGTTCACAATTAATTCACTGTCCCCCAGGATTTGTAGCTTCTTGATCCCTCTCTTCCTTGCTCACTCTAGTCCATGGATCAAAGACTCATATTCTACAATATTACATGTGCAAGAGAACTATAAATGGAAAGCTGAAAAGTACCTTTCTTTAGAAGGGGAAACTAACATTACCCCACCACCAATGCCTAGTTCACTTCTAGAACTGTCGAAGTATAGCTACCATAGGCCAAGGTCTTCTTTATTTTCCTTCATTATATTGGGCATGATGGTGTCTTCTTCATGCAAGCAATAGACGCCAAGGTCTACTTCCTCAATAAACTTATAAGGATCGTGCTCGAAGTTATCACTTCCCCACTCATCTAAGAGTAGATCTGTGACTCCTTCAAGAGTAGAAGATGAAGATTTATCTGTCTGAGACTCTTCTGGATTGATGATAGTGTAACTAACATTTGCTGCCTTGGGTGAATAGGGCTCTAGGTGGTCCTTATAGAGTGGCTTGGATTCAATTTTCACTTTGGTCTCGTACTTGGTTCTAAAAACTAGATATGACCAATTCACTGTTAGATAGCCACCTATCTTGGACGTAAAGTCCCTAGACAAATAGATTGTGAAATATGGAGGAACATCCACTACCACTATATCATGGGGAATTGAGAATGTCGAGCAGGCATGCAATGTTAAACTCAATCCCTTCAGGATTTTGACTATCTTTGTAGGTGTCCCATCTAGTTGCAAGACTCCTTTGTTCATTGCTTCATACTTTAATCCCATCTTATCAGCAATGCACTTGGGCATCACTGAAGTGCTGGCCCCGCTATCGATTATGCAATTATGTACTAAGAAATCCCCTATGATCAAAGATACATAAAAGGGGGGAGTCCTTTCTTCTTTCTTTACCTAACCTAAAGTAGAAGGCTGTCCATTCATCATTAAAACGTTATTAGTGTCTGCTAGGATGGCCTACCGATCTAGCTCATGCAATTCTTTCTTCAATACCTCCTTTTGTCCTGAAAGAGATAATGAATCCCATAAAGAAATGTTCACATGCAATTTCTTCATTTGATCAACTATATTAACTTGGGGAATGGTTCTCTTCATGCTCTCCTTTGGGCTAATCTCGGCTGGAGCTGTAGACTGAGGAGCTAGAGGTGCAGATGGCTATCTAGAAATTGGGGCCCTTTGAAATGGGTGTGATGGAGGATTCATTGTTGCCTGAGGGGAAGCCTGTGCTTCTCCAACTGCTCTTCTTTTAAATCTTATGTTGGTTACAATGCAATCAACCTGATTGTCTATAGCACCCCCATGATTAATTGCATAGAGCTCACCCTCTTCATGATTTATCAGGGTAGAATCTGGCTGAGTTTGTTGTTACTCGTGCTGGGCTGAGCTAGGAACTCAAAAAATTGGGAATGATCAGCAGCCTGGTTTTCTGAATTTTAGAAAAAATTTAGCATGTCATTCATATGGATAGCTTGCTCTTGACCATGTCCCATGGTCAAACAGCTAGGCTGTTCCTGTACAAGGTTATTCTAAATTAGCACCATGGCTTTAGATGATGAAGAGGGGCCCGAGTTATAATTTTGATAAGGCTTGGTCTGAGTAAGCTGACCCTATCCTTGATTATAGCCTTGAAAAGGGTTTCTAGGTGCTTGACCATAATGTTGATAACCTAGATTTGGCTTGTTATTTTGAGTTTGTTGCCTTTTAAGAGCTACAAGTTCATTTGACATGTTTTGTAATAGGCTTTTAACCTCATGTAGTTCATTTGACAAAACAACAACTGGCTTCTCAATGCTAGGCATAGGGGCTAATGTGGGTGTAACGGTTTGTATAGGGGGCAGCATCTCTAGGAAAAGTGGCATGTGGGGCCTAGGGGCGATCTTTCTAGCTTGTACCAAAGCAATTTTTGGCTGCTATGGCAATGTCGTAAGCAGCAGGCAATATGTGCCCTCCCATAGATTGGATCATTACTACAATGTCACTATTTAATGCTTTTAAATAGTACAAGAAAGTGTAGCTAGGAGTCGGCCTTACTAGGATGGGAATCCTATCCCAAATCTTTTGAAATTGCATGTTAAAGTCCTACATATACTCGTGTGGAGCTCTCTTTATAGTCATCAATTGCTCAACAAGAGAGAGGCTATCAATTTTTTCCCCAAAATGACTAGTTAAATGGGTGCCCAATTTGTTCTAAGAATGTATGGAATTCACAGGCAAGGTTTCATACCAATCAAGAGCCTTGCCTTTAAGGGACAGAGCCAACAATCTGATGGCAATATTTTCTTCTATTATATTATGAATATTGAAAAGGTTGGAAATATTCTTGATATGCTCAAAAACTGTAATAGGTCCCACTCCATCAAAAGAAGGTACATTCTTGAGAGCTATTCCTGGAATCGGATCATAGCGTGGGAGGTTTAAGGGGCTCTCACCGCGAAAAGCTGCAAAAGGCAATGCCATGGCTGGAATGGGCTGTAATTGTGGCTGAGCTGGGTTGGTGTTCCTAGCAACAAGTCTAGGAGGATTTACTAATGGATAAGGGTGAGTTCTTTCAAACCTGAGCCTTTTAGTAGAGTTTAAAGGCAGCTCAATGAAAACAAAAGGGACCCCCCTTGAAGTTGACCTTATGGTGACTTTTGGCATAGAAGTTTAAGTGACTGGTCTTAAAAAAAAGAACTAAGCTCTTACCAATGGAGTCGCTAGATGATGGAAATATTTGAAATGACTGTAGCAGGACCAACATTAATCCCAAAATACTACTGTGTTGGAAACTGATAAAATTACAGTCCCACCGGGTGTGCCAAAACTGTTGACACTGGAGATTACACCCGATCGTAGGAAAATAGGTTCCTGCCATCTCCCTACAACATGGAAACTCCTCTCTCACCTGTGGGATGGTGAAGTAGGAGAGGAGAGTCTCTAGATATGGGCTAGTTCCCTCTAATGTATATTGTTTGTTTTAGGTAGTGCAAAAATAATGGATATACAGCTATATGCAGTTATAAACTAGGGGGAAATGAAAAGGGAAGAAAGTGCAAGAAAGTAAACAGCCTACTCTAAAGAGGTGATACACCAAAACCAGATGACCTTCCCACATTCACACTCAAGATCAGATAAAACAACATACATACACTGAGACTTGGCAGAAAAGACCAGGTTGCTTGAATGACAGGGAGGTTTTAATGAAAAATAAAGGAAACAGGGACTCACCAAGATGCTGTGGAATGCATGTTGTAAGTGACCTCCTCTGTTTCTACACCCCAAATGGAACTCTTCACATGTAAGCTACAAACTGACACTTTGTAGATAGCTGGTGCGTTGGTAGTTAAACATGTGAGAGCATTTAAAATAAAATGACTGAACACAAATTAAACACACAGAACATACATAGGGTATCCATCCAAAAAAGAGGTAAAAATCATATTTTATTGATTCAGGTGGAAAATTTGTAGAGCTACGCTCTTTACAAAAATGGAGAAGATCCTTTAAAATGACCAAGTCTGCCAATTTATATGAAAAAGCCAAGAGGAGTCTCATTAGCATTTTGCTTGCAAGTGGTTATTTGAGTCTTCATTGGGAAAAGGAAAAACACTGTAGATGACATTAGAAAATTGCTAGGACCATACTTGTTGTTTTGTCCTTTTCCCATTTTGTCTTAAATGCTTTTATGGCTTGCCTTAATATTTTGCCAACTTAACGTCCTTCATGCTGGCCCATACTACTGACGGGTCTTTTTTGTTTTGCGTGCAACCTACTCCTTTGCCAGTTAATCGAGCTTTTTTCCATGTTTCACAAGCTTTTTTCCTTGGGAACTGCCATTCACAGTTATATTACCACTCAGTGCTCTCAGGCTAAATATTGGCTGCTGGATTTTCTTGTTGGCATGCATTTCCTACAGCCTATTCCTCTTCATGGCACGCTTACCTGTCTGCTAGCTGGCCTGCATGGATTATGTGTGGTTGGCGGCTTGCCTTGCTTGGTTTGCTCATGGCCTTTCACAGGCTTTTTTTCATGTTTTCATGTTGTTCACGGCAATTTTGCCACTCTCAGCCGCGGATTATCATGCACAATAATTTTGCTGCTCACGGTAGTTCAACTACTATTCACAACAATTTTGCTACTCTCAGCCGCAAACTATCGTGCATGGAAATTCTACTGCTCACTGCATGTTTGTGGTCTCCTTTTGCTCCCAGGTCTGTTTGTGTTTCCCCTCTGTGGGCTTTTGGTTTTTTGCCATGCCCGAACCTTTGCTTTTGAATTTGAAAGCTTTGGTCAGCATTTAGCAAATTTTGGCAAGTTTGAATTTAGACAATAAGACTTACCCAGATTTCCCTTTGAAGTGCCGGCCCTCCACTAGGGCAATGAACTTGGATGCTGTATGGACTAGGTTGATGAACCCACTTAGTTGAACCAAGAGATTCAACCCAGAGAAAGAACTTGCCTTCAAATTTGAACTAGGCCAATTGATGAATTGGGTCGATCCAATGCTTGAAACGGAACTGTTGAAACCTGAAGATGGACCTTGCAACCTGAAATTAACTGGTCTTGCAAAGCAAGTGTAGAAGGTGACCAAGATTTCACCTATGGGCAAAATTGGTCAACAGTATCCAAACCTAAATTTGGCCCTTCTCATAGATTATAGGGGATTTGTATCCTTTAACATACCTTGAGGATCTCTTTACTCTATTTGGACATAATTTAGCAATATGGCCAACCTTATAACAATAAAAGCAAATAACATTTCTCATACCTTTCACTTGAAGATGACTAAAATCTCTCTTTCATTGATTGTTTCTCCTCAAATAGTCTCTTTCCCTATGACCAACATGATGAAAAATAAAATAATGGCCATGAAAAGAATTAGAAAACTTAAAGGCATAGGGTTATGTGATTGGCTTATTCAATTTGTCTTTAAAAATTGCATCCTTCTCACCTTGGACTGATATTTCATGATCTTTCTCAACCTTGATTATGAGCCTCTCATGCTTATCCTTCAAGCAACCTAACTCAACCTTTAACTAATTACACTCTTCTTCTCTTGATTTCAAACTTGAATATGTAACCTCTACTAATTTTTAAGATCTTGAATAAACATATTATCTTGAAAGAGTATGCCAAGATCTCTAAACAAATTTCATGTAATCAATATTGAATCCTGTGAGGTAGTGTGAGATCTCCAAAATTACAAGAGAGGAAAAATATGCATTAACCTATCTATTGTAAATTGTGAATAAATCGATTGAATTCTTCATTAACCTTACAAAAAAGAAAAGTGGGTTACATATAGAGAAAATTAGGGAAACATGAAGAATCCCCTAATTTTCCTAATTAACTAATTAAAATTAAATATAATTAGCCTATGGACCCTTTATAACCAACCTAAGAAATCTTAAATAACATAGAATGGCCATACGACCATGTAGGCAAAACCCAATGGAAAAAATAACTACACTAACACCCCCTTATGCATAACTTAGGTGAGATGAGAATTGGGTCCTAGAATTGAAATCTTGATGAGGTACCTAAGTACATAGTGATGAACCTCCATAGGAGGAAGAAGAAGGTGGAGCAGCCTTAACCCTAATGAGAGCTCACAGATGAAAAAAATTACTCTCTATGAAAGGCTTGGTCATAATATTTACAATCTGATCTGATATTGGATAGTATTAAAGATCAATGACTTGCTCATTGATAAGCTCCCTAATGAAATGCATATGAATTTCTATGTGTTTGATCCTTTGATGGAGAATTAGATTCCTAAAAATTTGGATAGTGCTTTGGTTGTCATAGTAAATGATTGTTAGCTTATGAAAATGGATACCAAACTCAATGAAAATACCCTAAATCCAAACTGCTTTAGTGGTGGCATTGATATCCCCTCAATATTCTACCTCTATGGATTATAAAGCAATTACATGTTGATTCTTTCTTGACCAACTTATTGGACCTAAACCAAGTGAGAAATTGTAGTCTGAAGTGGACTTTTGGTTCTAAATATCTCCAGCCCAATCTGAATCTATGTATCTAATGAAATCAACCTTTGTTCTTGCTCCATAGTGTATCCCATAGTTGTGTGAACCTTGAATGTAGTGAAGAATGCACTTTGCTACTTTTTAGTGCAACTCATGTGGTTCTTGCATAAATTAAGATACCAAACCAACTACATAGGATATGTCATGTCTAGTGTGTATGAGATAGATAAGATTGCCCACAAGTTGTCGATAAGGTGCTACATCAATGAGTGGTGTAGGACAATCAGCCTCAAGCTTCACACTAGACAAGAAGGGAGTAAGAGCTATCTTATAATCATCCATGTTAAACCTTGCAAGCAAATCAAGAGAATACTTGGATTGTGATAAAGTTATCCCAAAATTTGACTGAATGATTTCAATCCTGAGAAAGTGGTGTAGTAATCCCATGTCTGTCATTAAAAATCTATCTAAAAGTGAAATTTTCACTACTAAGATGGATGATCATGAGCTCCCTATAATCGGTAAGTCATTCACATAGATAACTAAGATCAAAAAGTAATAATCATTCTATAAGATGTACACATTTAAATATGAGTGGTATATGGTGAACTTAACTGTGAGGAGAAAGGAGTCCATCTTAGCATATCATGCCTGAGGGGCCTGTTTAATTCCATAGATAGATTTATTGAGTCTATAGACTAGGGAGGTATCTTCCATAAAGCCTTGTGGTTTCTCTCTCTCTCTCTCTCTCTCTCTATATATATATATATATATATATATATATATATATATATATATATATATATCTTCCTTGAGGTCACCATGTAGAAAATCACTCTTTACGTCCATTTGGTGAACATCCCATCGATGTGTGGCTAAGATGGATAGAGTGAGTCTTATAGATGTCATCTTGGTTATAGGATAAAATGTCTCAGTATAGTCTATACCAGGCACCTGATAAATCCCCTTTTTAACTAGATGATCTTTGTGCTTATCAACTGATCCATCTACACCATATTTGGTATGATAAACCCATTTTCAATAGACCAATTTTCTTCCTTTGAGAAGAGGGACCAAGTCCTATGCTTTGTTATTGATTAGGGAACTTTACTCTTTTAGCATAGTAGAATCCCATTCTAAAATTCTAGATGCCTCATAAAAAGTTTGAAAATTTGAGGCAATGGCCAAGTAGGCATGTGATGTTCCCTATAACTATAATCATGTTTGCCTTATATCTGATGGATTTCCAACCTATCCTCCAATAATTTGAATTGTCTGTCTAGCCCAAATAAGACAAAAATTATATGAGATTAGAGAATCAGGAGGTGAGTACTCATCATCTATAGTGCTAGTGTGAGATGGAGGAGGAGTATCCTCATTATTGATCTTATCACTTAAACTTGAAGAATAAGAAGAGTCATCCTCATCATCAGGAGGATCTTGAGGTGGATCTATGTCACTGTTAGAAGGGGAATCAATGTCTAGTGAGACTTTTGAAGAGTTTGGAGTGCCATGATTGTGTTCAAGTGGGCCCTCACAAAACTTGACACTCCTTTCAATGAAAAACTCATGAGTTTTAGGATCGAAAAGCCTATATCCCTTAACACCTCTGTATACCCCAAGAATATGTAAGACTGACTCTAAGGGTCCATTACCTTACATTTATTCTTGGGAACAAAAGCCATTACTAGTGATCCAAACACTTAAAAGTGATCAACTACGGGCTTGTGACAGTCCCAAGCTTCAAAAAGAGTGATTCCCATCAAGGATTTATGTGGAACTTGGTTCTGAATATAGCCTATATAGTTGACTACTTTAGTCTAATATTGAGGAGCAAGAGAATTTGAATGAAGCATGTAGTTTGCCATTTCCTTCAAAGTATGATTATTGTGTTTGGCCAGACCATTATATTGAGAACTATATGGAATTATGTGTTGCATGTGAATCCCCTCTAATGTGCAAAGCTACTCAAACCTATTTTTGACATACTCATTTCCATTGTCAGTCTTTAAAATTTTAATGGAACATTCTGATTGCTTCTCCACAAGTGCCTTGAAGTCCTTAAAGTGATCAAAGACTTTAAACTTATTTTTTAGAAAAAAAACCAGGGTGTACCTCAAAAATTCATCGATGAATGTGAGCATGTATCTTGTCTTGTTGAATTAAGGTTTTATAAATTAACTTACTAAGTCACTGTGGACTATTTCTAGCTTATGTTCAACTCTCCTTGCTTTACCTTTGTCATATTTCTCTTCTGGATGCTTACCAAGAATGTATCCATTACATAGGCCATCAGAGAATTTGACTTTAGGTAACCCTAAAACCATTTCCTTATGACTAATTTTCTCTAGGTAATGGTAGTTTAAATGGCCAAACCATTCATTCCATAGTTTGATTACTCCATCTACATGATTAAGTAGTGTAGTTGAAGCCTGATCTAGGGTAAATTGTGAGAAGGTATATAGCTTAGACTAATGATTGGCTTTCCCATAAGCCACTATAGTGTCACTATGCAACTCCTTAATGGCCATTGAATTAGGTGTGAACTCAACTCACTTCTTTGCACCTATGTGAGTGATTTAATATACTGACAAAATATTGGTGGATAGTAAAAGAACACACAAAACATTATTGAAGGTCCCATCACTTACTTCTATTAATCCTTTACTACTAACTTTTATCGAAGTGTCATCACCCGTAAGAATTAGAAGCACAAAACATAGATCTATTTTTGAAAATAGATCCTCTAAGTAGGCCATGTGATAGGAAGCACCTAAGTCAATAAACTAAGTCAAATGCTGAGAAGCTATTACAACCAATGCCTTTCCCTTATTTTTACCCTTTTTGTTATCTTTACTCTTTGTAGAATCTTGTGCTGATGTGTTTTGAGATGAAAATTCAATAACACTGATGTTATTGTTCTCAAGCATCTTAGTTAAGGTGTCAATCTTCTTTTTCATGCACTAAGATTCATTATGCCTAAGTTTCTTACAAAAGTTGCATTTATTTTCTCCTTCATAGGTTTCCCACTTGAGGACTCATTTGACGATTTCTTAGGCTTGGAATCTAATTTATAATTCTTATTATTCTCATGATTTGGTTTAGACTATTTCTTCTCCTATTTGTCACTGTTAGAAGGCTTCTTCTTGTCCTAATTGACAATCAAGGCATGTAATTTTGAAGACTTTAGTACACCCATTTGAACCAACTTATCTTGCTCTCAAGTCAAATCGGCAACAAACTCATTAAATGATGACATTTTCTAAGTGGATCCAAGTGTATGTTTGGTAGCATGAAATGCAGAGATGAAAATTGAACAGTCATGACCTAATTTTGCAAGCACAGATAAAATCAAATAGTCATCTATTTTCTCAATGCCACATTGCTTTAACTACAATCTCAGTGATTTAAACTTTGTAAAGAAGTATTTTAGGGTGTCATAGTCACCTAGTCTTAATGTGATGAGCTTATTCTCTAGCTCATCACCCCTCATGATGTCTTGCACTCCAAAAATCTTATCTAGGATTGTCCAAACTTTGTTCAAAGTTTTTGTAGATTCAACATGAAATAGGAGGTTAGAGACATTGACAGGCATAGAAACCCATAGGCCTCATTTAAAATCCTAATTGGGTCTTGCAGTGTTGATCAATTTTTGTTAACTACTTTACTACTACCAAAGATTAGTAATGCCATTGTTGAATCCTGAGTACTTTGAAGTAGTTGAGGTTGACAAGCCCGATTACTTTTTATAGTGTATTTTGGGTTTCTCCAACCACTTTACTACTACCAGAGATTAGTAATGCCACTAATGAATCTAGATTAATTTGAAGTAGTTGAGGTTGAGAAGATTGATTACTTTTTGTAATGTGTTTTAGGTTTCTTCAACTACTTTACTGCTATCGAAGATTAATAATGCCACTATTGAATCTTGATTACTTTGAAGTAGTTGAGGTTGAGAAGCTTGATTACTTTCTATAGTTTATTTTGGGTTTCTCCAACTACTTTAATAATACTAGAGATTATTAATACCACTACAGAATCTTGATTACTTTAAATTAGTTGAGGTTGAGAAGCCTAATTGCTTTCTATAATATATTTTGATATTCTTGGGCTACTTTACTTACTTCATGAGTTAGAAGTAAAGTAATGACGAAAACTTGACTTGGTCTGTGAGTAGTTGTTAAGGTTGAAAAACTTGATTACTTCCTAGTTATGGTGTTGGAGAAGCCTGATTACTTCTAAGCAGTGTAATTTGGGTTTCTTAGACTACTTTACTTAACTCCATGAATTAGAAGTAAAGTAATGTCGAAAACCCAATTTTGTCTAAAAGTAAGTTGTTGCACTCAAAAAACCCAATTTGGTCTAAAATCAAGTAATTACCTTTTGAGAACCTTAATTGGTCTATGGAGAGTAAACTAGGGTTTTCAAGCTTGATTACTTCATTCATATGGATGTCTGACTAGATGGAAGAAATTGATTTCTAAGAAAATCTATGAAGTTTATTAAAAATCTAAGAACAACCCATTCTAGATATCAAAAAACCCACAAAATATATGCATATATATTTTTTATAAAAATAATTTTGTCATGAGTTTTGAGGTAGATTAATAAAATTCCTCAAAGGTCAAAAATGGTGACCAAAACAGAAGAAAAATCAGCAAGGTGAATGCATGGAGGATCTTACCAGGTAGTCTAATACATGAGGCTATCAAGAAGGCTCTAATACCATCAAAGAGTGTTGTAATATCTTTGAAATTATTTCATGCAATCAATGTTAAATTTTTTTAGGTAGTGTGAGAGCTCTAAAATTTCAAGAGAGGAAAAATATGCATTAACCTATCTATTGCAAATTGCGAATGAATCGATTAAATTCTCCATTAACCTTCCAAAAAGGAAAAGTGGCGCACATATAGAGAAAATTAGGAAAACATGAGGAAACCCCTAATTTTCTTAATTAACTAACTAAAATTAAATATAATTAGCCTATGTACCCTTTATAACTAACCTAAGGAAGCTTAAATAACATAAAATGGCCATATGACCATGTAGACAAAACCTAGTGGAAAAAAGCACTACACTAACATATCTTATTTTACTTTTATAGCCAACTTAGAATCCAAGATACACACCTATTATTTAAGAGTGTTGACCATAGATTTCAACTCTTGATTATCCTTATTTAGATACTTGGCCATCATGCTTTCCCTGATATACCTTCAAGTTGTTAAACTCTTTCCAAAGAAACTTGATCTAATCCCAATTGTTAAGCATGAGATAGACTGATTCATAGTATTTCATTTATCTTTTCCTTAATAAAATTCCTTTACTTTAACCAATTAGTCACACATTCAAGACATGCAATAAAATTGAAAGCAATAACATGCACCACATAAGAGACAAAAAGAGACAGAAGATTTTACATGGAAACCCAAAGTGGGAAAAACCATGAAGAACAATCTCAAGTATATAAATGAGCACCAACTCAAGTTTACAATGTTCACAATCACCAACTTGTAGGAGTACCAACCCCTTTGCTAAGCACCAACACAATAATGATTGTTGAGCACCCACCTATAGGAGCACTAGCCCCTTTTATGTATAAAACACCACTATCTCTCAATGTTGCTTTCTCAACAAATGATAGCATACTACTATATCTCTTCTCTTTTCTCTACTCTCCTCTACTCTTCTCAACTAGATAAAATCATTCACTTCCATACATCAAAATGGCTTCCCAAGCTTCCTTTTATAGCCTTCTAAATGACCTTTGGCATTCACCCTTTGAGACCTTTCAATTCCATAGAAAATGGTGCCAAACTTGTCTTGCATGACCCTTCGAATTCATCAACGTGACCCTTAATGGGAAAATTTATCCTTTCCCTCTTTTGTCTTTATCTGCTGACTCTTTGAATTTCTCAAGGTGACTCTTCATGGAAAATTCATGCTTTCCTTCTTTTGTCTTTATCTGGTGACTCTTTAAATTCCTCAAGGTGATCCTTCATGGGAAAATACATCCTTTCCCTCTTTTGTATTTACTTGGTGACTCTTTGACTTCCTCATGGGCCCTCTTTTGTCTTTATGCAACCAAATATATATTCATTAATATTTAATTAATATTAACATATTTTAGCCAAGATATGAACATTAAAAACACCTTTAGACATTAAATTATATATTACTAGACTTTTGACATCAATGAAAATATTTCCAACACCTCTTACATCTCAAATTGCTAATATTGATATAGGAGATATCACCCCTACCATTTATTACAATGGGTCAACTAATCCTAATTTTCATTTAAAAACATTTGGAAATATATAAAAAGATTGGGTCAAATTAAATACCTTTTTTGCTACCAAGCTATTATCAAAAACTATTATGGATGGTGCTTTATATTGGTATAACCAACTTAAAACTCATTCCATTACTAGTTTAGAAGATTTATTAAATGCTCTAGTCCAAGATTTCCAAACTAGAGATCTTCCTAAGAATAGCTTGGCCCATTTTATAAATTTTAAGTAACTTGAAATGGAAACTACCTAAAATTTCATTAAATGATGGAAGACCTTGTTTAAAAAATGTGAACATAATATGGTAGATGATAACCTCTTTCATATTTTTACTAATGCTCTCTTTCTCAAGTTGTAATATTAGGTCTGGACTCTCTCCATGTACTTTGGATGAGTTTATTGACCAATCTAAGCATCAATATTTCCTTATGTGTCAATTCAATCCATCCTAACCTTTTATGGGTACTCATATCTTACTCAATAACAAAAATCACCATGATACCAATGATGGTGTCATGGAATCTAATGATACCATTCACACTAATCAATCTATTATTCATAACCAATCTTTAGAAAAAGCTTCCCCTTCTAACTGCATCACCAATCCTAATTTTTATTCAACCAATAACATCAATTTTCACAAACATTTATCCTTAGCTGAATTACTAAAATGTCTACCAAGGCCTCTCCCATGAGAACTTGATCCCACCTATCCTATGAAATTTTGGTATGATCCCAATAATTTTTTTTGGTTTCATGCTAGTTAAGGTCATTCTCATGAGACCTATAGGCATATTCATAATTTGTCTATGTATTTCCTTCTTGGTCCCAATTTTGACCATGAATCATTCATCAATCCCAACAAGCCTATGCCATTTATTTTCAAAGTTCATGAAACATTTACTAAATCTCAAGCTTTGAATTAGGATAATAATCATTTAGCCATCTATAAGATTCTCTTCCAAATCACCAAGACACCCAAGATAAACCCACCCCTTTTACCAATAATGTTGATAGTCTTCTTGACTCAACTCCTGAAGAGAACATGGTTAATATGAATAACATGTGAAGGGTGGTTGCTTTCACTGATCCTCAACCTATCTACAAACCTCCATTATCTTTCATATTTCATGTTATCTAAGATTATTATCCAACTCACGTAAATGAGTTGGGGCAAGATGAACTCATATGTTTTGATGAAACGATTTTAATACCTCCTTTAGAGAACACTTCCCATACCATTTCTACCATCCCTCCATCTTCTTTACCCATCACCATTGATACTCAAGCTTCTATCAAAGCCTCTTCTAATTATTCTCAAACCTAACCTATATCAACTACCCCATATTATCAACATAATCTAAAAAAAGTTACTCCTATTAAACTTTTTGTCTCTTATCAACATAAATTCACATGTACTTTATCTCCTCCTTTTGAGGACCTCTTTCAACACTATGAACCTCTTTCCAATAAAATTATTATGGGTTATGATGAGTGGGATCCTATCACAGAACTCATTAATCTCCCATGTTATAGAATTTTTTTTTTGTATAGCTCATGTGCTTGGTCACACACTTATAAATCAATCCAAGTTAGTTCTACACTTGATATAGCTAGGCACAATCATAGTAAAATTTTGTGGCACATAACATCTTAATGCACTAATACACTGACATTAATTCTACACAAGACACAAACCTTGTGTGCTCACCCAAAGTTTAGCAGTGAAGGGAATGTTGATCAAATTTCACCTTAGTATAATTTATTCAACCATTTTCATGGAGAGTTGAATAATAGTTGCAAGAATAGGTCATTTTAGAAGTCCAAAATTGTAAGTCAAGGAGGCTAAAGTATTTTGGCTCCATTGTAGTATATGTTGGGTTCTCCACAAGTCAATTCTTGGCCTCTCATTAACCCAAGTTACTCCTCAAGACTAAGTCATGTTCTCTAAATGACTCAACTTATAAAAGTTTCATGAGTAGAATTAATTTAGGTTTATGAACTCGAATTACTCCTTCCAATGCTTTATGGGTTTTCAATGATGCACGACTTTGGGTTTTCCAAGGATAAAGTATTATGAATTTTATAATCAAAAGTATTTAGAAAACATAAAATGGTCTTGATTCTTGCCTCTCGAAAGTGGCTCTTCAAAAAAAAATTAAAGGGCCTTTCTTGCCTTGTTCCCCCTAGTGTCCCTTTGAAAATTTTTGAAGGGCACTTTTCTTCCAAGTGACCCTTCAAAAAAGTTTTGAAGGGAACTTTTTAGCCCAAGTGTCCCTTCAAAATTTTTTGAAAGGCACTTTGTTGTCCAAGTGACCCTTCGAAAAAGTTTTGAAGGGCACATTTCTTCCCAAGTGACCCTTCAAACTTTTTTGAAGGGCACTTTGTCTTTGGAAATACCCTTCAAAAATGTTTCGAAGGGCCATTTCCTTTGGAAATGCCCTTCAAAAAAATTTCAAAGGGCCATTTCCTTTGGAAATGCCCTTCAAATTTTTTTGAAGGGACCTTATGCCTTCCCCAAGTGTCCTTTAAAACTTTTTTGAAGGACACTTTCCCAAGTGTCCTTCAAGAAAAAGTTTCTGAAGGAACTAGTCATTACCTTTCAGGCAAAATCCTTGAAAGAAGTCTTTCAAACAAATTATCTAAAGGAATTACTTTAGGAAAATTGATTGAAATAATAAAACCAACCTAATGGATCCCCATGACATGCCATAGGACATCAAATTTAGGGTAGCCAACTAGCCATTGGGATTCAAAGACATGACGTGTCGTAGGACATCAAATTTAGGGTAGTCACCTAACCATTAGGGTACAAAGATGATGTGCCATAGGACATAAAATTTAGGGTGGTCAACTAACCATTGATATTTAAAGATGACATGCTATAGGATGTCAAATTCATGCCTAAAGTCTTCAAGTAAGGAGTAAAGCCATACAGAGAACCCGATAGGGTCTTAAACAAAGATAGTACAAATTGGGTTTCCCAAAGAGCTTTGCTTATGAATTTTACAAGTAGAAGTAAT
Organism: Torreya grandis; assembly: GCA_037957365.1. Taxonomy (NCBI): domain Eukaryota; kingdom Viridiplantae; phylum Streptophyta; class Pinopsida; order Cupressales; family Taxaceae; genus Torreya; species Torreya grandis. Next base: position 210,977 of record JARHVA010009861.1, read on the forward strand.
GGAAAAGCATGAAAAGGAAGAAATAATGCTTTGTAATTTTTTAAAAGAGCTTTTCGTATGACTTTTACAAGTAGAAGCAATTAAAGAACCTGAAGAAGCAACTAGAAGTAAAGTCACATAGAAAACCTAAATAGGTCTACAATGCAAAATGTAGGAGCTCTCAAGAAGAATCTAAGGTTCACAGTAGTGATTCAAGCCATTTATTATGGAGGGTCATATCACCATTATTTTGAAATGATCCTGATCATTTCAAGAGGGTGAATCAAAGAGAAGGACAAACTCCAATTGAATGAGAGAACAACTAGAATTAGTTTCACCAGGATGGTGATTGCAAACCATTTTAGAGGTTTCTATTTTGGTGCCCAAGAGATCTCTCTTCTCTCCCTCTTTTACTATAAATAGGACCCTTAGGCTCTTGTTTTATTATCCATAGATAGTACAGTGAAGTTGTAATGGAATGTTTTGTCATTTTCTTGCCTTTGAGCAAAGAAGCATAAGTCTATTGTCTTTCTAAGCTATAGACATTTGCCTGGACATGCAAGAGACACAGAGTGACAACAAGTGATGTTTTATCCTTTTTTTCTCTATCCTTCATGTTTTTGAGCAAAGATTTGATCCAATAGGTCATGTAGAGTGTATTTTAATTGTATGAGATTTTGCACATGTGTAACCTTTTTTTTGGACTATATAGGTTATCTTTTCCAGTTATTTACCTTATATGATCTCATTTATTTTGTCTCTACATTGAAATACTTATGTTGGAATATTTTAGAGCTTAATTTATAGATTATATTCTATTGTATTGTGCATAAGTATAGGGCATACATGTGGATACCAATTCTTGGTGTATCACCATCTAAGACTAGGATTTTCATTTATGCAAACTTCTGACTCTTTTCACTCATAAAAATTAGTTCAATAGTTTTATTACACAAAAATATAATATATGGAGCTATCCATTTCAACCTAGAGGTTAATTTCCACTTATAGGCACACCCATAGACCTATAAATGTCCCAACGTTGCCCAAATATGGAGGAGGCCTAAACAACCTTCTTTTAGGGTACAAGATTTGGAGACAATAGGGATCAGGGCCTGCATTTGGCTAGTTGAAACATGGCACAACCTTAGTCTCAATAGGACTTATTCATTTAAAAAATGGGCTTAGACATTTTATCAACATGTGTCAGTCTGAATAAGATCCAGAAGTGCAAGCCTGTATTAGACTAGTTACATAACTTTTAAGGGCACAAGTCTTTAGGTGAAAGTTCATGTCTAGATAGTTATATCTATTAATGGTGCAAGTCATAGGGATAGTTAGTTAAGATTCATTTAGGTTCTTAGTCAAATCAAGGGAATGGATTATGTTCAGGTGCTCATTATTCAAGTTAGTGCTATAGGCATGATTACTAGGGTTTTGGTGCATGTTAGCTTCAACACTTGGTCAATTTTATAAGTATGCTGAAGTCACTCTATGGAATAGTGATGCCATTAACTACCTATAGTAGATATTTACATCATAATACATTCAAAACTGAAATTTATATCATTATTCATATAGAAATCAAGTTGTTACCATATAATAAAGCTAAAATATATGAAATGGATTAAAAATTGAGTAAATATGCAATGCCATTTCTATTAAATCACAATTCATTAATATAGTACAATTTATATAAAAATAGAGTATAATATATTTTATACACTACTAAATTCCCAATGGCTCATAGGTAAGCTTGGTCATTACAATGCATGTTCTTCTGAGTATCTATGCTAACTCAAACTATATCAATGGACTTCTCTATTTTTATAAAGCTTTGCTACATTAATATCGCATCCTTCTTCTTCAGGTTCAATATTTTTTTATAGGCAAGGGAGTGTTAAGCATGAAATATACTGAGAGGGGGAGGTGAATTAGTATATTATATATCTTTTAATTAATTTGATTTTATTTTAACCACTTAATCACACATTTAAGATATGAAATAAAACTAAAACAATAATATGCACCACATAAGAAAGAGAGAGACACCATATTTTTACGTAGAAACCCAAAGTGGAAAAAACCATGGAGAAAAATCCCAAGTATATGAATGAGAACCAAATAAAACTACAAAGTTTGCAAGCACCAACTTACAGGAGCACCAACCCCTTTGCCAGCACCAACATAATAACTATTTTTGAGCACTAACACACATGAGAACCAACCCCTTGTAAGGATTTATAAGCACCAACCCATAGGAGAACCAACCCCTCTTGTGTATAAAGCACAACTATCTCTCAATGTTGCTAACTCAACAAATGATATAACTTTACAATGTCTCCTGATTTTCTCTCTTTGAAAACAAATACAAACTAGGCACTCTCTTGCATATTACAAATGGCTTCTCAATCCTTTATTTATAGCTTTTTAAATGACGTTTGGCATTCACCCTTTGTGACCCTTCAATACTCATGGAAAATGACACCAAACTTGCATGACCCTTCATATCCTTGCATTCAAATAGTTACATGGTGACTCTTCATAATCAAATGCATCATTTCCTCTTTTGTTTTTATCTTGGTGACTTTTTGTATTCCTCAAAGTGTCCCTTCATGGAAAAATGAGCCATACCCTCTTTTGTCTTTACATGGTGACTCTTGGAATTCCTCAAGATGAATCGTCATGAAAAAATGCATCCCATTACTCTTTTGTCTTCACCCCATGACACTGACTTCTCCATGGGCCCTCTTTTGACTTATATGCAACCAAAAATACATTCGTTAATATTAAATAAATATTAACACACATTAGCCAAGATATGAATATTAAAAATACCATTAAATGCAATGGGGCCTTTATCACCAATAATAGACCTTTGACATCAATGATAATATTTATAACAATCTCCCCCTTTGTCATTGATGGCAACCTCAAACTAAAACTACCGCATCTTGAAACCTACACTGCATATGCCAACCTACACATTCTACCATCTGAAAAACATATAATAACTCCCCCTTATTATAGCAACTTGTACCTATTTTTTCACCTATACTTGTACCTATTTTTTTTTCTCCCCTTTTGAAATCAATGACAAAGGGCCTATCCTAGAGCTAACACTTAGCTCCCCCTCAATTGATGTTAATCCTCAATGGTAGGAAGTAAAATAAATTACTCCCAACTTCTCTCATAGATACTAAAATGTATCTTTTGGTAGAGCCTTTGTGAAAATATCTATAATTTGCTTTGTAGTACTAATATATTCCATCTTAACCTATTGATCTATAACCTACTCTCTCAAGAAGTGATATCTTATAGGAATATGTTTTGTTCTTGAATGCATCACTAGATTATTTAAAATATTAATATAACCTGTGTTGACACAAAAAATGGAAATAGGTTCATCATATTTTACCTTGATATCTTCCAAAGTTTTCTTTATCCAAAGCACTTGAGTACAACATAATACTCCTACAATATATTATGCTTCAGCTGTAGAAAGTGATACTCAATTCTACTTTTTGCTTAGCCATGACACTAAGCTATTACTGAAAAAGAAATATCCTCCACTTTTACTCTTACTATCATCCAAACAACCTACCCAATCTAAATCTATAAGAAATCAAAGTGAAATCTCTACATGTGAGATACCATAATCCATAATCCAATGCCCCCTTGACATATCTAAATATTATCTTCACCAATTGAACATGACTATCTTTTTGAGCTGACTGATATCTTGCAACCATACCTACTACATGCATGATGTCTAGCCTCAATGCTATCAAATATAAAATACTATCAATCACAGATCTATACAAAGATTGATCTACAATATGTGAATCTCCATCCTTGCTCACCTTATTTCCTATACACATTGGTGTGCCAACTGGTGCACAATCCTCCAAACCAAATGTCTTCAATAATTTCTTGGCATATTTACTTTGAGATATGAAAATTATTTTATCTGACTGAAATATTTGTAATCCAAAGAAAAATTACAATTCTCCAAGCATAGACATCTCAAATTATTTTTGCATATTATCAAAAAATTCTTGTCATCTTTTTAATGTTTCCTCCAACATGATGTCATCAATATATACCACAACAATCAATTGATGTTCACCTTCTATATTGATGTAGAGATTACTGTCCACAATTTTTTTATTAAAACCTTGATCTTATAGGTACTTATAAAGTCTTCAATACTAACCTTTTGGAGCTTGTTTCAATCCATACAGTGCTTTCTTCAATCTGCATATATGGTTACTAATATTTGAGAGAATAAATCTCTCAGGCTACTCAATGTAGACTTCTTCTTCTAGATTCCCATTTAAGAAGGCAAATTTAACATCCATCTAAAACACTTTGAAATTTTTAAACACTACATATGCAAAAAACATTCTAATAGCCTCTAGCCTTACCACTGGTGCAAAAGTTTCTTCAAAATCTATTCTCTCAATTTGAGCATATCTTTTACATACTAATCTTGCTTTATTCCTGGTCACATCTCTATTTTCATTCAATTTATTTCTATAAACCCATTTTGTTCCTATCACATTATGATCTTTTGGTCTAGGCACTAATTCTAAAGTATCATTTTTTTCTATCTAATTTAATTTTTCATCCATTGCCTTAACCCAATGCTTATCATGTCTAGCTTCTGAAAAAGTTTTCAGCTAAATTTTGGATAATAAAGAGAAATTAACTTGCTCAAATTCACTTACCATCATTCTTTTGGTGTGAATTCCTTCATTTATGTCCCTGATGATGTCACTTTCATTATGATTTCTCTGGACATATTTGGATGGGGTTTTGGTGTCATTTTTCTTCTTCTTCTCATCTTCATTTGATTCTTCAAAATCTTCCTCTTTAATGATTTCAAGAATTTCTATTGGATCACTAATTCTTTTTGCTCCTTCTTCTATCCTGACACTTGTAATTTCAACTATTTTCTTGGTTCTTTTAATATAACATTTATAAGATTTAATTTTTCAAGAATAACCAATAAATATACCTTCATCTACTCTAGATTCAAACTTACCCAATTTTTCATCGATTCTCTTTATAAAGCATCTGCCACCAAAAACTCTAAAATAATCAACTATTACTAGTTTGTCTTTCCATAGCTCATATGAAGTCTTGTCACTATTAACTCTCAATAATGCTCTATTCTGAATATGCATTACTGTAGCAACTACCTCTCTCTAATCTTTATCTAGTATCTGAGATTCATTTAGCATTGTCCTTGCCATCTCTTGAACTATTTTATTTCTCTATTCAACTACTCCATTTTATTGTGGAGTTATGGATGTTGAATAATGTCTCTTTATTCCATGGTCTTCACAAAACTCAATAAACTGATCTAACATGACTTCTTCTCCTCAATATAATCTTAGGCACTTAATCTTCAAATTAGATTCATTCTCTACTAATGCTTTGAATGCTTTAAAATATCTGAAAGCTTCTTATTTTTACTTTAAAAATATTACCCAAGTCATGTGAAAAATAATCAATAAGTAACATGAAATATTTCTCACCTTGAGTACTTTGAGTTCTCATATGTCCACATAATTCATTGTGCACAAGCTCTAGTATTTGAGTGGTTGAGTACTCTTTTGTTTTGAACTGCCTTTTGGCCTACTTCCCATGCTGACAAGATTCATAAAGTGTGTTGGATGGATTTTTAATCTTTGAAAGATTTATGACTACTTGATTCTTGTTGATATTGATAAGATTATCAAAATTTATATGTCTCATTCTGTGCCATAGCCAACTTTCTTCAATCTGACTCAAACAACATCTTTGACCTTTGATGTCTAATAACATATATTAATTATTACCTATTCTTTGAGTATCTACAACCAACACATCTAAATATTTTCTCCTAATTTCACAACCTTTTACATAAAACTTTAGTCTGTGCCCCTAATCATGCATTTGTCTTACACTCAAAATATTATGCTTAAGACCTACATACAAAACATTTTCATTTTTAGTTCTACCATTATCCAAACTTAGTGTACCTTTTTTGACAATTCTCATAGTAGTATTATCTCTGAATTTCATTGTGCTACCATTGATCTTCTTCAAGGTTATAAACTTGATCTTGTCTCCTATCATGTGCCTTGAACATCCATTGTCAATGAACCATGGATTTGCTTTATTTCTTGCATGCAAAGCTATCTATACCAACATATATTTTTTATTTTATTTATTCTGCCATGGACCTATCTAAACTTTATTCTTGATGAATGGAGCCTTGAAACTCTTGTCCTTCTTGACTGACATGAACACGCTTCTATAGTACCAATCTATGTGTCTGAAGTTGTTGCACTTGTAACAAATTATAGCCTCTTCATTAAAGCCTAATAGAGGAGCAAAAGATTTATGGCTTCTACTTGAATCTACATGAGTTTCCTTCTCCTTATTTCTAAAATTATTAGCCTTTTTTTAACATTCTATTTTCTTATGACCATATCCATTATAATAAAAATAGTAAGCATAAAAATAGGACTTATTTGTGTATCTCTAACCTGATTACCTTTTGTAGATCTGTTCCCTTTAGCATTTTTTATTTGAGATGTCTTTTGTATTCTTAACTTCTTCCCTTTTTATTTCCTTTTTTATAAGAGCTTCAGCATAGATCTTTTATTTTTCTGTGTTAACCTTGTTGTGAAAGTAGTGGCCTCCCCTTTCTCTTTTTCAAATTTGATACCTATCTTATCTGACATTGATCTTTAAATTTTTAATATCTTATTCAACATATTAGTGTTATTTTCAAATTTTGAGTCATTTATTGCTTTATTTATTTTCTCAATATCTACTTTTAAAGAAGAAATTTCAATAACATACCTTTCACATTATTCACTTACTTTTTTCAACTGTACCATTAGATTTTTTTCATGCTTCTTGCTTCTTCAAAGTGTGCTTCTAGATCTTCAATTATTTTCTTTGACTCTTTTTCATTTTTATCAATCTGGAGCTTTAATATTTGACTATTCTTCTCAAGAGCTTTTAACTCTTTTAAGGCACAAACAATTCTCCTTCTAGATTCACTTGAGCTTCATCATGTTCTTCTTCCTTATCATCTATACTTTTACTTGTAGAGGCAACTTTATGTATGGCCATGAATAGAATCTCTTCTTCTTCTGAATCACTACCTCCACTATTTTTGGTTGAGCTAGGATCTTTAGAATACAAAATCTTCTTCTCAAATCATTTCTTGAATTTTCTTTTGAAATTCTTCTCGTATGTAGACTTTTCTTCTTCATTGTCACTATTACCCTTATCTGGGCACTTAGCTACAAAATGTCTAATCTTTCTATAATTAAAACATTTAAAAGGTAATTATCCTTCATATTTATCTGTGCCCTTTTTTGGCTTGCAAATGAATACATCTCCATTTTCATCTTCATCATCATTATAACTGTCACTTGATTCTTAAATCTTAGCCTTCTCTTTCTTTGATGTCTTGAAAGCAATTTCTCTCTTTGAGGGTTTCTCTTGTTTTGTCTACATTTCATATGTTGTAAGAATACCATGTAGCTCATCCATCTTTATCTTGGCTAAATTCTTCATCTCTTCAATTTATAATTCTTTTACATCATATCCCAATGGTAGAGATCTCAAAACTTTTTGTATCACAATTGATTCTTCTAAATTTTATCTAAAACTTTGAATCTGATTAACTATTTAATCAACCCATAAAAGATAACTTGCTATATTTTCTTCCTCTTCCATCTTCAAACTGTCAAACTATCTTCTGAAAGTTTGAAGCTTATCTTGTTGAACCTTTCCATCACCTTTGTAAATATTCTCAAGTTTTACCCAAGTTTCATGAACAGATTTATATTGCATAACTTTAACAAATTTTGATTCATATAAACTACATAAAATAACATTTAAAGCTTTAGCATTATTTTCACTTTCCTTCTTTTCCACTGAAGTAGTTACATGTGTCTATGGCTCTTCATATTCCTCCACCACTGCTTGCCAAATGTCGAATCTAAGGGCCATCAAATAAGTCTTCATCCTTATGCTCCAAAAAGTATAATTTGTCCCATCAAATAAAGGTGCCTTATTTGTATAAAAACCTTCATGTGATCTAGTCATCATGCTTTCTCAATCTATCTTCAAGTTATAAAACTTTTTCCAAAAGAACGTGCTCTGATACCAATTGTTAAGCATGAAATATACTAAGAGGGGAGGCAAATTAGTATATTATATATCTTTTAATTAATTTGATTTATTTTCTTTAACCACTTAATCACACATTCAAGATATGTAATAAAACTAAAATAATAATAAACACCACATAAAATAAAGAGAGACACCAAATTTTTATGTGGAAGCCCACAATGGGAAAAACCATGGAGAACAATATCAAGTATATGAATGAGCACTAATTCAAATTACAAAGTTCACAAGCACCAACTTGCAAGAGAACCAACCCCTTTATCGAGCACCAACATAGCAACCTTTTTTCATCACCAACCCACATGAGCACCAACCCCTTGCAAATATTTATGAGCACCAACCCCTCTTGTGTATAAACATAACTATATCTCAATATTGCTTACTCAATAAATGATATAACTCTATAATATCTCCTGCTTTTCTCTCTTTGAAAACAAATACAAACCATACACTCTCTTGCATATTACAAATGGCTTCTCAAGCCTTTATTTATAGCTTTATAAATGACATTTGGCATTCACCCTTTGTGACCCTTCAATCCTTATGGAAAATGGCATCAAATTTGCATGACCCTTCATATCCTTGCACTTAAAAAGTCACATGGTGACTCTTCATAAGCAAATACATCCTTTCCTCTTTTGCCTTTGTCTTGGTGACTTTTTATATTCCTCAAAGTGCCTCTTCATGGAAACATGTGCCATACCATCTTTTTCTTCATATGCAGACTCTTGGAATTCCTCAAGATGACTCTTCATGAGAAAATGCATCCCACTCCTCTTTTGTCTTTACCCCATGACTCTTTGACTTATCCATGGACCCTCTTTTGACTTATATGGAACCAAAAAATATATTTGTTACTATTAAAAAAAAAAACACACATTAGCCAAGATATGAATATTAAAAACACCATTAAATGAAATGGGGCCTTTATCATCAATAATAGACCTTTGACATCAATGACAATATTTCCAACAAGGAACATCTTTTAGCTAGGTTAGATGGGTGCATGTTAGGGGCTGAGCTATCACTAAGAGTCATTATTATACTAAATCCACTAATCTAACACCTATGCTCTCCAACCACCATGTGTAATAATTAAAAATATGTCCTTAAAAACCCAAGTGCTAAGTAATGACCTGATAGCTAACATAAGATCTTTGAAGATTATTCTAGCTAACACTAAAAGTATCAAAATAGCAACCATTTGCAATGATTGCTTCACATTGAGATGTGTTGAGTTAGCATAGTTCACTCGATATCCTAAAAAGGAGCCCAATATTACTCCTTACAAAATTGATAGTTTGCCCTCAGACTAGTCTTTTAGTGCCTTTGCTTCACAAAATTTAGGCACACTCTACTACATCTCTGCCTTGAAGTTCTCAAAGCTTTGAATGGTGAGCTTGATATCTTCAATGGCACCATCTAATTTTATCAATATATCCTTGAGTGTGAACAAATCCATGCTCTCCATTTATTTTCTTAAGGCTTCCACCCCTTCCTTAGCTCTTCTCACCTTGCCATCTAAAATGTCCCCTTGATCACTTACCTTTGTTTGAAAGGCATGGAAGAGTGCTTCTAGGTCTTGCTCTTGGGTTTTTAGTTAGGAATTTTAGGTGTTGACTTGTGCCATAACATGTATGCACTCCCACCTGACCATAGTGAAATCATGCTTCATCAAAGCATCCTTCTCCTCTTTATCCTTTTGAAGGTGCACATCGACGACTGATGCTTGAGTGATGAAGTTTCCAAATATGACATCCACTTCTTTCATTCCCTCTTCCAATTTGATGAAGAGGTCCTCCACCATATCGATCTTTTTATTTATCTCTCTTTTGATGGCTTCACAAGGGTCTTCTTATTTCTCTAACACCAATTTCATCCTAGGGAGTATTTATTCTACTAATGTATAAACTTTATTAACCTTTTTCATTTCCAAAGTATCCATACCACCCAAAAGGGATGGATCCACTTCTTTGACATGCTTGACCAGCTACTGGAGTTTGAGCTTCATTGATTTCATTTATTCCTCTACCTCTTATGATCTTTATTTCCACTTGTTAGCACAAAAATCATTGACGATGTTCTTGTGTGCTACTATTGAGGCCATCTTAAAGAGGGAACTAGCCAACCTTATGGTGTTCATATCTTTTGGATTTACAAGTTGGTATTCATGCCCCTCTTCTAGTTTCTTATAAATTTGGATTGCCTTCTTCAGTACCTCAAACTAAGGTTGGTCCATGTAATAATTGAGATCCAAAGAAACTTGATAGAACATTAAAGACATGGTAGTTTTAGGGTGCATGTAATCCAACATGTAGAATTCATCATCTTCAGTGAAATCCCTCTATGACTTTTCCCTATAGATTGGCTCATACTCCTCTTCCTCAACCAGCTCCTTCTCTTCTTTGCTAGCACTAGTGCTTTCTCCAGTGCCTTATTCTTCTTCCTCTTCTTGATCTACTAGGGGTTCTTCATCAGATTTATCCCTTTGGTCCATCTCCTCTCTTTACTCAACACTACTTTCACCATTTTATCTTTGGAGGGGTTCTTCCTCAAACTTTTCCCCCTTGTCTGCTTCTTCTTCTTATTGTGTCTCTTTGGCATGAACCTCCTTGGTGTTAGCCTTACATTCCTCTTGCCCTATCTAGGTATATAATACCTTCTCTATTTTTTATTTTGAGGTACCAACATCACCTTATTTATATATAAGTTCCCACTTAGAATTAAGGCATGCCTATTGTGTAGCTTCTTCTACCAGGCTGGAGTGGGTACTAGGTGCCTCTTTAGTTGCTTTCTCATTTCTAGGTTCCATACTAATGGAAACCTTTTCCTCTCTTTCTTTCTTCATTCTATCCCTTTTTGCCTAGGTCACCTTCTCTTATATTTATTTTCTTTTGGCCTTTTCTTCTTTATCCATTTTCTTATTAGTTTTCCTTTTCTTGCCCTGTGCTCTACATTTCTCTTCTTCTACCTTTATCTCCTCAACCTCCACTTGATCAATTTTATCTTAGGTCATGCCCTTAGCCCTCATAACCTCTCACTTGTAGTACAAATCTAGTGCCAAATTGATGTGATCTTAGTCTAGGCCTATGCCCTCCCATTTTCACTTCAATTCTTCTTTAGTTGGTATTCCTGAGGGTTTTACTTCTCCAAATGCTTTTACCTTACTGGGATCTTCACCTGTTCTTCCTTCCTTCCTCCTTTCCTCTTTCCTTTTTCTCCCCCTTAATGAGACATGCATAAAAGAGCACCAATCCTCCATTATAATGACCTCTGGATGGAACTTCATTAATTGGTAGGACATTTTGGTGAGTATTTTGGTGTCTACTTTTACCACACTCACTGTTTCTACTCGATGCACTATTATTTTTATAGTGGTTGCTTCAAGCATTATATGTGCCTATTTTGAGTCCTATTGTGCCTACTCAAAGCTTGATCCCTTCCATTTCCTCACCATAATAAACCTACTAATGTTGAATCATAGTAGGTATAAGTTACAAAATCTTTGAATGGTGATGGCACTTCTACAATCATGGGATCTATGACTATTCCCTTAGCTCACGAGCTTCACTAGCCTTTAATGGTGGCTTGGGCATATATTCATTGTTTTAAATATCTAGTTTATGTATAATCCTCTCTCCACACCTCTCCAAATCAAATCTTACTCTAAACACAAACCTTATTAGCATGTAGTCATTCACTCTTAGTGCTTGAAAGTGCTCAAATCTCACTAGTATAGGGTTTTCACACCTTGACTCTTCGGTTTTCACTTAGGTTCACTCTTAGTCTTAAGTTAGTATAAAATTTGTAACATAAAGAATTCTATCACTTGTTAATTTATACCCTTTCCTTATCTACCATCATTAATGTATGTCTTTTATTGCATGGTGATGCCTAAATTTCATAAAAAATGCAAAATTTTATGAAATCCACAAAAATATTTTATCATCAATACATTAAATGAATATCTTTATGCCTCTACCACTACTTCATTAAATTTTCTCTAATGGTAATTTGGTTCGGTGATGTTTATTTCAAATGATCACTTCCTACTCAAACCTAAGTGGATACCAACTATCTTAGATGATTCTTCTCCTACGTTGGTTCACTTGGCATGAAATTTGCCTTTCTTATGGTAACCTCAGTGAAACACCTCACATATACATAATTTAGCCTCCTCGATTCCACTTTCTCTTTTAGCTACACTTTAATTTCAAGAATGCTTCTATGTTTTGGTTAGTTTCTTGTGCTTTGTCTTACCTTGTCCTATCTTACCCCATATAAATCCCTTTCACTAGTCCCCTAGTACTTTGTCTTCTCTTTTGGTTCTTTTGTGCATGGTCAGATGGTATGTCTTCACTTTATTTCTTGATCCCAACCATGTTGATCATCTTCACCTTCTTGTTTGGTCTTTGGCACAAGATCAATTTATGCACCTCTTTCTAATGTTAGTGTAAAGGTTACCTTTTCATTTATGAAATTTGTCATTTTGCTCTCAAATCTTTAAAGTCTTGTAACTCCCTCATGCCCAAAAACTTAGGCATATATCCCTAGGTGCTTAAAAATCAAATGAGCTCAACTCACCCAGCTAGTATTATGTGCGGAAGCACCATAATATTTAATTTTTAGGCTATTAATAGCCTTGTAATGTTCACCTTAAACACATGGATCTTGTGCATCTTCTATTTGTGTCTAGTGGGTTTCACATGCCCACCACTTAGATGTCTGGCCTCATGTGATTTAATGGTGAAAATTATGCGTGAAAGGATAAAGTAGTCCATTTATGGGATTGAAAGTGCCCTTCATTGGGAACCTTGTACATGGGGTTTTATTCACCTCTTTCTGAGTCTGATGAGTCTCATGTGCCCGCCACTTAGATGTCTAGCCTCAAGTTCTTAGAAAGTGCAAGTGCTTGAATCACCTAGTTGGAATTATGCATGATAGGTCAAGTAAATTTACTAGAGCTGGATTAGATTCACGTGCCCATAGCTTAATTGTCATGGCTTCATATACTTAGAAAATGCAAGTGCTTGATTCACCAAGCTAAAATTAAGCATGAAATACTAGTAGATATGTATTTACAGCCATCATGCACTGCTTATTGCCTCTTTACACAATACAAGGAAAAATAAATAAAAATAATGGTTTGGCTTGTGCCAAAATATATTCTATTAAGCTCAACTCAAACTAACTCATGACTGAGAATTCAGTGTTCTTATGGTGTAAGCACCATCCCATTATCAATACAGCTTTAATTGGTTGCCATTAAAATTACCTAGGAGTATTTCACTAGATAACATGTGCAACTTTCATGTGCATATCTCCAAGATGTGGTGGATGGTATATGCACCCATCCACCTTATTTAAAATTTGCCTGGGTACATAAGGTAATTTAATTCATAGATCAACACCAATATTCCTTTGGTCAACTCCTTGCACTTGATGTGCTTGTCATACTAGAGCTTCTGGTGTACCTTTTTAATTTTCTAACTCCATCTTACTTGGGTGTATTTTTCATCTAAATGCTCTAGGTCTTCTAACCTTGTGCTCAAATATTCTTGGTTGTCTAAGTGGCCAATATATGCAATACATAGGGATAACATAATGAATTCCATGGGGAGAACTTCTTTAGCATAAAACACCAATTGAAAGGGTGTAGCTTTATTCAAGAACTTATATGTCATGTGGTACACCCATAATATTGCTAAAATGCAATCATCCCAATCTTTATGACCAAAATTGCATATCTTTATTAGGCGCATTCCCAAGATCTTGTTGAATGATTCAGTTATGTCATTTGCCTATGGATGATATAGGGTGGTCTTGTGGTGCACCACCATGTATTCAATTAAGAGGATACACACTATCTAATTGATGAAATGAGTTCCCCTATCATTATTCAAACTTAATGGGTACCCATATCGATGTTTTCCAAAATGAAGCACATAACTTGTGTGGCTATCTAGTTTTTTGTCAATGTAACCTTAGCCCACTTAGTCAAATAGTTAGTGGTCACCAAAATATACCTTACACCTATACACCATGTTAAGGGAGTTATTGGTTCAACAAAATGAATGGTCCATTTCTGTAATGGTGTTTGGGAAAGAATGGGTATGAGAGACATCTCATCCTAGTGGTTGGGATTCCCAATGTGCTAGCATATGTCACATGTCTTGGTGTACTCCTTTGCATCTTGAAATAAGCTTAGCCACCACAAGAATGAGTATAAAATCTTATGTGCTATTACATCTCTAGTGAAATGGCCTCTTATGATTCCCTCATGTGCTTCTTGTAAGATGGAATCTCTTTTGTGTTATATAACACACCAATGTAGGACTTTATCTCTACTTAGTTTGTATAGCTCCCCCTCAATGAACTAGAAGGGGGTGGTGTAAACATCAAGTTACTTATTTTGCTTATTTAACATGGTCTAGGTTGAAAACCTAGATGTTGGGAAAGTATAAATTTTTGCCAAGTATTTAGGGACACAATGGACTTTTAACAGTTGCATGCTCAACATGTTGTCCTTAATTGGCATTGCCACATCACCAAAATTTATGTAGGATAAATGGTATGGCCCCAAGTTCTACTTTCTAGTTTTAACAATAATGAATAACTAGAACTCCTAGAATAAAACTATCCATGTGCATATGCACCTATGTAAAATAAGCTTATTCACAAGGTACTTGAGTGCCTCATGATCAGTGAAAAAGATGAATAGGATCATCAATATATATTGCCTAAATTTCTATAAGGCATAGATAATTGCTAGTACCTCATGCTCGATGGTGGGGTAATTCTATTTTGCTTGCATTAATTTCCTACTTGTGAAGGAGATGGGGTGGTCTATCTTTCCCTCACCTAGTTTCACCAATATAGTTCTAATTGTAGAGCCTTAAGCATCAACATGGATGTGGAAAGAGTAGTCCAATCTAGTAATTGCAAAATTGGCATGTTAACCAACTTCAGCTTTAATGTTTAAAAATCCTCCTCTTGTGTCTCACCCTAATAAAATGGGTCATATTTGCATAAGAGCTCCTAAAAAATCACTATAATCTTTGCATATCTCTATATAAACTTATTGTAGTAACCACAATGACCTAGAAAGGCATGAAAATCCTTTTACATTAAAAGAGTCTGAAGCTAAATTATGATGGCTATCTTTGTAGGGTCAATAAGTAAAACATCTGTGCAGATGATGTGCCTGAGTAATGTTCCAAAGGGTGTTATGAAGATGCACTTCTTCAATTTTAACAATATCTAAAGCTTCCTACACTTCTCAAACATGAGGCATAAATTATCATAATGGTCCCTTATAAGGACATATATAGTCTAGTCATTGAGATAGACTTGGAAGAACTTATGGATGGTTGAGTACTAAACCTATTGGTGTAGGTTGCATCATAGAGCTCAATAGTGTGGAAATACTCTCTTGTGGCATTAAGACACTTCTTTTGGGTTGTTACCTAGTTAGTGTAGCTAACATCCTCTAAATGGGAATGCTTGTGCTTATGTTCTGAATTCTTGGGTTTGCACTCACTAGCTTCATGATATTATTTTTCAATTCCTTATAAAGTGTCACTTGTTCAATCACAAATTATTAGTTCAAATTTTGAAGTCTATCAAATTTAATGTCGATAATAGGGTCAATTATCATTCTTATATTTTCTGGTGGAAAATCTAGTGGATGATCTTGTACTTCATGTTTAAAAAGGGTAGGGACTTCTAGAATATCCTTATTTGCCACATCTTGGAGGAACCCAAGTCATTCTTCACCCAACTAATGATCTTGTTCTCTTACTTCTTCCTCTCTTTCCTTGTAATTTTATAGTTAAAGGGATCCTTCCCCATGCCCTTCCCACTCACTACAGGTCCTCTCGACACTTCCAGGCTCTAAATCCTCTATCATCTTGTGATTTCACTTGTAGTTCTACCTTAAGATCTCTTGAGTGTCAAGTTTCTCATCCCTTTCTATCATGCCTCACCTATACTTCCCCTTCTCACCTTCTATGCTTACTCATACACATAAGGATTTTATCCTTTCATTCTTATAGATTCAATACCATAACCCACCAACACTTATTTAGTTTGGTGTCAAGCACTCTTATGAATTTTCCCCTTGGTTCATGAAATAACTCATACTCTACTTCTTTATGGAAAGAGAAGGTTGACACTATAAATTCCAACACAGCGATTTAGTGCATCACTCCACGACTTGTCTATAGTGTGCATCCAAATGTCATCTAGGATCTCAAGCCTCTATAAGCACTCCTTTTTCCACTCCAAGCACTATCTATAGCTTCATATTCTAGAGGTGGTATAGGCAACCAACCACTAGTAAACATGCTCAAGTAGTTCACATAAGAACACCTCATACAGAGCATCATATAGGTTGGTTTGTACCTTTTATCTTGGCTTCTATCTTTGGCATGTTGGATGATTCTACATAAACTATCTTCCACATGATATATCCAGTGCTTTATGTTCTCAAGAAAAAGTTGGAGCATCACTCTATTATACCATTGTAACAATAAAATTCAGCATGAATCCTAGCAATGGAGCCAAAATGTTGTATAAAAGTTATTTTGTATAGCTCATGTGTTTGGTCATGTACTTAAAAATCAATCCAAGTCAGTTCTATACTTGATACAACTAGGCATAAACATAGTAAAATTCTATGGTGTACAACATTTTAACACACTATTGTGCTAACATCAATTCCACATAAGGTGAAATCCTTGTGCGATCACTCGAAACATAATAGTGAAAGGACTGAGGCCCATAATGGGCTAGTTAAAACATGGAAAAACCTTAGTTTCAATGGGATTTAATAATTTTCAAAATGAGATTAGGTGGTCTATTAGTGTGTGTTATTCTAAATAAGATCAAGAGGTACAAGCCTATATTGGACTAATTACACAACTTTCAAGGGCATGAGTCTTTAGGCTCAAGTTCATGTCCAGATAGTTATAGTTATTAATGATGTAAACCATAGGGATAACGAGTTAAGAGTCATTCATGCACTTAGTTGAATCAAGGGAATTACATGTGCTCAGGTGTTCATTCTTTAAGCTAGTGTTCTAAGCATAGTTACAAGGGTTTTGGTGCATGCTAACTTCAACACTTGGTCAATTTTACAAGTGTGTCGAAGTCACTCTATGACATAGTGATGCTATTAGCAACTTGGAGTAGAAATTTACATTGTAATACATTCACAACTAAAATTTATATCATTATTCATACATAAATAGTCACAACCATATAATAGAGATAAACTATATGAAATGGATCAATAACTGAGTAAATATGCAATGCCATTTCTATTAAGGCATAGCTCATTAATAGAGTATAATTTATATAAAAATAGAGTATAATATCATTTCTAAACTACTACATGCCCATTGGCTCATAAGCAAACTTGGACATTACAATGCATGTTCTTCTCAGTATCAATGCTAACTCAAACTATATCAATGGCCTTCTCCATTTTTACAAAGCTTCACTGCATTAATATCATGTCCTTCTTCTTTAGGTTCAAGATTATTTTTATAGGTAGGGGAATATATTTTATCCAGGTCAGATGGGTGCACATCAGGTGTTAAGCTATTTTATTCCACTAACTCCACTACTTTGACACCCATATTCTCTAATCACACATCCAATACTCCAAGGGATGTCCCTAAAAACCAAATTTCTAAGTAACTGCCTACCAGTTGGTATAAGATCTTTGAATATTCTTATAACTGGTGCTAAAAGTATCAAAAGAGTACCCATTTATAACAATTGCCTCACACTGATATGTGTTGAGTTGGTGTGGTCCACATGGTAACACAAAAAGGGTCCCAACATCCCATCTCAAATCCCATTTCTTGAACTTATGTGGACCTCTTCACATCATCATAACTATCTTATGTAGATTTTTTTTGAAATGAACATCCCTCATCCTCCTGTAGTAGGATGTAAAACAACCTTATTTAGATCTAAAGATAACATTTTACAACAATGCGAAGAGATGTTCATACATGTTGATTGAATAATGGACACTTATCTTTCCCTCAAATTCCCCATTGCTTCCATGATTCCTAATGATATTCTATTTCATGTAGATGATCCCCCTCTTTTCATTAATATTAAAATTAGTGATAGCCAAGTCAAGCATGACTTGATTGATGAGGGTTTTGTCACTTATGTTGCCTCTCTTGATTTTATCAAAACCCTTGGATATTATAAATGCAATCTTAAGTCCAGACATAGATCATTTCAAGGCTATGACTGAAGGTAAATGCCTCCTTTAGGTTGTGTGTGGATCCCCATTACCATCCCACCTATCATTATTCATGTGAAAGTGATGATATTTAAATTTCTTCTATCTTACAATATTTTTCTTTGTAAGCCATGGACTCATTGCATGAGAGTTGTTGCCTCTTCTGCTTGCCAATGCATTAAATTTCCTCATAATTGAGCTATCTATAGGATTAAGGATAACACTAACCCTTGTGATTTTAAATAATTCCAAGACCATGGAATATTCAAGATTCCTACCCTTCAACCCTTAACAAACATTCCATTTCATGAATCTCAATAGTTTAACTTTCTCATGAAATCCACTTGAGGTTATAATGGTCACCCCAAACTCATTAGGAATATTCCCCCTAACCTCCTAGATTTTGGTGATGATGATCTTGATGAGATAAATCTCAAGATTAAAACTTTTAATCTCTCACCTCATCTCATCTCTTAGCTTCCCTCTTCTTTACAACTTTGTTATCATCAACCAACTTGTGATGATATCCCCATTACCTTAACTAAGACTTGACATTCCATTCATCACACTAGATCGAATGATAATGTCTTCCATACCTACACCATTGATATTTATACACCTAATTATGATGATGGTTATACCTTAGATGATCCATTATTAGGAGGACTTATTTAGGCCTGAGATGTTAAGATTATTCATTATCATTCCTCTTTTCTTTAGTTTTTTTGTACATCTTCCCATGTTCCATATTATATCATTCCTAATTTTAGTATTTTTCCTCTCTATCCCAAGGTAGAGATGGTGCAAACACATATATTTTCTAAATAAACTCATAAGAGTATGATTATGTATTGTGTTATGACTAGTCCCTGTCACTTTTCTAGGTACCATGACTCATATAGCCTACTTATCCCTGAGATGCGTGTGATTCTCCTTCAACCTTCTATGAACCCCTTCCCTCCCTCAATAGAGCCTAGTTTAGATCCCCTTCCCACTCCTATTTTAGCTAAGTCTATTACTAATTTTGATCCTAACACTCCTACAGTCAAGCCTTGTCTAATATCTCCACTAGCCCTACCTTCTTTTGATGATGGTTTACTCCCTTTATTGCAACTGGTTCCTTCATCTACCAAATGGGCCAATTATCCTTATTGTGACATTCATAAAGTTATTGATCACTAGACTAGAGATTATTCCCTATACCAAGCTCCTTTAACTTCTATTACACCTCCTCCTATGAGTACACCAATAAATACTACTCACAAGTGTATTTGTTTCTTCCACAACACTAATAATCATTCATCCACACATTGTCACAAACTATGATAATATATTAACACTTTGTATCCTACCACTCCTCAATATTCAGATAAGGATATACCTCCTCCAAAGGTATTACCTAAGTATCTTCCTTAGTATGGAGAGGTATATTGGCTATGGCACTAATTTGGCACCCATCACACTAATCATTCCTACATCCTTCAACAACAACTTAAGGATCACCTTCTAACCATTCCTACACTTTCTACCCTTCTTCCCATAGGTCACTCTCAAAATAAGGCTCCCCCTTCTTCTCGAGTAGTTCCACCTCCTATGGTTCCATATATTATTATGGTCCCTTCTTTTTTTTTAACTAAGCGGGGTAAAAATTTAATCAAAGACAAGAAAAGCCAAAAACATTACATAGCCTTGTCCTTCTCGACTAGAAACCTTAGCTTCAGGGAGAAGTTCAGAGGCAACATACTGTAATCTAAAATTTCCCATTGGGGCCCTTGGTCGGAAGCCCATTTGGCCAAATAGTCAACCATCTTGTTCCATTCCTGGGGAATATGTATGAACTGCACAGAATTCATCACCGAACTTAACTAAATAACTTTTTGGACAACCATAGCCAGACGCCACTCGGCTCTATCAAAATTGTGATTGCTAATAAGATCAATGACAATTTGGGAGTCAGATTCACAAATTATATTTTGCCATCCTAGTTGGCAGTAATGCTGCATTGCTTGAAGAATTGTGAAAGCCTCCATGTAATTATTGAACTATCTTCCCTTATAAATAGAGAAAATGAACTGGATGTTACCTGAGCTATCTCAACCTATGCCCCTAATTCCAGCTTCCCTTGGATTTCCTTTTGAAGAGCCATCGGTGTTAACCTTTAGCAATCCAGGAGGAGGGGGCATCCAACGGCCTCTTCTACAAATCGATTTATGCAAATGTCGACCTCTGTTCCCAGGCCATGAGGAAGGGATGGTGGTAAGACCATCCAATAAGATACCAGTGATGCTATAAAGGATTTCATGCTCCTCATCCGCCAAGCCATTTGCTCTAAACTACTGTGCACCCAACGATTCTAACAGGGACGCACAGACTGTCTCCCATATAACAATGCTATGTCTCTGTTCTAACTGAAAAATCCTCCTATTACGTTTAATCCAAACATTCCATAATACAAATGTAAGTCTAGCAAACTAGGCAGCTTGAAGAATTGGTGCTTTGGACTTTGGGACACTCAGACCATTCCAAAAATTAGCTAAAGAGGAGGCATGCCAATAGGGTCTTTTCCACGCGTCCCACCAGCTGTGCCAAATCCTTTTGGCATACAGACAGAGAAAGAAGAGATGTACCCCTATTTCAATCTCACTACAGTAGAGCACACATTTATTATGGTCCCTTCTTCACCCATTATTCATCTACCCATTAATCCTTCACTCATGGACCTTCCCTCACCTATGGATCCTTCTCCACCTGTGATTCCCTCACCTATGCCTCCTTCCATATTAGTGACCCTTTCATCTCCTATAGATTCCACTCCTATGCATTATCCTAAGCATCCTTTGCATGATATCCCTGATCATCACAATCCTTTAAGTATTCCTACCTTTTCTATTGAGGATATTTGAAATGAATTATTTTCCCAATTTTTTTTGAAGTTGATGAGACATTAGCTGTAGTTTGCATTCAACTTCATAGATATTTATCAAATGTTATTGATAATTTGTGTGGACAAATATATTAGTGCTTAGAAGCACATGAATGGTGTTCTTAAATTTTAATTTGTACTGGGCGTGTGCTCCAACTTTATCTTTATTTATGTGTTATATCATTTTACATTGTGTCAAATTCTTATTTATCTTACAAGGTGACTTTAGTTTTGCACTTTATATTACTTATGATGTCATTATGTTTTCTTATGGATTTGTTATTTATCATTTCCTTATTTTTCTTTGTGAGTTTATTTCTTATGATTCCCTTGTTATTTTTCATGATTGTTTACTATCTTATCTCTATAAAAATAGATAATTGTTATTTTGACTTGGTTATATAAACCTTTCTCCCTTTAGTCATTCCTTCTTTACCAAGTGATCAATTATCAAACAATTCATCTCATTATAATCTCCTTTTACCAATTGATTTTGGATCTCCTTTCTTACCCTTTATTCCATTTCATAAAATAAGCATGTATATGGTTGAGACTTGAGATAACATGTTTTGGTTACTTAGCTTCTTTTAGCCAAAGCCTAAAGCTAATTTGTGTGTATCACTCTATCTCTCATCATTGGTCATTCCAAGTCCATATGGAGGAGGAATCTTAAAAAAAAATCCATAAAAAAATTCAAAAGCCAATTCATTTAATAAAAGGCAATGATCTAAAAGGCAACATTTAAAATTATCAAAAGTCAAATCACTTTTAAAAACATGATTTTGAGCACATCTCATTATTTTAATCGAATCTCAAACTCTATAATTGGCCTCACAATATATTTGAGGTCCATTGGGGTATGGTAGGATAGTAGATTAGAAAAGGAGAACAAAAAAATATTTTAGTGCTACTTATTTTTTGACACAAGTACCTATTCTTCATAGTAGACCGACGAATCTGTAAGGGGTCCTAAGGAATGGAGAACATGTTGTGGGTAGGTAGGTCCATTTTAATTTTCTTATTAAAAACTACCTACATGAGTTAATCTTTGTAGCACACTTATTTTCCTACATAAATTTGTGTCTATAGCGAATAGGTATCCTCTATATATTGATGGTTAGTAGTCATTTAATGTCTTCTCATATCCTTAGTATGCCTCATATATCCTAAGGTCTTCTCATAAGATGATTATTTTATTATTTTTACATTCCATTTTTTACTCCCTACCATCCTAATATTTCCCCTTGAGAAATATTTTTTTGTTTACTGATCACTCCCCTAGGGATTCCATTTGTGATTGCATTATAAGACCATGTATAGGACCTGACTTTCCTCAAAATTACCAAATTTTCAAATTACCATTCTAGACATCCCATTTTACCATATTTTCACATTATTTCCACCTCATTAGTGTTCCCTTTATGAGTTACAATGTAAGACCACAGATATGACCTAGCCTTCCTCACAAAATTTTACAATATCGAAGTCACAATAAAACTACATGTGTCAATATGAGATAAGATGTTATTTATTATGAGTTACACATCATGGACATGCTTCCTATATTGATTTAGTATTCTTTATGCTTACTTCATTAATATTTCACTTTTATCTTCTTATTTTCCAATTGTATGTAAGAATTCAACCATTTTTCTTAAATTTTTCATACTTCTCAACTTGAATTAGTGTGATTAATTTAAGACCATTTTTGCTAGATTTTTTTCTATTTTATACTTCCCAATGTGATTTAGTATGATTGGTTGACTTAATTTATTTATTTTTATACCATTTTTCTTTTATGTGTTTTCCATTTTATTACATTATTTTCATAGTTCCCAACATGATTTAGTGTGATTTTACTTATTATAAGTTGGTGCCAAAAGATTTTTCATGGTTTAAGAACAAATTTTTTTCCCTCTTGTTTACCATTCTTTTGGTTTCTTATACTTATTCATTTCTCACTATTACACATTTCCCAACATGAGATAGTGTGTAGTAATTTTTTTTTATTGATTATATTTTACCAAGTCCTTTTCACCTATTTATTTTTAATCATGCATGTGCCCTACATAATGATAGAAAAGAAACCACAACACATATATTTCTTATAGAATATACAATACAAGAAAAATAAATGTGCTAGAAATAAATATATCCATGCATCCATAACCACAACCACAATACAAACACATAAGGTCAACATCCAACTGTTAGTATAGAAAAAATCTATATATATCATGTGTGTTTTATGTAAAAGTACAAAAAATACATCACTCTATCTCTAAGGTTAGGCTATATCATTTCTATATTGTGGCCTAGACATATTGCCCATAGATGCTTCAAATAATCCCCTCTAAATAGTACATTGTAAAGAGGATGTTTGAGATCTCAAGATTACTACATGCCCCTATAGGTTGGTCACTTGGGCCTATACTTGCCCTAGTTGTGTCATGGTATCCAAATATATGGATCTCTCTTAAGTAAAAGATTTATATTCAGGTGCCTCTCCCATTACCACCCCCACCTATGGATTTAGCTCACCTCCATGTTCTTATAATTGCCTCATGGCCTCTCTTACAAGTCTGAACCAAATTGGTTGAGTTGGGGTACATGGTACCATAGGATCATCTAACGTGGTATGGTTTTATAGCATCAACACCTCATTGAGGATATCATGGAGTGCTCCCCTCATCAATGATCCCCATCTGGTCTCCTCCTCCATAGGATATCAAAAATTCAACTAGATAGATATTAGATCATACATATATCTTAAAAAGCTATCTATATCTATACCTAACTATCAAATCTTATATAAATAGTATTCTATTTTTAAAACTTGAGAAAATTTAAATCATTTATTACCTATCTAAATGTCACCTAGCACCATCTCCCCATCTACTCGACCACCCATCATGGTCTCTCCATCAACTCATACTCTGAGTAACTCATCCATGGGATACCTCCCAATCAATACACACCCTAAGGTTACCACCTATGCCCATCTCAAGCCTCACCTTAATAGTGCTTTTATAAACTAACTCTACCCTTGACCAACTAATGGGTCATCTTATATGACCATCCTCTATGCTCTCTCTCACCAATGGCATCTCCATCAATGGTATAAGCAAGGTGGTCATCGCTCCTACTATGGTGCTAGTTGTGGTACCTACAAAAAACTTGCATCCACATCCATGTCCTCTCTAGCTACTAGCCATCATGCTCAACATGTACATGGTCTCTTATGTTGTATTATGATATCTAGTCTCATGACTAGTGGTCCCTCTCCTCCTTTACCCCTTATCTCTCTCACATGTCTATCCCAAAATATGGGATTCAATATAGGAGCCATTAGGTGAGGGATTCTAAACTATCTTGGTAAGTATGCTACTAGATGCAACTATACCCACCAGGTGTAGTGGCCTATAATTCATGCTCCTACCAAATTTGGTGCCACCATCCTCTAAATTAATCAAACTATCATAATATGTGCATATAGATACCATATGATATCTGCTTGCATGACTATCTATAGTGATAGCACATGGGGCATGGCCTATACCACTTGATCCTATCTCCATCTAAGTACATAAACCAATTGATCATCAACCATATAGGGTAACCCAATTGGTTGATACATCAAGAACCTCTCATATATCTAGGCACTTAGTAATATCATTGGCCCCATGGTCTTCTTCTCTCTATAAAATATCTCATACATATCATGTATGAGATTAACATAGATGAAAAAATCTAGATCATAGAGTGCCCACTACTCCAAAATTGACTGACACAAGGCTATCACATATAGTGGTGCCTTACCATCTAACTTGTGACACATCACCTAAATATCATAAATCCTATCTCCACCTTTTAGATATCCAAAATTTGGGCTATATAAACATTTAATAAACTCACCCTCGGCCCTAAGTATATCCTATCTAAGTAGGTCACCCATCAAGCTAATGCTCATCTCTCCTCCTACCCATCTAATATCCCCATGATCACCAATGTCCCTATTATCAAAATTACAAGTAAAGCATGGATATACTATAGTGTGATACCCACATCAATGGTATCCTCATCCACCACCCACCTAAATATATTAGTCAAGCACTTCCAAGCTCTTTAGAACATGACTACTAGATCTGTACTCAATGATACTCAACACATCTCTATGATGCCTCCTAAACCTAGTGTGACTAATCTAGCTCAACATTTACTATCAACCTATCCAATAGATATAGTAGCCATGATGTATCCACCATAATCTATGGCATTCTTACAACCATCAAATAATAAAAGATGTATTAGACCTCTACATCACTTATAATCAAATATATTCTTTTAAAAAATAACCAAAATAAACCTTAATTTTCCTTGATCTATTCATTCTCAACAAATTTCACCTATTCTTAACCTAATTGGCCATTTCAGTTCTTTCTCTGTCAACTTGGGCCTTACACATACCATTTTAGCCAAATTCTTGCATTTTAGTACTATACCAAACACTTAGTCATGTACTAAGTTGACCCTTTCATTTTCCCTCTTAGTATTAACTTGATAGAGTGGATTAATCAACTAAGTTAGTAAAAGGTTACTAATTCATCACTTTACCTACACAAACTAGTTTAACCCATACCTACTAAGTCAACAGTGTTAATTTAGGATTCTTAACCTACTAGGTCGACCTAGTTAGTTCAAACTGCCTACTCTTTGACTTGCTTGTAATAAATGCCTTCAGCATTTATTACTCTCATTCATTTCAACCCATCTCCACATTTGACCTATATTACCCTTATAAATTTAATAGAGTTCAATCCAATTTATATAAATGGTCGAAATTACAAATTTCAATAAAACACTTTATTTTCAATAAAATACTCAAAATGAGTTTGAAATTCTCAATTGCCTACCTATGTTGCACTTGTTACAGCTATTAGGAATTATCCTCATCTCAACTATCATCTCCTCACCATCTTATCTCTTTTAGGTTTCATTCGAGATCTTAGAGCTCTATTTTTCTCTCCAAATAAGTCAAACAATATCAAATGACTTTGTTTTCACCTTATTTAAAGTTATTGTTCATAATTCTTTACCTTTCAAATATTTATCATCAGATTCCTTATTTTGATAATATATTTTTTTTACTCACTCATTTTTAAACCATAAAAATTTATGGAATCATGATATCGTAGAGAATATTTTCCACTCTATTTTCCTATAGTCCAAAATTTTTAATTTTTTGCTCTTTTTTGCACTATTCTCTATAGGTTCACCTAATGTTCCTCACATTAGACACCTTCACATATCTTATAGTCTTATTATTTATATACAACACTAAGGTAAGAAAAAGTATGTGTTTTTCAATTATGTCCTTTCATTTATCTTATT
The DNA here is from genome assembly GCA_037957365.1 of Torreya grandis. Lineage (NCBI taxonomy): Eukaryota > Viridiplantae > Streptophyta > Pinopsida > Cupressales > Taxaceae > Torreya > Torreya grandis. The sequence continues at coordinate 237,736 of JARHVA010009861.1, forward strand.
TTCTCCTTTATTTTACTTAGCAACAACATTATATGTCATCATGTTCTATTCCTGAAGCACCATCCCATGTTGCACTTATGTGACAAGTGATGAGCTTAGAGTGAGGTATATGTATACACAATATTTTAAATCTTTTATAAATTATTGACACTCTTTATCTTGTAGAAACCTATCAAATCTCAATCTCTCTGAGTACATGCCTTAAAGGGTGCACTAAGAAAGGGGTGGATAGACCATTGGTGCTTCACAGGATTGTTATCCCTTTTTCCACTTATTATCTAAACACTTGTCTCTTAAAAACCATTACCTTGAGTTTTTTCTTCTCTCTTGTATAATCCTTCAATTATTTCCCACCTTCTATCCCCTTTTTCTTAACTTAAAACCCCTTTCAATAGTTTATAGTACTAGGTCGACTAGGTCAACCTTATACTCTTATTGGTGGAATTTATTGAAGGTCTAGGTTAGCTCTTGGCTGACCTATCTCATGACCTAGTGAATTTTTGTCAATAGTAGTACTAGGTTGACTAGGTCAACCCTATTAGCCAAAATTTTTAGAAGAGATTATAGTTAAATCTACATATATATGCAATATCATTTGGTCATTATTTATAGAAGAGAAGAAGTAAGAGTTATTTTGCATCTTCTTATCCACCATTCTACTTGAGGATCAAGCTTAGGGTTTCATACTTTTTTTGAGATATGGATCTTGTCTTGTGGAAAAGTATTTTGGATGCACTGATAGGTTGTGTAGCCTAGAGCTAATTTATTCTTGTCATCCTTACACACCACAACAACCTCTTGCAAAATACCTTGGCCAAGGGAGAGATTGAGGCTCAGTGGGTTCATCTTCAAAGGTAAGTATTTATAACTTTATTCCTCTTTTGTAAGAGTAGATAGATATGCATTTGTACTTATCTTCCAGGCACTAGAATTATGTATACTTTGACATGAGTATATGTATTTTGTATATGCTTACTTTCAGTTTGTATTACCCCTACTTTATGCCACAAGCTTTGGTGAGCACTAAATTATATTTATTTTCTTTAATTATTATTATTATAGTGAATATGAAAACATAGGGCTTAGTTAAGGTTATTACTCAATCTTGATTGACTAGAGGCTTTGGAACCCTCACTAGTATTATTGTTGTGATAAGAGATCCCCTAATTGGGTCTAGTGGATCCATATATTGGTCATGTTCCTGATTATCTAATGTATCCCTAATCAAAAGTGTAAGTAGGATATATCTTCTCTAAATCAGGATTGATTTATGGATCTAATGTATTTCAGATTGCATACACACCCTACATTACTTATGTATACATACATGACTTTCATTTGTTATTCTATCACATTCGCATGCCTTCTATGGGTCTAACCTTCCCAAGTTTATCTCAATCACCTACATTTAAACCTAAAATCTATGTGAAACTAGTTATTTATCATACTATAACATATCCATATCATCATATAAATGTTCCTATCTCTAGAAATATGTTAAACTCAAAACATACCATAAAATGGTTTCATCATATGCCAAACAATGATTACATTTAAAATTAAAATCATTCATATGGGTTTCCCCATATGTTTCACATTTCAATGGTGTGATAAAGTACCCAAAAATTCCCATATATATACAATATATGTATAAGCCTATTAGTCATCAAGCACCCATCTAGAAAGCACTTACCAAGTATACTCAAACACTTGCACATTAAAGAGGTCTACCCTATTTTTTCTAATTTATGAATAACTCCAAGTTTTAATCACTCAAGAACAAGGCCTAAGTTTATAATTGTAAATAATGAATGGATAGATTATAGGTTGTATAGGGTCATATCACAAAGTTGGGGGACAAAAAATATGACAGTCCCCCAACTTTGCAATTCTTTTACAAAGGGCATATGCCTTTTTTTTTTAAAAAAAATCTGAGGCTCAGGATATTGCTTGAGCCTCAAGGGTGGATTCCCTTTGTCATATAAATGGAATATCTCCATTTTTAATACAAAGGGAATTCACCCTTTGTAAATAATAAAGGGTGTACACCCTTCCTTAATTTTCATTTCATGAGTTGTAGAGGATAAACCCATGGCTAAGAGACTTGGAAAAGAATTGTTTTCTAGATTTGTATATTGATGCACGTACTTTATACCTTCATTATGCCAACGATATTTAGCATTAGATTTCTTCAAATTAGGTATGTTATTTTTGTATTTTTTTCATTTATCTATAACTTATTGAACTAGGGGTTTGAATTTAAATTTGCATTGAATTTTTTACATTGGATAAATAATTATTTAAAAAAAATTAGATACATAACAATGGATCCATTTATTAAATAAAATGTTTGAAAAAACCCCCAAAAGTTTGATTTTACATGAGAAGTAGTTAGATTGTATGAGAAATACAATGCTAAACATCAATAATTACAAATAATTATCAATGGTTTGCATCACTCTTCAGCTAGTAGTGCAAAAATTTTACTTGTCAATACATTAGAATATATTTTTAATGAAGTGAGAAATGTGACTTCACAATTGGATGTAATGTTGTATTGAAGAAAGGCTTTGAAATAATATTATTTCAATAAATTGTCATATGAAGATATGAAAAAAAATAACAAAAGAAGATTTGTGTGCTTTATTTATTAAACCTGGAACCAACCTACCTCCACCAAAAAATTACAAACACATTAGTATTAATTGGTTTATTCATGTGGAGATTAAAAATAACTTTAGGGATAGGTGGTGGATGGTGTTTGATGAGCCTCCATGCAACAATAATGAGTTTTCATTATATTTATTGAGAAAATTGTGCTGTGAGTTTGTATTGCAAGCAATTCCAAATTATTTCGACATAAAGGCATCCCAAGGTAGGGGAGGTGGGTCTTTATTTGATAGACTTGGTGTTAGGTATGACCAAAACCATCATAACTAACCTCTGATAAATAGAAGAATAATATCACATGCCACTATTCCTAAAATTTTACATCATAGCATATAGATGGACACCCTTGATATGGTTACTAGTTTGACACAAATTATGATTGATCATGTTCTGCATACTTTGAAAAATTCTACTCAGTGTATAGGTGGTGCTAGTGGTAGCGGTGGTGATAAAAATAGTAGTGGTATTGGTGGTAGTGGTAGTGGTGGTATTGGTGTTTGTATAGGTGCTAGTGTCCCTCCTACTCATGTTATAGTTCTTGTGCATCATTGCACATCATATGGGAGAAAGTGTATGATACCTCCTATTCAGGTGTGACATACATAGAGTACATTTATGGAGACTAGGATACCAGAGTGTATGCCATATGTATATGAGTCATCATTGCTAGACACTATCATGCTAGACAATAACATTCCATACATTATCATGTCAGAGCATATGCCACATGTATATGCTTCAAGAGTGCATGAGACTAGCATTTTAGACACTATGCGAGATGTAGTAACTTTAGTGACTCCTATCTAGACACGCTGGGATCTTGTTATAGAGGATTCTTCACCATTTGTATTTGATACATAGGTTTAATTTTAATTATAGTTTTTAAAAGAATATTAAGTTTATTTTCTAGTACATGTGTTTACGTAATTAACTAATTTATTTGACTACACTAGTTATTTATTATTTGTATCTAGTTAATTGGTGATATTTTGGGTACCTCAACATGACTTGACTCTAATATAGAAGCCTTAAATGGCATGGGTGTACCTTACACATAGGTTTGTAAATTTTTAAATTAACATATTTATTCATTTACACATTTATTGTCTTTCAAATAAAAAAATCTACTTTAATATATATTATAGTCATAGCTTTTTATCATGTTCATTAGATTCATATATTATTCATTTATTGGTTTTATAGATGATGAGGGATGCTATGAGAACCCCTCATGGAAGAGAAAAAGGTATAGGTGATGTTGTTGCTACATTAGATAATCCACTATCTCCGCAATAGGTTATGATTCAAGGATAGAGACTCATGACAATACATAGTTTAATTGTTTTTATCTTTAAGTAACGATATTTTATTTCATATTTACATAATTATATGCAACTATAGATCTAATGATATATGTATGCTATATAGGATTCCCCATCGCAAATGTATATACAATCTCATAGCCCTAGAGAACCTTTTTGATGGAATACGATGAGTGTAGAATCATATTTTAAAAAATTACATTCTTGAAAAAATTATCAAATTTTCAATATATAATTTTAATGCATTAATTTTTATATTTTATATGTTGTGTAGAGACAAAAAATTTCATCAGTTACCTCACAGTCTATGAGGAGAGTACTTCCTCATATTGAGGCATCCAACATCCCTGTATCTACATTTATGTCAATAAAACACAATTTATTTTGAGGCAATGAGGGTCAAGAGAGCTAGTTGTTGTGCTAGGGATCTAGTTATAGATACAATATATTTTTTATGCTTGTACGGCCCACATTGTATGCCTATATGGCACATTTTGTCTATGTACGTAGTTGTAGGCACAATTGATTTTATATGTTGATATGGCCCACATTATATGCCTATATGGCACATTTTATCTATGTACATGTTATGGTATACATTTTTTCTTGATATATGTTATATTATTTATGTTAAATTATGACATAGAAATTTGCATGTATCACATATATACTATTTGACAATATGATGCCTTTAATTATGCATATTTTATATTTTTATCATTTAATGTTTAAACATATTATTAGTTAATGATTGAATTATTAATTCATATGGGGTTAAAAAAATCACATTATTCTCTAAGTTATGTTCTTTAAATCATTATGTATATTTTGCATTTACATGTGATATTTGTTATTTACTTGTTTCATTTACATATGGTATTTATTTGCCAACCCAATCATAAATCCCCATCTAGACCTATGGCAAAGAAGCAAAATACTTTTCATAAAGGATGCCAACCTAAGAAGGCCACACAAAACTTGACTTCTCCTATTCCCTCTAGCTCATACAAAGTCAAGAATAATTATAGTGAAAAGTGGTGCCATTAACAATTACCAAAGAGCCACAAACACTCTCAATGTTGGTTGTAACAATCCTTTCTTTGAAAACCTACAACATATCATGCACATATAGATGATACTAAACCAAGTAACACTTTTCCAATCACCAACACCACTTCTATATAGACCTCTAAGGAGTATGAATGCCTCTTCCATAACATGTTATGGTCAAGGTTCAACCTCTTCATGTCTTATCATTAACAATCTAAGCCAGAATAAAATCATCACACTAGCTACAACCTAATAATTTGGTATTCCCACTATTTTTCATTGCAAGTTATAATCCCTAGGGTGGATTAAATAAGGTACAAATATAAAGGTTTGGAGGCAATGCACATTTTAGTATAAATTTGAGTCTATAAAGGGAACCATCACTTTGAACATTGTGACTCTTCAATTCTATAGCATATTATTAGGGACTCTATACTTATATGATTGAAATTATACATATCAAGTGAAACCAAAAATTTGGGATGTACACATAAAATATTATTTCTTCAACCTCATATAATCAACTCCACTAACCAAAGTCACATTGGTCTCTTCTAAAAAATGTCATAAACTATTCATGCACGTGCATAGTTTCATGTTGTTCATGGTTTGTCTTAAGACACCTGTGTAGGAAAGAAAGTAAGAGTTTATAGTGTGATCAATGAAATCAATGTCCCAATAACAAAAACTTGATAATTTATTGAAGCCATATAATGAATTCTTCCTAGAGATTGAATTTCTTCCAATGCACTATGTAGTAAAACACCACATATATTTGGTCCATTTATAAAAAACACTTTCTATCATAAATAAATTTGTGAGAATGATGAATCCTGGTGTTAAATATAGGAGCTCCTTGATCAGGGCAAGATAAGACCCAGGTCTTCTCCTTATAAGAGTCTAATATCCCTCACACCCAAGAATAATGGTTCATAACATCTATTTATTGACTATCACTCAATGAAATCATGGTGAAGAATCAATGTCCATTGTTAAGCATTGACGACCTCTTAAACCATATATAAGGTGTACAATAATTCATCAAAATAAAAAATAATAAGGAAATTTAAGTGGACTTGGGATGAATTTCATGGACATGTAAATATTATAGATTATACTTGATCATAAATATTAGTGTTAAGCATAGAATATATTGAGAGGGGGGGGTGAATCAGTATATCATATATCTTATAAAACTTTCCCTTGATAAAATTCCACTTAATCAAACATTCAAGATATGTAATAAAACTAAAACAATAAACACCACACAAGAGAGAGACACTAGAATAATGTGGAAACCCAATGTGGGAAAAAGCATAAAGAACAAACTCAAGTATATGAATGAGCACCAACCCAAACAATATTCACAAGCACCAACATGCAGCATCACCAACCCCTTTGTTGAGCACCAACCTAGCAACTATTCATGAGCACCAACCCACATGAGCACCAACACCTTTGCCGAGCACCAACCCAACAATAATTCATGAGCACCAACCCATAAGATCACCAACCCCTTTGCCAAGCACTAACCCAACAACAAATCATGACCACCAACCCATAAGAGCACTAACCCCTTTGTGTAAACCACACAACTATCTCTTAATGTTGCTATCTCAACAAATTATAGTTCATTACAACATCTCTTTCCTCTCTCTCACCTTTTCTCTTCTAAGATAGATATAACAAATACAAATCATATTCATCTCTCACAAATGCTCTTCTAAGCTAGATAATACAATATCAAATCAACCTCTTTCTCTCATATTACAAATGGCTTCTCAAGCCTTTATTTATATCTTTCCAAATGACCTTTGGCCTTCCCCCTTTGTGACCCTTCAATCCTCATGGAAAATAGCACCAAAATTGTATGACCCTTCATATCCTTGCCTTTCAAAAGTCATGTGGTGACCCTTCATGAGCAAAAATGTCCTTCCCTCTTTTGTCTTTACTTTGGTGACTTTTTGTATTCCTCAAAGTGTCCCTTCATGAGAAATTGTGCCCCTCCTCTTTTGTCTTCACTTGGTGACTCTTGGAATTCCCCAAGATGACTCTTCATGGGAAAATGCGTCTCATCCTTCTTTTGTATTTACCCCATGGCTCTTTGACTTCTCCATGGGCCCTTATTTTGTCTCATATGCAACCAAAAATATATTCGTTAATATTAACTAAATATTAACTCACATTAGCCAAGATATAACAATTATAAATATCATTAAATGCAATGGGGCCTTTATCATGAAAAATGCTAGACCTTTGACATCAATGACAATATTTCCAATAATCTCCCCCTTTGTCATTGATGGCAACCTCAATCCTAAAACTACCACATCATGTCACCTACACATACTATCATCTGAAAACATATAGTAACTCCCCCTTACTATAATAACTTGTACCTATTCCCTGTACCTATTTTTGCACCTGTACCTATACCTATTATTCTCCCCCTTTGACATCAATGACAAAGGGCCTACTTGGAGCTAACACTTAGCTCCCCCTCAACTGATGCTGAACCTCAATGGCAGGAAGTAAAGGAAATTACTTCCAACTTCTCTCGCAGATACTCAAATGTGTCTTTTGGTAGTGCCTTTGTGAAAATATATGCAATCTACTCTATAGTACTAATATATTCCATCTTAACCTGTTGATCTGCAACCTGCTCTTTCAAGAAGTGATATCTAATGGGAATATGTTTTATTCTTAAATGCATTACTAGATTTTTTGAAATATTTATAGCACTTGTGTTATCACAAAAAATGGAAATAGGTTCATCATACTTTACCTTGATATATTCCAAAGTTTGCTTCATCCAAAACACTTGAGTACAACACAATACTGCTACAATATATTCTACTTTCATTGTATAAAGTGATACTGAGTTCTACTTCTTACTTAGACATGATACTAAGCTATCACCAAGGAAGAAAGCTACTCCACTTGTACTCTTTCTGTCATCTAAGCACCCTACCCAATTTGAATCTGTATAAGCAACTAAAGTGAAATATTTACCTATGGGATTCCATAATCCAATGTCCCCTTGATATATTTGAATATTATTTCACTAACTAAACATGACTATCTCTTAGAGATAATGATTGATATCTTTCAACCATACCTAATGCATGCATGATGTCTGGTCTCAATGTTGTCAAATATAAAAGACTACCAATCATAGATCTATATAAATATTGATCTATAATAGGTGAATCTTCATCCTTGCTCACCTTATTTTTTGTACACATAGGTGTGCCAACTGGTGCACAATCCTCAAAACCAAACTTCTTCAACATTTCCTGGGCATATTTACTTTGAGATATGATAATTCCTTTATTTGATTGAAATATTTGCAACCCTAAGAAAAATGATAATTCTCCAAGCATAGACATCTCAAATTCTTTTTGCACTCTATCAAAAAATTATTTTATCATTTTTTCAATATTTCCTCCAAAAATGATATCATCAACATATACCATGACAATCAATTGATGCCCACCTTCTATTTTGATGTAAAGATTACTATCAGCAAATCCTCTCTTGAATCCTTGATCTTGCAGGTACTTATCAAGTCTTGCATACCAAGCTTTAGGAGCTTGTTTTAATCCATATAATTATTTCTTCAATCTGCATACATGGTTACAAATATTCAAGAGAATAAACCCCTCAAGTTGCTCAATGTAGACCTCTTCTTCAAGATTCCCATTTAGGAAGGTAGATTTGACATCCATCTGAAACACTTTGAAATTTTTAAATACTGCATATGCAAGAAACATTCTAATAGCCTCTAACCTTGCCAGTGGTGCAAAAGTTTATTCAAAATATATTCCCTCAATCTGAGCATATTCTTTACATACTAATCTTACTTTATTTCTAGTTACTTCTCTATTTTCATTCAATTTTTTTCTATAAACCCATTTTGTTCCTATCACATTGTGATATTTTAGTCTAGGCACTAATTCCCAAGTATCATTCTTTTCTATTTGATCTAATTCTTCATCCATAGCCTTAACTCAATGCTCATCATGTCTAGCTTTTGAAAAATTTCTAGGCTGAATTTTAGATAACAAAGAGAAATTAACTTGTTCAGATTCACTTACCATCATTCTTCTGGTGTGAATTCCTTCTTTATATCCCTGATGATGTCACTTTCATTATGATTTTCCTAAACGTATTTGGATGGAGTCTTGGTGCCCTTTTTGTCCTTCTCCTTTTCCTCATCTTCATCTGATTCTTCAAAGCCTTCCTCTTCAATGATTTTAGGAATGTCTAATGGATCACTGATTCTTTGTGTTCCATCTTCTTCTATCCTGACACTTGCACTTTCAAAAAAATTCTTGATTATTTTGTTATAACATTTATAATATTTAATTTTTCAAGAATAACCAAGAAATATACCTTCATCTGCTCTGGATTCAAACTTACCAAGTTTTTCATCAGTTTTATTTATGAAGCATTTGCTACCAAAAACTCCAAAATAATCAACTGTTTCTAGTTTGTCTTTCCATAGCTCATAAGTAGTCTTTTCACTATTGACTCTTAATAAAGCTCTATTCTAAATATGCACTATTTTACCAAATGCCTCTCTCCAATATTTATTTGCTATCTTGGATTCATTTAGCATTGTCCTCACCATCTCCCGAACTATTCTATTTTTCTGTTTAACTACTCCATTTTGTTTTGGAGTTCTAACTGCTGAATACTATCTCTTTATTCCATGATCTTCACAAAACTCAATAAATTGATCTGACATGAATTTTCCTCCTTGATCTGATCTTAGACACTTAATATTTAGATTAGTTTCATTCTCAACTAATGCTTTGAATGCTTTGAACTGTCTAAAAGCTTCTAATTTTTTCTTTAAAAACATTATCCAAGTCATACGTGAAAAATCATCAATAAGCAACATAAAATATTTATCACCTTGAGTACTTTGAGTCCTCATAGATCCACATAGATCAGTGTGAACAAGCTCTAACATCTGAGTGGTTGAGTACTCTTTTGTTTTGAACCATCTTCTAGTCTGCTTCCCATGCTGACAAGGTCCACAAAGCATGTTAGATGGCTTTGTGATCTTTGGAAGATTCCTAACTACTTCATTTTTGTATATTTTGACAAGATTGTTAAAATTTATGTGCCACATTCTCCTGTGCCATAGGCAACTTTCTTCAATCTGACTCAAACAACATTTTTGACCTTTGATGTCTAATATCATATATAAGTTATTACATGTTCTCTGAGCATCTGCAACCAATACATTTGAATCTTTGCTTCTAATTTCACAACCTTTTGCATAAAACTTTAGTGTGTTCCCCTAATCACACATTTGACTTACACTCAAAATATTATGCTTAAGACCTTCTACATATAAAACATTTTCAATTTTAGTTCTACCATTATCTAAACTTAGTGTACCTTTTTCAGCAATTTTGGCAGTAATATTATCCCCAAATTTCACTATGCCACCATTGATCTTCTTCAAGGTTATGAACTTGCTCTTATCTCCTGTCATGTGCCTTAAACATCTGCTATCAATAAACCATGGCTTTTCTTCATTTCTTGCATGCAAAGCTATTTGGACCAACATAGAACCTTTAGGTTGTTTCTTCTACCATGTCTAAACCTTTTTCTTGATGAATGGAGCCCTAAAACTCTGGGCCTTCTTGACTGACTCGAACACGCTTCTACAATATCGAGCTATGTGTTTGAAGTTGTTACACTTGTAACAAATTATTGTCTCTTCATCAAAGCTTGATAGAGGAACAAAAGAGTTATAGATTCTGCTTGACTCTACATGACCTTCCTTTTCCTTATTTTTGAGATTGTTAGCTCTTTTTCTAAATTCTAATTTATTATGACCATATCCATTATAATAAAAATAGTAACCATAAAAATAGGACCTGTTTGTGAATCTCTGACCTGATTGCCTTTTATAGCTTTGTTCCTTCCAGCCTTCTTTGTCCTCTGTATTCTTCACTTCTTCCCTTCTTGTTTCCTCATTTGTAAGAGCTTCACCATAGCTCTTTTTCTTTTCAAAATTGATACCTGTCTTATCTAATATTGCCTTTTGGCTTTCTAATATCTTATTCAACATATTAGTGCTATTCTCAAATTTTGAATAATTGACTATTTTATTATTGACTGTTTTCTCAATCTCTTTTTTTAAAGAGGCAATTTCAGTAACATACCTTTCACATTCTTTTCTTGCTATTTCCAATTGTGTCATTAGATCTTCTTCATTCTTCTTGGCTTCTTCAAAGTGTGCTTGTAAATCTTCAATTATCTCCTTTGACTCCTTTTCATTTTTTTCAATCTGGCACTTCAATCTTTGATTTTTCTTTTCAATGACTTTCAACTCTTCTAAGGCACACATGAGTTCTCCTTCAATATTTACTTCAGCTTCATCCTCTTCTTCTTCTTGATCAACTATTCTTTTGCTTGTAGAGGCACCTTTATGTATGGCCATCTTGTGCTTTCCTGATCTACCTTTAAGATGTAAAACTTTTTCAAAAAGGAACCTGCTCTGATACCAATTGTTAAGCATAGAATATATTAAGAGTGGGGGTGAATTAGTATATCATATATCTTATAAAACTTTCCCTTAATCAAATTCCACTTAATCAAACATTCAAGATATGCAATACAACTAAAACAATAAACACCACAAAAGAGAGAGACCCTAGATATAACATGGAAACCCAATGTAGGAAAAACCATAGAGAACAATCTCAAGTATATGAATGAGCACCAACCCAAACAATATTTCTAAGCACCAACTTGTAGGAGCACCAAACCCTTTGCTGAGCACCAACCCACATGAGCACCAACCCCTTTGTCGAGCACCAACCCAGTAACAATTCATGAGCACCAACCCATAGGAGCACTAACCCCTTTGTGTAAACCACACAACTATCTCTCAATGTTACTATCTCAACAAATGATAGTTCATTACAACATCTCTTTCCTCTCTCTCACCTTTGCTCTTCTAAGATAGATATAACAAATACAAATCATATTCATCTCTCACAAATGCTCTTCTAAGCTAGATAATACAATATCAAATCAACCTCTTTCTCTCATATTACAAATGGCTTCTCAAGCCTTTATTTATAGCTTTCCAAATGACCTTTGGCCTTCCCCCTTTGTGACCCTTCAATCCTCATGGAAAATGGTGCCAAACTTATATGACCCTTCATATCCTTGCCTTTGAAAAGTCATGTGGTGACCCTTCATGAGCTAAAACGTCCTTCCCTCTTTTGTCTTTACTTTGGTGACTTTTCATATTCCTCAAAGTGTTCCTTCATGAGAAATTGTGCCCTTCCTCTTTTGTCTTCACTTGGTGACTCTTGGAATTCCCCAAGATGACTCTTCATGGGAAAATACATCCCATCCTTCTTTTATCTTTACCCCATGGCTCTTTGACTTCTCCATGGGCCCTTATTTTGTCTCATATGAAACCAAAAATATATTCGTTAATATTAAATAAATATTAACTCACATTAGCCAAAATATAACAATTATAAATATCATTAAATGCAATGGGGCCTTTATCACCAAAAATGCTAGACTTTTGACATCAATGACAATATTTCCAACAGTTAGGAGGTCTAGTGATGCACTTGTGTATGTCTTTAGCTCCTACTTGTCCATAAAACAAACAAATACAATTATATGTGTCCATATAGTCACTATGGCCTACTTATACATGGGCTAATATTGACATTGACAGCCCTCTCTAGACTATCCACAAAATTACAATCTTGGAAAGGCAAGAATATAGACACAAATGAAGAGACTTCAGAAACTTTAATATTCCTTGACAAGTATAAAAAATTTGAGGTTATATTATTATGTTCATTGAATACATATTCAATCTTTATCTCAATATGGAAAACCCATCCATCTATTGGTTTTGTCTATTTGAACTCAAAAGACTCAAAGCTCTCTATAAGTTAATTAAGCTTAAATGCCTCAAAAGGATCAAAATAATAAATATTTGAAAATAGTGGTATACATCAATGTAAAATACTTTATCACAATATTTTGTAGGTGACTCAAATTTTGCAACACCTCAGAAGGTCTACTATAAATAATTTTATCAAAAACCTATCATAGACTTGCTAGTCTAAATGTTACTATAACATGCCAAAACCCATTCTATATTTAATTAGCACTTCAATACACCTTAAACATATGTATTTAACTATTTTATGAATTATCACTACTTAGATAAAAGGTCTAGCTTTCTAATTTTAATATTTTACCCAAAAATTCATAAAATCATGTTTTGTCTATTGTGCCTAACTACCCTCTAGTAGGTCAAAACTCAAGATATAGTTTTCTTATAAAAATTGATCCTTTTAAGAGGTCTATAAAAATTCATTAGAGGTGTTTCAACTTTCATTTGAATTTTATAGACTCAATTTTGAAGTTTCTAAACCAATCTCTATCCTTGCTATCTAATAAACATAGAAAGTAGTGTATCTCTTACACATAATTGATTGGTTGAAGGAGTCCAATCCATAAACCATTTATGAAAACACATCTGGATGGGTGTTTTTAAGATAGAACCACCGTTTTTCAATCTCAGTAGACCCCCAAGAGCAAAATTTACAATTGGTGAGAAGCATTCCTAAAGAGAATTCACTCGTCCCTCAATGTGCAAAATGAGTGAATTTTGGTCACACATTACATGAGAATTGTGAGGGCTAAAGACAAATAGTTAGATCTTAAACATGAAAGGATGAGTCATCTAAAAAAGTCTAGGAGTATTTTATATAAATCATTATAGATGAGATGTAGCAATGAGGTTTCTCTCATGGCCAAATCTCTCAAAATGAGATAAAAGTTGGTCAGTGAGGGCTGTAGATTATGACTCGGTATCCCAATAGATGAACCATATATGTGAACACATCTAGATGGATTTTTTAGGCTAGAACCACCTTTGTTCAATCTTTGTAGACCTTTGGGACAAATTTTTTCATTTGGTTAGAGGAATTCCTGAAGAGAATTCACTCATCCCTAAATATATAAAATGAACAAACTTCAATCACATATTACACAAGAACCATGAGGAATAGATATAAAATGTTAGCTCCTACACATGTATGGATGATACCTATAAGAAATACTAGGAGGATTTTATCTAAATAATGATAGATGAGATGCAACAATGAGATTTATCTCATAGCCAAATCTCTTAGAATGAGATAAAAGTTGATTAGTGGGGGTCTTATATTATGACTCATTAGCCCAATCAATGAAATGTCTATGCAGACACATCTAAATAGGTTTTTTTAGGATAGAAACACCTTTGTCAAATATTGATAGACCCCCAAGAATGAATGTTGTAGTTGGTTGGAGGTATTCCTTAAAAGAATTCACTCATCCCTAAATGTGAAAAATGAGCAAATTTTAGTTAGGCATTGCACAAGAACCTTGAGGGATAGAGATGAACCATTAGATCCTACACATTTAAAGATGAGAGTTCTAAGAAATCCTAGGAAGATTTTATCTAGCTTGTGATGGATGAGACATGGAAATGAGGTTTCTCTCATAGCCAAATCTCTCAATGGGGTAAAATTTGGTCAGTGAGGGCCATATATTCTAACTCATCAGCCTAATTGATGAACCGTCTATGTGGAAACATCTAGATGGGAGTTTTTAGGATAGAACAACATTTTTATGGTCTTATTAGACCCCTAAGAGTGAAATTTGTAATTGGTCAGAGGCATTCCTTAAGAGAATTCACTCATCCTCAAATGTGCAAGATGAGTAAACTTCAATTATGCATTACATGAGAACCATGAGGGATAGAGATGAATAGTTAACTCATAAATATGAAGAGATGAGTCCTAAAATATATCTTAGGAGGATTTTATCTAACATGTGATGAATGAGATGCAAAAATATGGTTTCTCTTGTGGCCAAATCTCTTAGAACAGGGTAAAATTTGGTTAGCAAGGGTCATATAATCTAACACATCACCCCAATTAACAAACCATCTACATGGACATGTCCATATGTGTATTTTTACGCTATAACCACCTTTATCTAGTCTTGGTAGACCCCTAGGAGTGAAATTTTTAGTTGATCAGAGGCATTCATTAAGAGAATTAACTCATCCTCAAATGTGCAAAATGATCAAACTTCAGTCACACATTGCATGAGAACCATGAGGGATAGAGATAAACCATTAGCTTCTACATGTGTAGGGATGAGTTCTCTATGAAATCCTAGGAGGATTTTATCTAACTCATAATGGATAAAATTCAATAATGAGGTTTTTGTCATGGCCAAATCTCTAAGAATAGGGTAAAAGTTGGTTAGTGAGGGCCATAGATTCTAACTCGTCAGCCCAATCAATGAACCATCTACATGAACATGTCCAAATGGGAGTTTTTAGGATAGAACCACATTTTTATAGTCTCAGTTGACCCATAGGAGTAAATTTTTTAATTAGTTAGAGGTATCCCTTAAAATAATTCACTCATCCTTGAATGTGCAAAATGAGTGAACTTCGGTCATACATGTCAAGAGAACCGTGAGGGATAGAGATGAACCATAAAATCATACAGATGTAAGGATAAGTCTTATAAGAAATCCTAGGAGGATTTTATCTAACTTATGATGGATGAGATGTAGTAATGATGTTTCTCTCATGGCCAAATCTCTTAGAATGGGGTAAAATTTGGTTAGCGAGAGTTGTAATTATGACTCATCAGCCCAATCGATGAACCATCTACATGGACATATTTAGATGGGTGTTTTTAGGATATAATCACCTTTATCAAATATATATTGACCTTTGGGAGTGAAATTTGTAGTTTTTTGATGGCATTCTTGAAGAGAATTCACTTGTCTTTGAATGTGCAAAATAAAAAAACTTTGATCATTCATTGCATGAGAATTGTGAGGGATAGAGATGAATCATTAGATCTTAAACATGCAGGTATGAGTCATATAAAAAATAATAGGAATATTTTATATAAATTATGATATATTATATGTAGTAATGAGGCTTGTATTGTAGCCAAATATCTCATAATGGGGTAAAATTTGGTCAACAAGGGCTATATATTCTGACTCATCAGCCTAATCGATGAACCATATAAATAGACACATCTAGATGGGCATTTTCGGGATATAAAAACCTTTGTATTTTCTTGGTGTATCCTCAAGAGTGAAATTTTTAGTTGGTCTAAGGCATCCCTTAAGATAATTCAGTTGTCCCCAAATGTGCAAAATGAGTAAACTTCAGTCATGTGTTACATGAGAACCATGAGGGATAGAGATCAACTATCAGCTATTACACATGTAGGGATGAGTCCTATAATAAATAGAAAGAGGATTTTATAAAATCATGATGGTTAAGATGCAAAAATGATGTTTTTCTCATGTTTTAATCTCTTAGAACAAGGTAGAATTTGGTCAATGAGGGCCATAGATTTTGACTTGTCAGCCCAATCAATAAACCATCTACATGGACACATCTAGATGGGATTTTTAAGGATAGAACCAATTTTTTCCAATATTGGTATACCTAAAAAATAAAAATTTTCACTTGGTTAGATTCATCCCCTACGAGAATTCACTTGTCCCTGAATATGCAAAATGAGAGAACTTCGATCATGTGTTGCATGAGAACCATGAGGGCTAGAGATGAACTATTAGCTCCTAAACATATAGGTACAAGTCCTATAATAAATTAAAAGAGTATTTTATCTAATTAATGATAGATGAGAAATAAAAATGAGGTTTATTTCATGAACAAATCTCTCAGAATGCGGTAAAAGTTGGTCAGTAAGTGTCATAGATTCTGACTCATTAGCCTAATCAAGGAACCATCTACATGGCCACATTTGGATGGGAATTTTTAGGATAGAAAAACATTTATCCAATCTTGATATAAATTTAAGATCAAAAGTTTTAGATGGTTGGAGGCATCCCTTAAGATAATTCACTCATCCCTGAATGTGCAAAATGAGTGAACTTCGATCACACATTGCATGAGAACCATGAGGGATAAAAATGAATCATCAGCTCTTACATATGTAGGGACAAGTCCTATAAAAAATTATTAGAGGATTTAATCTAAACCATGATCGATGATATGTAGTAATTAGGTTTCTCTTGTGGCTAAATATTTTAGAATGGGGTAAAAGTTGGCTAGTGAGGGCTATAGATTCTGACTCATTAGCCCAATTAATGATCCATCTACACTAACACATCTACATGGGAGATTTTAGGCTAGAACCACCTTTGTATAGTCTTGGTAGACAAATAGGAGTGAAATTTGTAGTTTTTTGGAGGCATCCCTTAAGATAATTCACTCATCCCTGAATATGCAAAATGACCAAACTTCGATCATACATTTCACAAGAAACGTAAGGGCTAGAATAAACTGTTAGCTCCTACACATGCAGGGATGAGTTTTATAAAAAATATAATGAGGATTTTATATAAATAATTATGGATTAGACATAATAATTTGGTTTCTCTCACATTTAAATCTCTCAAAATGGGATAAAACTTGGTCAGTAGGGTGTTGTAGATTATGACTCATCAGCCCAATTGATGAACCATCTATGTAAACACATTTGGATGGGAGGTTTTTAGGCTATAACCACCTTTTTTTGGTATTTTTATACCATCAAGAGTGAAATTTTTATTTTATTTGAGGCATTCCTTAAGTTAATTCACTCATCCCCAAATGTGCAAAATGAGTGAACTTCAGTCATATGTTGCATGAGAACCATGAGGGCTAGAGATGAATTGTTAGCTCATACACATGTAAGGATGAGTCCTATAATAAATATTAGGATAATTTTATGTATATTATGATGGATGAGATGTGGAAATTAGGTTTTTATCATAGTTAAATATCTCATAATAGGGTAAAAATTGGTCAGTGAAGGCCATAGATTCTGACTCATCAGCCCAATCAATGAACCCTCTATGAGGATACATTGAGTTGGAAATTTTTATGCTATAACCACCTTTTCAAAGTATTTATTTACACTTGAGAGTGAAATTTTTAGTTTATTATAGGTATCACTAAAGATAATTCACTCATCCCTGAATGTGCAAAATGAATGAACTTTCATCACTCATTCCACGAGAACCATGAGGGCTAGAGATGAACTAATAGTTCCTACACATGCAAGTATGAGTCCTATAAAAAATCATATGATAATTTTATGTAACTCATGATGGAAAATATGTAGTAGTGAGGTTTTTCTCATATCTAAATCTCTTAGAACATGCCAAAAGTTGGTTAGTGAATGTCTTAGATTCTGACTCATCGGCTCAATCTGTAAACCAGCTATGCAAACACATTGGGATAGGCATTTTTAGGATATAATCACATTTTTCAGGTCTTGTTAGACACCTAAGTGTGAAATTTATAGTTTATTAGAGGAATCCATGAAGATAATTCACTCATCTTTGAATATTCAAAATGAGTGAACTTTAATCGCACATTACACAAGAACTAGGAGGGATAGAGACTAACCATCAGGTCATACACATGAAATGATGAGTCCTATAATAAATCTTGGGAGGATTTTATGTAAATAATGATGGATAAGATGTGGTAATGAGGTTTTTATCATATCCAAATCTCTTAGAACATGCCAAAAGTTAGTCAATGAGGACCATAGATTTTTGACTTGTCAACCTGATCAATGAACCATCTATGTGGGCACATTAGGACATGAATTTTTAGGCGAGAACAACATTTTTTTAAGTCTTGGTAGACCCCTTAGAGTAAAATTTGTATTTGATCAATGGCATCCCTTAAGATAATTCACTCATCCTTAAATGTGAAAAATAAATGAACTTTCTTCATGTGTTGTACAAGAATTATGATGGCTAAAGATGAACCATTAGGTCCTACACATGCAAGGATGAGTCCTCTAAGAAATCCTAGGAGGATTTTATGTAACTCATGATGGATAAGACATGGAAATGAGGTTTTTCTTATAGTCAAATATATTAGAACATGTCAAAAGTTGGTTAGAGAGGCCATAGATTCTGACTCATCAGCCTAATCAATGAACTATCTAAGTGGACACGTTGGGATAGGCATGATAAGAATTTTTATGCTTCAATATGAAAAATTAGACAAATAATAACTTTATTAAATCTATGTTCCTTTTATGTAAGGAACAATTCTAAATCATGGGCCACTTTGAGGGGGTTATCTTCTTTAAGCCAAGATCAATTACAAATAACTCTTTGATGCCCTATAACATCATATGTCCCTATACTTATATTATTTATTACCTA
>JARHVA010009862.1:0-257045 GCA_037957365.1 Torreya grandis
AAATGATCTAATTTGATCAATTCCTAGAGCCAGTTTAGTCTTAATTGCCATAAAATGATTGATTTTTAACAATTAATCAATAAAAAATCATAACCAAAAACCCTAAAAAATACAAATCCAAACCAAATTACTCAAGGAAAATAACAAGAAACCTTGAAAATAAGCCAAATAATATACCCAAATCTAAGGTGAAATGGCCCCAAAAGTGAAAATTTTAGTGTTTTTAGATTATAACTTAAGGTAGGCCAACACTTAATACGTTCATGAAAATTTAGGTATTTATATCCATAAATTCTTTGAGGTAAAATCCTTTAATCTAAGCACATATAATAAATCCTCTAAGCTCAGACCTTTTTGAAGCCACTAAAATGGTAGGACTAAAACTTTACAAAGAACCTATTCGATTATATCATCTCATAAAATAGGTCCATACTTGATTAGACTAGATGACTAGACTCTTGATTAAAAAGAGATTCTATGATTTTGTGAATAAATTAAGGTGTGTTGTGCAAGCACCAATAAATTGTGACTTTGCTAGATAATATTCTTGAGTATTTTAGAACACTGAAACCTTGTCTACAACCCATAATATTCAACTTAATTTAATGCTTGGAACATAAAATATCTTATGTAACTTGATAATAAATGGGTAGTCTACAAGATCCAAATCAGATAATTATTTTAACTAGTGTATGCTTTTGTAATAATCTCCTTTATAAAACTTGTAAGGACTAGGTGTTATAGTTAGGGTTATTTGGCTAGTGAATCCTACCTTAGAATGAATACCTGGACATTGTTTCTCTCTAGATAAGCATATATAACATCAAAAGAGTTGACTCTAGTCCCAAATAAAGCCTTTCTTTACTAATGACTAGGCATCCATAGCCCCAACAGAGGTTTTCTTGAATTTGATTTTTCTTTTTCTAATTTCCTTTTCAATCCATTTCTCTTTACTGAATATTTCAATCTTAGGTTAGGGACCACCATGGTAAAAAATAGTAGAATTATAGATTTTTCAATTTTAGACTTTAGTTGCAATAGTTTCATCTAGGTGAGTTTAGAAATCATTAGTGTTCTATGTGACAGGTCTTGAGAGAAGGTATTCATGGATTATATAACAAATTCCCAATGTATTAAACAAAAACTTATTCAAAATTCATGAAAATAGATGAAACTTTTAGACCTGAGCTGAAGACTGAGTTCAATGCCACAAAAATAAAAATACCCACACATCATAATATCATTTACATCACTTACTTGTAGACCTATCACTCTTCACCTTAACATTAATTAAAGGAACCAAATGAGAAAATGATTAAAAAATAGACCCAATGAGGAAAATAGCTAAACAAAATAAGAAATGAAAGAGAAATTATATATGAAATGACCCTAAGCCCATTCAATCTTGGAAGTAGTGTTTGAGAAATTATCCAAGATTTGAGAGATTTAGAAGGGTCCCAAATAAAGGGCATTGACATTTCCATGTTGGCCCTTCCATTCATGAGCCTTGTCCCAAAGTAAGACTAAATTAGAAATATGAAAGGCCTTAGTTTTCTCTCACTTTTCAAACCAACATTTGACTACTCCTTGATGCCTACTAAAGTGAAATAGGGCTACATCACACTTTTGTTTAAGTTGTATCAAGTTCATGAGGTGATCCTCTATGTTTTTTTTTGTTGTGCTATGTTTAATACACCATAAAAAATATATGAGGTAACCTCTAAAATTTTGAGATCTCTACGAAGATTGACTTTACTCTAGGGAAAAAATTGTAGGTATTGGTTCTTGAAATGACCAGTGGTGGAATGGAAGTGAGCAAAACAACTATCAACCTAGATGATTTAGATATAGATATAAATCCTAGATGTACTTGATTTGAATGGTATGGTGATGAAGATGGATTTATCCTGAGGTGGGTATAGTTCTATTAAACCATAAAAAATAAGGCATGGTAAGTAGAAAAGGAGGCCTATAAATAAGGAACATGAATTCTTTCCAACCATCTCCAAAACAAGGATAAACACCAAGGGACTAATTCTTGTAGACTACTGCTTCACCACACAATGCTAACAAACATAGTGAATATGGATGAGGGATACAATGTAGCTAACTCTAACTTATTAACTAAAGGTTAGTTGCTATCAAAACTTTTATAAAATTTATGAACATAAGATTATAACTAATACCAAATATCACCCTCAACTAGCTATAGCTCAGTCTAAGAAGTTACACCAAATGGTGTTTCTACACAAATTTTAATGAGTAACTTAGCAAGCTTGTTACAAGACAACAAGATCTATCAACCTAAAATTGATATTGCACATTTTAATTGATAAAATCTTACTAACCAACTAAAATCTAATTGAAACTATTAATGCATATATCAAGAAAGACTAAGTTACAAATTAGATAAAAATGCATAAACACTATAAAACAAGCATGAAAGAGAGAGAGTGAGTCATGCAACATAGATTTTTTAGAACAATCAAAAGATTTCTATCTTTATTGAGTATCGAAATTTCTCCTCCCTTTGGAATGTGGGAGATACATGTATATATAGGATTTAGATGGGGATGCCTCATCTCTCAAGCCATATTCAAAGTTTTTTAACACCCTTTAGATAAATCATAAAGATTCATGTACAACACATAGCTAAGATGTTATAACTATCCACAAGAGACAAATTTTTTTACAATGAAACTCTATTATAAATGACTAATGTAATTATAAAATAAATTTTCTATGAGGAGGTGGTTACTGTTATTGACACTTGTGTTTTGGTATTACTTACAGTGGTAATTGGAGTTATAGCTATCGTTGGCCCTACCATTTGAGAAATAGTTGCAATGAAAGTAGTTGGTGAAGCCTACTTGATCACTTGAATTTGTGAGTAGAGGGCATGGCTTGCCTAAAAATCTATCTCAATTATCCTAAAGTCCAATATGGGTCTTTTGATGAGTTAGGGGGATTTATCCATTGATATTCTATGTGATTTCAATGTACCCCCAATCTCCACATAGAGAGTCTCTTTGTTAAGGACCCTACTTCTATAAAAATTTACCAACTACTACAAGTCATCATGGGTCTTATATAATGTGCCCTTGACCTCCAATTTAAAACTATCCACTATTGTTTGGATGAGGTGTTTAAATATGGATCAAAGGATTAATTCCTCACTTGGGTTGATTATGCCATTAATTCTCATTTCTCCCAAAATTAAAATGACCTACCCTTTGTGGATGATAAGTTACTACACTATATTTCATATTTCCTGATGCCATTCTATCAATCCATCTCTTCTAGATGACACATAGTTTTGGACCCATGATGCATCTAGATAAATTATTAGGTTTAGCAGACTATAGGATTTTTCCCTAGCTTCTCAACTCAAAAAAAGAGTTTGGCCTCCATTTTATTCATGTCTTCTATAAGGGAGAAGACATCTCCCCATTTAGGTCATGACTCTTTCTTTGCATGTCTTATCAAGTGGAGGGTATCATACAACTTTCAAGCTACTCCTTGTATATTTCCTATGAGGTTTCTCAGAGGTTGTATGGTACTTATTTATTTCAAGGCCTCCATAGAATGATCATAACCTCTGAACATCTCCTTTATTACTCCTACTATTGAGTCCATGAAGGTGTATGGGTCTTCTTTATGACCACCCAAGTTAGAGGGGATAGTTATTCTCTTAGTCAAAGAGAACACATATTTTTTTGTTCAAGTTCCACCTAATGTCCATTATCCATTATGGTTTTCCATTTGATATTCTCATAATCAAAGTTTCTTTGTCAATATGAAACTTGACTATTGGCTACTCCATAATGACCAAGTCATATCTCCCCTAATATACTTATTGCATCTTTTAGATCTATTCTGGGCTATTCCAAGTGACTAGTTGTGGTGAGGGATATGATTATGCTATAGGGGTGGAAGATGGATACTTCTTAGGGAGAATCATGGGCTTTGAATGGGATGTTATTAATTGGGGGAAAGGGGGAATAACTCTCCTCTATCTAGTGAATTTATTAGGGGCCACTATGTCAATTATTAACTTCCCTTTATCTAACCCTTTTAATGATGTAATAGTGTTAGATTCTATTTGGGCTACCTAGTGAATTAGTAGGTCCAATTAGGTGGATGATTGGGGAGGAGTAATTGGGGAATAAAAAATGTTGGAGATTAAATTCTCAAAGTGCACCTATTTATTGTGCCTAGAGGGCTGAGGGTTTGTATAAGTAAATATTGAATAAGTGGAAGTGGTGATAATATTTTTTTAAAATTATCCATTATAGATGTATAGGTAATCCTAATAGAGCCTGTGGAAGGTGGGTTAGGGGGTACCATAGTCTTGGTTAGAGGGGTTAGGATTCAAGTTTGAAAAATTGTCACTGTAGTTGCTTGGGTAGTCATAGATTATATGATATGGGAAAAACTACCATAAAATAATCCCCAACAATATTAGTTTTAATAATTTATGGGAAATGTGGAGCACAAACACTTACCCTTTGTGTAGTAGCAACTAGGGGGATGTTGTTGTAGGTATAATTATTATTCTAGGTGGTGTCAATGCTAGAGATATGATCATTGAGTTCCATTATGTTTAATTTAAAGGTTTAGACTCTCCTTAATATCCATTATCTCCATATGGACCCTAAAATAATTTAGTTGAGACTAAACTAGTCTTTAAAATCTAGTGTCTCCCAACTAGGTTTCTTCTTCTAGACCCTATAGCATTTTAGTTAAGACTAAACTAGCCTTTAAAAACTCAGTGTCTTTCAACTGAGTTTCCTCTTCTAGCAACCATTCATCTTTAGGATAATTTTTAGTGGTCTCATTATTAGTCTCAAATAATGATGTTTTTGTTTGATTTATCCATTCCTCTTTGGTGGACCATTCTTCATCACTATCTAATATCTATAGGGGTTTTGATTCTTTAGGGCCTTTTTCCTTATTCATTTACTCCCCTAAGTTTTCCTCCCTAGTTTCCTTTTTTGGTGTGCCCTAAGGAGAATATGATGGGGCCTTCTACTTCCTCTTGTACATAAGAGAGGGTCCAATGGGAGCAGAAGCTAGTATAAAAAGGGTGAAGCAACAACAAGTGAATTTAAATGGGAGATTGGTGGTGATGAGGTTAGGGAAATAATGGTTACTAGAGGAGAACCTAGGGAAGTGGAAATTGGTCTACGAGCTAGAGAAATTGATGGAAAAGGTGGTGTAAGGGTTTGGATTGGGGATGGTGATGTGTCCAAACTATAAATAAGGGGGAAGAAAGATAGGAGACTTACTTGTGCTACAGTGAGTAGATAAAATGGTTATATGGAGAAAGGTCCACTAGAATAAGCTACACTTAAAGTACTCAATGTAGTGGTAGCTGGATAAAGAGGAGTGAACACCACTATGGTTGGTGTAATAGTGATATTAGGGTGGGATGTTGAGGAGACACATGGTTAATTTATTGTTCTGCCATCATAGATGCCTACCTAGATGGACCAACATATTCTTGTACTTGAGTCTTAGCCTATGAGAGGGGTCTTTAAGGGGTTTTTGAAGTCTAGTTATCTTTCTCAATTCTTAGTTCATCCTCCTTAGTGGTATTTGTATTGTAATGAATATTATTGACCACCACCATGGACATATTTACCCTTTTCATCCTTGTCTGAACCTCTATGTCATTCATAGTATCCATGAATATCTCATCATGTGGATATGACACATGGCCATAGTCAATATTCACCCTAGATTTGACTCTATTTAGGTGGTTCTTCACTCTATTCCTTGGATCCCACTAGTTATAGGGTTCCCACTTGAAGTAATAAGATGTCCTGGTCCTACCCACTACATGAAATTATTCCCATTTAGTATAATGAAGTTAGCCAATGTTGATGGGAGTTGGGTGCACTACTCCATGTCTATAATTTCTTAATGTAACATCCACATAATCTACTAATTGAGTTGTAACTTCCTATTCTGATACCTTATTCAACACCAATCAAGGGAGATACATAGGAAGGGCCTTGGTTCACTTTATTTTGATAACTATGCAATCTGGATAAAGCTAATAACTACCATTTTTTTCAATATTTCTTTTGATATGGTCCAACAATATAGGCATATCCTTGCCATAAATGACTTAGCATACCATTGGATATAAAGTCTCTATCACTCTAGTCATGTTTTTCCTAAATTTGTGGATGTGAAGAATATTTAATTCACCACAAATTAAGTTCTTTGGATACTTAGAAGATGGTTTCCATGGTTCCTCTAAGGATGAGTGGACTATCCCAATTATAACATCCACTAGATAAGACATCATATAGAAATTGTGATCTGATAAGTTGTAAGAGATAATAACTTGGTGGATAACATTAAAAATAATGATTTCTCTTATGGCAATGATCTTGGTGGATGTGAGAATGGTTTTTAGTAGGGGAATCCATATTTCATTGATGTAGGTTATGCTTGGGAAACCATAAATTCTATTTAACAAGGCCATGGCAGTCTTGATCCTTGGTTTGAAAATAACATTTGGAATAACAGAGATGAGCCCCTTGACTATAAAGGTGGTTTTAGCACTTGCCTATTCTTGTAACTTATTGGTTACATTATTTGTATACACCCATTAGTTGACTAGGGCATGGTTATAGGGTGCTTCAGGGATATAGAGTTGATAGTATTTATCAAAGGCATGCCCACTAACATAGGACATGGGTGTGCTACATTAATGGAAATGTAGAATTTTTCAATGAATTTGTCCATTTACGAATAAATCATAGACCAATTCAATGCAAGGTATTACCGTTAGTTTTGCTACTTAGTCATGTAGGCCTATTGACTTAATTACTACTAGGTCTTATTTGTATCTTTTCATAAAGGTTGAGAGTTTCTCCTCAAGTCCATAGGGTTCTATTGCTTTAACCTCCTCCCATATAACTAAGTAATGTTTGAACTTATGATTGAGAGAAACCTCAACAAACTTTGTATTAGTGTACTATTCAAACCCTACAATGGAATATGGAGAGTGGGAAGGTGGAAGGCATGAAGTAAAATTCATGGTTATGCACTTAAGCTCTATTTCTCTGGAACTATGGCACTTTTTTTGGTTAGGATAGAGCTCAAATTTACATCTACAATCATTAACTTGATGACAATGTAATTGCAATTGAATTGGTAGATTGCATATATCTCCTCTTAGATTTGCTAGCTTAGTTGAATTAAATATATTCAATTGGAATTTTTTTGTGGATTAATGACATCAATGGAATTTTACCTCATTTGCTTTTTCATATTATGATTTTGGCTAGTTAAGTGTTACTTTTTATGAACCTTGCTACTAGGTAGCTTCTTCCTCTTTTACCTTGAGTGTTCTGTCAATTATTATTGACACTTATCATCCTCCTAATTCTTTTAGAAGTATTTCATCTCTATTACCCAATCACCATGTCATCCTAGAGGCACATGGTGTAATTTTACCGTCCTACTACCTATTGATCTCTTTTTATCTTGATTTTTGCCTTTTACTATTTTAGGTCTATGAGATTATGATGTTAGGACTTGTTCTAAAGTCTTAACATTAGGTTAGATTTTGGTAGGTAACAAATAATTTGTAAATGGGGCATGCATCTTTTATAAAGACACCCCCATAAAATAAACTTACTTACTTTAATTATTAGGTAGTTTTAATGTTTTATATTTATTAATTAGATTTACTTTACTGGTTGTTTTCCCATATTTAGTTGGTTAGAGGATTAGTTGTTTTTACCAGTCATTGGTAAAAACTATATAAATCCATGTTTGCATTGTAAAAAGTGTTAACGGAGTAAAGGCACCCTTATGTACTTGATTTTTTGAATTATTAATAAAATACTTGTCCACTCGCACTAAGTGGGGACAAGGTTCAACCTATTTTGATTCTGGAGTTATCAATGGTATCAGAGCAATGTTATTTTGGGAGCACGATGAATTAGAAGGAGCAAGGTGAAAAATCATTTCATGTGATATCATTTGGCATGAAAATAAGGTATGCCATATAGTCTTGGTTTAAATATTTTGAAAAATTATTAAATTATTTTAATTTTTCAAATATTATTTATATTTAAACCTGTATATTTCCATATACCACAGTCTGATCTTTTTTGATCATTCATACTCCATTTTCCTCTGTTAAAACTCCTCATTTGGCATAAAAAATGAATTTTTAGCATTTAATGTTATCAAATTCATTATTTTTTTGACCAAAATCAGATTTGTACGGCCTATTTTCTATGGAAAACCTCTGAAAATCTCCATTCATGGCTGCCTTTGTTATTTCTATTCATTCTCAGGCTTCTTAATGTCTAAAACATCTACAAGTGGCATTAAAACCCCTGTGTTTGCATTCATATTGAAAATCTATATATTTTTTGCACTTGTACGGCCTGTTGTATGGCCTTCCAATGTCCAGGTTCATTTGGAATCCATTCCCTACAAAAAAATACTTTGAAAATCTACCAAAACTTAGTCAAAAATAATTTTACCCAGCCTGTACGAATTTGTATGGCCTGTAGCAAAGAGATCAGATGCAAGAAATAATTTCCATAGCAGCCATGGTGTCACAGTGAAGAATGGCGCTGGAATAAATTTCATAAATTATTTTTTTGATGTTTCTATAGTTTTGTTTCAAATATTTTTTGTGGAGGGCCCACCCGGGAGAAGCTTGAAAGAGATGCTGTAAAAAAAAAGGGAAAAATTTAAATACATTTACTCATATGTATTTTTTTAAATTTTCCCTCATACACTAAATCTGGTATAAATAAAAGTTTTTGAGTGTAGTGTTCTGCAAATGCTCTTAGAGTAATTGGTTAAGCTTATTTTGTTAGAAGCTTGTAAAGGAGGAGGTCAAGGGTTCAAATCCCTTCTTTTTGGAGAAAGTTTTTTTTTGCTTTGGAATATGCTTTTTTGAAAAAGGAATATTCCCTTTTAAATAAAAATATTGTAAAACACATACTTATTGTATTGTGTTATTTTTTTTTTTTGAAAAAGGGGCAAAATTCAATCATATTTCTTTTTGAGTTGTTGTGGTGAGATAAGGGTGTAATTAGTGAAATAAGGTTGTAATTTGGTGAAATAAGGGTGTAATCATTGATTTTTGGTGTGTTTAAGTGCAAAACCCTATAGAAGTAGTGTCTTGTGCAGTGAGTGTGATATTTGTTTCATTTCTTTTGCATTTTTTCACACGTTTCTCTACTACACTTGCTTTCATTTCAAAATGCTGAAAATTCAGAATTTGCTTTCAGATGGTTATAGATTAACAATTTCCAATTATTCAGATTGGAAATGATTGATGGAGGCTTCACTAGTGTTTAATGGGTTATGGGATATTGTTAAGAATGAAAATCCCACATTGCCAACAGAGTAGGCTAAATTAGATATTTTCAATTTGTGTGATTCTAAGGCCTTAGCTCTCATTAAATGTTGTTGTACTCATGATATGTATGTTCATATTGAAAATTCTCCTCATAGTTACACTGCATGGAAAACATTGTTAGATTTGTATGATAAGAAACCTAAGCATAAGAAGATAGATATTCAGATGCAGTTATTTACTTTGTCATTAGATGAGGATGGGGATATGGGAGAATATATGTCTAAGTTGAAAAATATTACTACTGAGTACACTAAGGCTAGTTTTGGAAAACTAGATGATGACCTCATAGTTACTGCTGCTTTGAAAGGACTACCAGGGTCCTGTAGGAATTTTGTTAAAATGTTGCATGTCTTTGAAAAGATCACAGGCATCACCTTTGATAAGTTGGCTGAGTTGCTCATCCAACATGACCTCTCTCTACCCAAGAAATCCAAGAAAACTGAAGAAGCCCATGTTTTAGAGTCAAAGCCTAGTTCATCTTCATCTGGGCATCAAAACAATAGAGGAAATAGTTATAGAGGGGGTCAAGGTTACAGATGAGGTAGATATCAAAAAAGAGGTAGGGGTCATTCAAATAATCAACAATCTAATCAATCACATTCACATGAAACAAGTGATTGAGGACATGGTCACAATCCATATAGGGGCAGAGGTCGAGGTAGATCAGACATTCAGTGTCATAGATGTGGAAAATTTGGTCACATTGCCTCACAATGTAAGATTCCTTTTGATAAAATTTAGAGGCCACAAAAAGCAACTAAGAGTAACTTTGCTCAGTATGCTAATCATGACTATGATGAATCTAGTAATGTTGCCCATGAATTTGCATTCACTACTTTGGGGCACATTTATTATATTGAATATGAGGCTAGAGATGAGCTCACAGATGTATGGGTTTTAGACACAGGAGCAACCAAACACATGACATTTAGGAGAGATTTCTTTTGGTCTTATAAGGAAGCTTCTCTCTCTCCAGTTGCCTTAGCAGATAAGTCTATGCATACACCACTAGGACTTGGTTCTATTCGAATTCTTCTTCCTAATAGGTCTATAAAATACTTGGCGGATGTTTGGTATGTTCCCACATTGAAGAAACACTTACTTTCTTTGGTAACTATTCGAAAGAAAGGTTATCAAATTGTGCTTGAAAATGGGATCATTTACATCAGTTCAGTGAAGGATAATTATAAGATAATGTATACAGGATATGAAGATGGAAACTTGGTTAGATTGCATTGTAAGGTGCTTCCTCCCAATATAGAACTTGCAACAGTTGTTGACATAGGTACAGGTACTATGTCTACACAACGGTTATGGCATCTCCACTATAAACATTTGAATATACACTCTTTAGTGGATTTGCAGAGATATGGTATGGTGAATGGGTTTCCCACTTTTTGTAAAGATAGTATTCTTTGTGAGTCATGTGTTTTGGGCAAACAAAATCAGGAAAAATTTCTTAAACAGTCATCTTGGAGAGCTAACAAATGTTTACAGTTAGTTCATAGTGATGTATGTGACATGAAAAAGTCATCCATTGGTGGGTGTAGATACTTTGTCTCGATTATTGATGACTTTTCTAGGATGATTTAGGTATTCTTTATGAAAAACAAATCTGAAGTTTTCGCTAAGTTTGTTGATTGGTTACACTTAGTCGAAAAAGAAACAGGTTCACATTTGGCCACTCTTCGTTCAGATAATGGAGGTGAGTATACCTCTAATGAATTTTTAGACTATTGTCAAGAACATGGAATTCATCAACAATATAGTAATGCTTATACTCCACAACAAAATGGAGTATCTGAATAGATGAATAGAACTTTAGAGGGCACAACACGTGCCATGTTGCACTATAAACATCTTGATGATAAATTTTGGGTTGAAGCCATTGGTACTACAGTGTATTTGAGAAACAGGTCCCCCACAGTTGCACTTTTGGGACAAACTCCATATGAGGCATGGTATGGGTTTAAACCCAAAGTTAAACACTTGAAAGTGTTTGGATGTGTATGTTTTACTTTGGTTCCTATGAAACACAGAACTAAGTTGGAACCACGAAGTCAAAAATGCATCTTTCTTAGTTATTCTAAAGATAAAAAGGGGTTTCATTTGTTTGCACAAGATTCAAGCAAATTCATAGTGAGTCGAGATGTAATATTTGATGAGTTTGGGACTATGAACACTGCAGAGATTGATTCTCAACTTGATAAATTAAAGAGGAAAAATGCAAAAAGAGATAAGGGTTTGAATAATGAGGATAAATCTTCAAAGTTATGGTATGAAACTCAAATTCCTTCACTTTCCTCTCCTTCATCTACAAGTTCATAGGTTGATGACTTAGAAATTATTGAAAATTCTCTAAGTCCCCCATCGAATAATGCACCTAATGAGAATTTTGGAGTCCCTGATTTGAATAATTTGTCTAAGTATCCAAAATAGGCTCAAAGTATTTTTTCTAACTTGACAGCAGATGAAGTTGGTTTAACAGGGCCCAAGTATTCTTGAAAATAGGTGAACTATGCTATGGTTGCTTCTACTTCTTCCACTGAGCCATCCACTTTTGAGGAGGCATCTACTGAACATGTTTGGTAACAAGCAATGAAATGTGAGTATGATTCCATACTTAACGATAATACATGGGTTTTAGTTGATCCTCCTCCACATATTAAACCCATCAGATGTAAATGGGTTTATAGGACTAAGTATAAATCAGATGGCTCCATTGATAAACATAAGGCACAACTTTTTGCCAAAGGATATGCGCAACAAGAAGGTATTGATTATGAGGAAACATTTGCACCAACTACCAAATGGCACACTATTCATATG
The DNA here is from genome assembly GCA_037957365.1 of Torreya grandis. Taxonomy (NCBI): domain Eukaryota; kingdom Viridiplantae; phylum Streptophyta; class Pinopsida; order Cupressales; family Taxaceae; genus Torreya; species Torreya grandis. Next base: position 12,236 of record JARHVA010009862.1, read on the forward strand.
GTACTTGCCTTAGCGGCATAAAATGGTTGGAAAGTACATCAATTGGATTTTAAAAGTTCTTTTTTAAATGGTGATTTACAAGAAGAAGTCTATATGAAACAACCTCAGGGTTTTGAATAGGTGGGTGCTGAACACAAAGTGTGTAAATTGACAAAAGCTTTGTATGGGCTCAAACAGGCACCCAGGGCTTGGTATGAGAAAATTGATTCATACTTGAAATCCATTGGTTTTCATCATAGTGAATCAAATGATACTCTCTATTTTCGAGTGCAGGGTAAGAAAATGGTGATACTAGTTCTCTATGTTGATGACTTGTTTATTACAGGTAATGATGAAAACCATAACAAGTCTGTGAAGAAGGAATTAAAAGATGGGTTTGAGATGATAGATCTTGGACTTCTTCACTACTATCTAGGCATAGAGGTAACTCAGAAAGAGCATAGTATTTTCATTTCACAAACTAAGTATATTTCTGAGTTATTAGAGAGGTTTGGCATGAGTGATTGCAAACCTACCCTCACTCCCATGGAAAGTAACTTGAAATTGTCTAAGGATGATAGCAGTGCCTTTTTTGATGGAACCACATATAGACAATTGGTGGGAGGTTTGATATACTTGATGACTACCAGGCCTGATATTTAATTTTCAATTGGAATTTTATCTAGGTTTATGCATGAGCCTAGAGAAATTCATTGGCATGGAGCAAAATGAGTACTTCATTACCTTCAGGGAATGAAAGCATATGGCCTTGAATACTGCCACAAAAAGAACTTCAAACTTGTTGGATATTGTGATGCAAATTTTGACAGATGTGTGGATGATAGAGTGTTAACCACATGATACACTTTGCATATGGGTTCAGCTGCCATTGCTTGGTGTTGTAAGAAATAGGATATGGTGGCAAATTCATCATCAAAATCAAAGTATATTGTAGCATGGGATGCTTCTAGAGAAATTATTTACCTTCATCATATTCTTTAAGATCTTTAGGTTTCTTAGTTTTCTCCTACACAATTATACATTGATAATCAGAGTGCAATCAAGATGTCCAAGAATCCAGTGTTTCATGCCAAAACAAAACATATGGATGTCAAATACCATTATCTACGAATGTTGGTGGCAAAGAAAACTCTTGATCCAATAAATTTCCCAACTGCCGATCAGACAACTGATATCTTCACAAAACCCCTTGACATAATCAAATTTGAAAAATTCAGAAAAATGCTTGGTATGTGTCCAAAGACCTGACTTTGGATCATAGGGGGGTTTGTTAAGACTTGTTCCAAAGTCTTAACATTAGGTTAGATTTTGGTAGGTAACAAATAATTTGTAAATGGGGCATGCATCTTTTATAAAGGCACCCCCATAAAATAAACTTACTTAGTTTAATTATTAGGTATTTTTAATGTTTTATATTTATTAATTAGATTTACTTTACGAGTTGTTTTCCCATATTTCGTTGGTTATAGGATTAGTTGTTTTTACCGGTCATTGGTAAAAACTATATAAATCCATGTTTGCATTGTAAAAAGTGTTAACGGAGTAAAGGCACCCTTATGTACTTGATTTTTTGAATTATTAATAAAATACTTGTACACTCGCACTAAGCGGGGACAAGGTTCAACCTATTTTGATTCTGGAGTTATCATATGACACTTGTAAAAATCTAATGATATCTCTTTACATGGGAGTATCGTACCATCTTTCAAATTTTTGTAAGTTTTAGGTGAGAGTGATGATGACAATGTCATCATCCTAACACTTCACTTTATTGAAAGACTTAAAATTTCCCATACTATTTGATGGCAACAGGCTTGTGAGAACATGACACTTGGATGAATGTCACTGATTTGATTGCTTAGACCTTTTATACATTGAAATCTTAACCCTATCATTCATCAAGTGAGTGGGATTATGACAAGTGTCATCATCTTGGCACTCCACTCACCTGAAAGTATATTAAATGTTTCTAAGTGCTTGAATGGTTGTAGTGTAGTAGGTTATTATCATGTGGAAATGATTTTAAGAAGATCTAAGTGTCAAATACGCCAAGGTAGAAAGACTTGTATAAGTGTCAAAGAATAAAATTCTAGAGGGAATTATATTCAATGCAACTTTGGAGAACTTGCACTCTTAGGAAAATTCTAAAATCCATTAATATGTTAGCCCACCTAAAATAAGTGATAAAAACTTAGATAACTAGGAAAATGGCAATTTCATTAATATTAAAATGAACATATTCCTAACAAGAAACCCAAAAAAAAGGAATTTGGGGAATCTTATCCTATTAAATATAAATGAATACCAATAAATGATTTTCTCATCATGGATAGTTTCAATCAGGATGAAATGGGCCCTTATTCAAAAGTTTTGAGAGTGGGGTATGTTGAGTGCAACAAATGGTGACTTACAAGGTGAATACTCTTGAGTATTCAAGAACCCATAATCTTTGGTTAGCACTTACAAATCAATCATGAATTATTTATCAATAGAATAATTGAATCAAAAACATAAAAGAGACTCCTAAAAAATTCCATGCAACATACTAATAATGCTCATACCTTGGATCTGTGTGTGATGGAGTGATTTTATTTTACCCTTGTTTTGAGACTTTTTGCAAAGACTTGGACTAAATTGTAGGTTTCACAATGGTTTTCCTGAAGTGTAAAAAAATATATGGGAAGCTTAGGTATTTCTCTACTACCAGCCATGTGTTCATATCCCTGATAGAGATACCCTAGATTCCCCCTCTTTATTCCTTCATAATCTTGCATGATGCATGATTCATTTATATTATTTCATCATATGAGTATTTTATCATCTTTATATTTTATTTTAGGGTTATTTGATCACTCTTTGGGATGTATTGGTCCTCTTGTCTTTCCCCTATTTTTGTGAATAGAAGAGAGGGTCAAGCATATTTATGAGCTAGTGCATGTAGAATAGAAAATTCAAGTTACCAAAATGTCCCTGTCAATCTTGTTCATATTTATGGTTATTATCTCAAACAAGTATTATCATGGAAAACATGTTTGATCCAAAACATGAGATTGTTTTTTGCATTTGTATGAAATAATGAGAGCAACTTTTACACACATTTGATGAGAGTACTTAAATGTGATAATTATGACCTAGTTTTTTTTATCATACTCGAATCATAAAATCTCAAACCTTGGGATGTAAAAATCATGTTTATAAACTAGTTAGTGTACTCCATTTTAAGATCTTTCTACTTCCTTTGTTCTCTCTTTTGGGCATGGAACACGTAATCTTAGGTCACATATGGGGAGAATAATGATTGGGTTATCAATTTGATCACTCAGGGTTGAGTCAGTCAGGTTATTCTAAGATAAAAGACATCTACTCTAGAAAACATGGAACTAACCTAAATAAACATAATGTTTAAAGTAAAAGAGTCTAATTTAGAAGGTATGAAAGCTACTGCAACAAAAATTAAAGATAGAAAATAGGAAAACTAACTATGAAATTAGTAAAACCTAATATTACTTTTACCTCTATCATGATGTGCTTCATTCATAAACATTCTCAATGGGAGAAGCCTTGAAGTAGTGCTTCAAATATTTCCCATTGACTAGGAAGGCTAGGTATATACCTTCAAGGTCTTTTAGATAAAAAACATTGTTACCTAAGATTTCAAACACTTGATATGATCCAATCCATAAGGGAATGAACTTGTCATGTTGTCCCTTCTCATGGGATTTATCCCATAAGATAAATAGGTCTAAAATTCTAAAGGCTTTAATTTTGGACATTTTATCAAACCACATTTTGACAACATCTTGGTGTCTGCTAAAGCTTTGTAGGGGTTTAGTTCTTATATCTTATATTTGGACTATATCTAGAAATCTAGACTGGTCCCTTGGATCTTCTTCCATATACTCCTAAATGAACTAATATGTTGGGAGATTAAGATAAATGGGGAAGACATGCTACCATCTATTTACCAATAGGAAGGGTTAGGTATTGAGGGCCTATTTTTTCCTTTTTCTATCTACCCATAATGCATATTTTAGCAATATGTGCCATTCTCTTAATTTATTTTAGGATGAATTTTTGATGGCATCCATCAAATTCTTATTGGTAGAATCTACTACTCCATTCCATTGGGGATAGTAATTTGAATATGACTTAATTGTAATCTAATTATTATAGGCCTATTCAATGAATTCAACAAATTAAAAAGCTAGGCCATTATCACTGATTGGATAGATTAGAGTACCAAACCTGGTTAGTATATAATCCTCTAAAAACTAAATAACATATTGAGCTTGGGAGTTCTTTGTGACCATAATTTATATCTACCCAGTGAAATAATCAATGGCCATGAGGATGAATTTGTGTTTTTGGGATTAATCACCTAAATGAAATCAAGGCCCCGTTATGCAAAAGGATGACTTTCAATGACTAGGTGCAATGGCATAGTAACATTGATCTCCCTTTTCCCAAAGATTTGGCATTAATGGTAGGTCCTTACATGGTTGTAGGAATCCTTGAAAATAGTTGGATATTAATATCCCATTCTCAATATCTTGTGGGTTGTTATAGTCCTAGAAGAGTGTCCACTACCTATATTTTAGTGTAGGTTGTCTAACATATCCAAAACTTATTATTTTGAGACACATCTTAGGTAGATGACCTCATAATTTTTGAGGTAAAGGACTACTCCTTTTATCATGTAGTGGGTAGATTTGATCCTCAAAGATTACCTTTGTTTTATGTTCAACTCAAGGGGGCATATTCCCGTTAGTAAAAATGAATGATTTGGTCATACCACTCTCCTTTAACTATTACAACTTCATTTACTTTCTAAAATTGAATGCTTGGATATATCTCAATCATTAGTTAGATTATTCATTGGCCTCTCACTATCTTGGCTAGTCTGATCTTTAGATCAAACTCTTGAAACTTGGCCATCCATTTTCCCCTTCTCTTGCCTAGTTTATTTTGGCTGAGCATAAGCTTAATAACTAGGTCTATGACCATAATGTAAGTTTTATTTCTCAAGATGTAATGCTTGAACTTATTTACAACTTTAACCAATGCATAAATTTCCTTGTCTATCATTGAATATTTTAGTTCAACATCCTTTAAATCAGTACTCATAAAATCAATTGGGTGTTCATTACTATCTACCTTTTGAGTGAGTACTATAATAATGGTATGTTTTAAAGCAAATAAATACAAATAGAAGTATTTGGTGAAGTCAAGAATAGTCAGTATTGGAGCTTAATAAATTGCCATCTTGATGTCCAAGAAGGAATTCTTAGCCTCGTCTATTCATTCTATCTTTTCATCTTTTTTCAACATAACATTTAGTGGTTTGAAAATTTTATCAAACCCAAAGATATATTTATGCACAAAGTTGATCTTACTAGAGAATGATTTCAACTCTTTGATACTATTTAGAGGTGTAATTTTTGATATGACTTGAATCCATTTTGGGTCAATATAAATTCCATCCTTGGTTATGATGTGGCCCAACAACTTACCCTTTATGACCCCAAAAATGCTTTTCTTTGGGTTAAGGGACACTCCATATCTTTTACATCTATCAAAAACCTTTTGAAAGTGGTCTACATGATCCTTTTTATTCATATAAAATATAGTAAGGTCATCCATATAAATAATGATGTACTTACCAATGATTCATTAAAACACATGGTGAAACCAGTCTTCATCTAGTCATGTGATTCCACTAGCACTTAGTTATATCCAGAGAAACCATCTAGGAAGGACATCATTTTAGACCTATTGATATTTTGTATTACATCATTTAGGGAAGGTAAAGGGTATTTATCTTTATTTTAAGACTAGTTCAGGTTCTTGAATTTGACACATAGCCTTATTTCACCATTATTATTACTGAAAGGCACCGAGTTCACCACCTAGGTAGAATGTCTGATAGGAAATATGATTATAACATCTAATAACTTCTGAACTTAATTCATAATAAGAGGTTATAAAATGGGATTTATAGGCCTCTAACATTTCCTAAAGGTTATGCTATTTGGACTTAGGTGGATTGTATGGGTGATTACCTTGGGATCAAAGGTCTTTAAGTCTTCATAGGTCTAGGTAATCATGTCCTTATATTCCACCAATATTTCCTTTAGATTCTACTTTTTAGCATAAGTACAATCTAGACCAATGTTTATGTATTGAGGGTACTCTTAAGTACCCAAAATTTATTTGCTAAAGTTAGATTGACCTACCATCAGTTGATTTTACCTTTCAACATATGGGTCTAGATCAAAGATCCTTTCTAAATATAACATCCCCATGGGGATTTGATTCTTCTTGAGTTTCATGATGCCATCCTCATTAAGGTATCCTAATTTTAGACATTCAAAGTCCTTTTTATCTATAATTTGGTCCTCAAAAGTCTTAGAATTATTTATGAATTGGATAATCTATTGATCATCCTCAAAGACCTAGAAGTTTTTTACATTGTCGAGGATTAAGGGGTAAGGCACTAGAACTACAAAAAAAAATTGTACTTTGGATTCTTGGAGTAGTGCTAAGTTAGATTCTAAGGTTACCAATGCATATACTATCTAATTTTCTTCTCTTGGGATAGCTTTGATGTTGAAATCCTCAAAAAATTAAATCAGGTCCTAGGATCTATGCTTGTATTTATTCAAATAGGATAGACTTCATTAGTACTTCCTTATGATCTGGTTGACCACTAGTTTAGAGTAACAAAATATTCATACCTATTTAACACTATGGTTTAAAGCAAATTGGGGACCTAGGATCAGGGATTCATACTCAACCCAATTATTGGTGCAGAGGAACTGTAATACATATGCAAAAAAATATTATTTTCCTTTTGGATTAGTCATAGCCACACCAATTGTCAAAACCTTGTTTAGATCAGGCTCCATCAAAATACTGAGTCTAGAGTTGTGAAGGACTTTCAAATTCTTGTTCATGAGGATCCCTTTCTATTATGAATGTGTAAACACCAACATGTGAAGATGAAAAGTTGACCTTCTCATTTTTGGTGTTATACTTAGTGATGAGGTACTTCATTTTATGCTCTTGGTCAATCCTAATTTGATTCACCATATCTTTCCATGGTAGCCACATATGTGAGAAGTTAGTGGATACATACCCATTTAATGTTTTTGACTAATCTTGGATGAATAGTAGGCCATAGGCTTATGGAATGTTGACCACCAATATGTCAATGTACTATTGCACATGTGGCTTAAAGTCTAACTATATGTGGATATTAAATAGTTCTATGATATAAGGTACTACAAATATATCTAGCTATAGGACCACTCTTTTTAATTTATTAGGGGTTAACCCCAATTTCTTGTATAGATTTATGGGCATCACATTTGATGATACTCCTAAGTTTACCAGATAGTTATGAACATTCTTATTGAATATATTGACTATCAATAAGAAGGGTTGGATATTTAATTTATCCTTGTAAATCATTATATTCACCTAGACTATATTAGGTTTATCTATAGAAGATCTCCTGGTCAAAGCTTTCAATATCATCTCCCCATGTTCAATTATCTAAGCCAACTCATGTTGGGTGATATTGGCTTTGATCTTCTTCATATCCTCTACAATATTGTAACCTCCTCTGCTTAGTGATACTATGGGCTACACTAGATCCTTCTCTTTTGGGGGAGGTGGATTATTGATGCTTCTTGTATATGGAGGAGTGGCAACATTGTTATTTAAAGGTGTGAAAGTAGTGAAAGGATACTTTATCCTTAGATTGTAATTATTTTTTTGGAACTACTAGAAAGCATGGAATTCATCTACAACATCTTGTGGTTCATTGTCATCTTCCACTATAAATGGAAAATCATAAGTATCAAAGACCATATAAGTGCTAGAGTGGTTAGAGTTATTAGATGATGAAGGCTCAGGTGGATTTTATAGTATCACCTATCTATCCATTTCTATTTGAAATATTTCAAAAGTTGTACAAAATTTAATGTAATCCATCTCCTTATGTTTGGTAGTGTATAAACCTTGCACCAATTAGGCAATCCAACCTCCACAATGTTTATCTCTAACATCTTGATGGATTGGTACTTGGTACTATTCCCTAGTGTGTTTAAGGGCTAGTTGTACCTTTGATAACCAGAGCTTTTATTGGTGTTATTACTATCAACATTTCCCACACATTTATTCATAGTCAATAATTCATTACTTAACTTCTATACCATCCTCTAGATGGAGTCTATCTCAACCTTATTAGAGTTAGTAATAGGGCCTTGGGTAGTGAAATTACTGACTGAACTAAAGGCTTACTTATATGGGGATTAGTTTCTTGGATAATATTATTTAATAAATTTAAAATCTATTTAGGTTTGATATGAGATAGAGGAAACTATATATGGGTTTGGGTCTGACCGTGAGCTATAATGTTTTGTTTGGTGTTTGAGACTGGGTTCAAAGCTAGGTAGGATTGATAAACATTGGGCCCTACTAAGCCTTGAGACTAGGGGTTCATTTACCTATCAAATTTTATATCCTCAATATAAGCTTGCGTTAAATAAGTAACACCAGTTTCCCTACACATAAATATTGAAGTGTTAGTATCTAGATAATTATTGTACATCTAAAAAGATAATACAACATCTGGTTTATATGGATTATCTATCCAACTATACATTTTCTAAAAAATTGCATTAAATTCTCTAATGGGTTCATTAGGATCTCTTTTCATGCTAGTAAAGAGCTGGTTCACAATACCAGGACTAGTGACCTAGATGAACTATCCTAAAAAGGTGGTCTGACACACATTACAATATTTGACTAAGCTCTTAGTGATATTAAGAAAAAAATCATAGGAAACCTATTGTAATATGAAAGGAAAGAGCTTGAAAGTTACATCTTCATAGACTACATTCAATATTCCTAAAGCAGTCCTAAAGGCTTTTACATACTCTTTAACAATCCTACCTCATGATGAGGAAAAGGCAAGGAGGTACTTCTCAAGATTTATGGGTAGATCATGGACATCTCCTATAATGTTAAAGTCATAACCAATTAACCAAGGCTAAACTATTAGAGTGGGAGGGGATACCTATTTGGAGAATATGATTGAGCTTAGGATCTTCTTAGAATACCTTTATCTGACCTAACCTTTTTATGGGGATGTAGTGGTAGATGTAGCAGGTTATTAAAATAGGTGGTCTTAGTTAATCTTTTGGATATATCCAACATAAATTGAGTGACATTTATGTCTAGATGATGAAAGGTTCCTTCTTTCTAGCACCAAATTATTTTGTCCTATGTTTTATACACACCAAAAAACATATACAAGGTAACCTCTAACTTTTTGGGATCTCTATGAAGATTGACTTCACTCTAGGGCATGAGTTGTAGGTATTGGGTATTGTAATGACTAGTGGTGTAAAGGAAGTGAGTGAAGTGACTATCAACATGGATGGTTAAAATATGGATATGAATCCTAGATGCACTTGAGTTGAATGAGATGGTGATGAAGATGGATTTGTCCTAAGGTGGTCATAGTTCAAATAAAACACAAAATAGAGGGGAGGACAAGGTAGAAAAGGAGGCTTGCAAAAAAGGAACATGAATTCTTCCCAACTATCTCCAAAACAAGGACAAATTCCAAGGAACTAATGCTTGAAGATTGCTACTTTAACATATAGGACTAACAAACATAGTAATTTTTTTTGACAGATACAATGTAGTTAACCCCAAGTTATTAACTAAAGGTTACTTGCTATCAAGACTACTATAACTATCTTAACAAAATATTATAGCTAATACAAAAGAGCACCTTTGACTAGCTATAGCTCATTTTAGGAGGTTGTACCAAATGACATTTCTACATAAATTTTAAAGAGTAACTTATCTATTTTGTTATAAGAAAATAAGATATATCAACCTAAAATTACTGCTGCACATTTCAATTGATAAAACCTTACTAACCAAATACAAGCTACTTAAAATTATTATTGCATTTATCAAGAAAGACTAAGTTACTAATTAGATCAAAATGCATAAACACTGTAACATAGACATGAAAGAGAGAGATTGAGTCATGCAACATAGATTTTTCAAAACAACTAGAAGGTTTATACTTGTATTGAGTATCAAAATTTCTCTTCCCTTTGGAATGTGGGAGACACATGTATATAGAGGCTTAGGATGGGGACATGTCATCTCTTAATCCATGTTCAAAGTTTTTTATTGTGCGTTGGATAAATCATGAAGAGTTATGTACAACACACAAAGCCAAGATGTTACAAATATCCACAAGAGACAAAAATTTCTACAACAAAATTTTGTTACAAATGACTAGTGCAATTTCAAAGGAAAATATCTATAAGGAGGTGGTTACCATTGTTGACACTTGTGATCTAATAGTCATGGCGGTGGTAACTAGAGTTGTAGCTATGGTTGGACCTAACATTTGAGAAATGATTACAATAAAATTAGCCAATGAAGCCTACCTACTTACCTAAATTTGTGAGTAAAAGGTGTGGCTCACCTAAAAATCTATCTCAATTGTCCTAAAGTTTAATAAGGGTCTTTTAAAGATCTAGGAGAGTTTATCCATTAATATTCTATATGATTTTAATGTAGCTCCAATATCCACATAGAGAGTCTCTATGTTGAGGACCTTACTTATAACAAAATTTACCAATTACTACAAGTCATCACGGGTCTTATATACTATGCCCTCGAGCTCCACTTTGAAATTGTCCATTATTGTTTGGAGATATTCAAAGATGGATTTAAGGACCAATTCCCCATTTGGGTTGATTATGCTAGTAATTATTATTTCTCCCAAAATTCTAATGTCTTATCCTTCATGGTAGATAAGTTATTTCACTATATTTTGCATCTCCTGATGTTATTCTATCAAGCCATCTCTTCTTGCTATTATATAGTTTTGGGCCTAGGCTACATCTAGAGTAGTTATTAGGTTCAGGTGACTATAGGATTTGTCCCTAGTTTTTCAACTCATAAAAAGAGTTTGGCATCCATCTTCTTCATGTGATCTATAAGGGATAAGACATCTCCCCATTTGGGTTGTGACTCCTTCTTTTCATCTCTTATCAATTCTTTGCATCTCTTATCGATTGGAGGGTATCATATAGCTTTTGAGATGCTCATTATACATTACATATGGGGTTTATAGAGAATGCATGGTACTTATTTCTTACAAGGCCTCCAAAAACTAATCATATCCTCTAAACATCTCCTTTATTAATCACCCTACAGAGTCCACAAAGTTATAGGGGTTATTCTCTATGACCACCCAAGTCAGAGGGGAAGTTATTATTCTCTTATTCAAAAATAAAAAATCTTCTCTTTATTCAAGTTCCACTTATTGTCCCTCAACCATTATGCTTATCCTTTTGATCTTCTTCATAGTATTAGTTTCTTTGTTAAAATGAAACTTGATTACTGGTTGTTTCACAATGACCAGTTCCTATCTCCCCTCCTCTACTTGTTACATCTTCTAGATCCATTATAATATGTTTAAGGTGAATAATTATGGTGAGGTATCTACCATGATATATGGGTGGAAGATGAATATTGCCTAGGGGGAAGCATGGGATTAGGAGAGGATGTTCCTAGTTGGGGGAAAGGGGGAATAACTCTCCTCCATCCAGTGACTTTCTTAGGGGCCACTATGTATTATTAGATTCCATTTATTTGACCCTTTTGTGGATGTAATAGTGGTAGATTATGCCTAGGTTGTGTGGCTAATTAGTAGGTCTAATTAGGTGGATAACTGGGGAGGAGTAACTAGGGAAGCAAAAATGGTGGAGGGAACTAAATTATCAAAGTACACTTATTTATTTTGCTATAGGGTGGAGGGATTGGAGAATCAAAGAATGAATAAGTGGAAGGGGTACTAATAAATTTTTGAAAATAATCTATTAAAGATGTATAAGCAATCCCAGTAGAGCATGTGGAAGTTGGGCTAGGGGGTGACATAGTCTTGGTTAGAGGGGTTAGTATTAGGGTTTGCAAAATTGGCACTATAGTTTCCTAGTTAGTCTTAGATTCTATGATATGGGGAACAATTACCACAAAACTATCCAAAATAATAGTAGTTGTAATAATTGATGTGGAATGTGGAGCATGAACACTTACCATTTATATAATAATAATTTGGGGGATGTTATTATAGGCATAATTATTAGTCTAGGTGGTGATAATTCTAGATATAAGCTTACTAAGTGCCCTTATGTTGAATTCAAAGGTTTAGACTCTACTTCATCTCCCTTATCTTCATATAGAACCTATAGGAATTAAGTTGAGACTAAACTAGTCTTTAAAATCTCAGTGTCTCTCAACTGGGTTTCTTCTTCTAGACCCTACAATAACTCCGTTGAGACTAAGCTAGCCTTTAAAACCTTAGTGTCTTTCAAATGAGTTTCTTCTTATGGTAACTATTCATCTTCAAGATCACTTTTGGTGGTCTCACTAATAATATAAGGTAATGATGTTTCTATCTAGTCTTTGATTTCCTCTTTAATGGATGATTCTTCATCACTATCTAATATTTGTAGGGGTTCTAATTCTTTAGAACCTTTCTCCTTATTTATTTCCTCCCCTAATTTTTACTCTTGGGTTTCCTTTATTGGTGTGCCTTGAGGAGAAACTAGAGGGGCCTTCTACTTCCTCTTATACATAAGAGAGGGTCCAATGAGAGTAGAAGCTAGTGAGGAAAGGGGTAAAGAAAAAAATAAGTGACTTTGAAGGGGAAATGGGTGGTGATGAGGTGATGGTAGAAATGGTTGCTAGTGGAGAACCTAGGGGAGTGGACATTGGTCTATGAGATGGATAAATTGATGAAGGAGGTGGTGCAAGGATTCAAATTGTGGATGTTGATGGGGATAAACTATAAATAGGGGGAGAGAAGATGGGAGACTTATTTTCTATGTAATAGTGAGCACATGAAATGGTAACATGGAGAAAGGTCCACTAGACTAAGCTACACTTGTAGTACTCAATGTAGTGGTAGTCGGGCAAAGAGGAGTGGACACCACAATGGTTAGTGAAATGGTGATCACTAGGGTTGGATATTGAGTAGGATCCTAGAATATTTCTTTTTCTAACATCATAGATGCATACCTAGATGGATGATCCTACTCTTATCTTTGAATATTATCTTGTGAGAGGGGTCCTAGAGGGGGCTTTGAAGTCTAGTGCTATTTCTCTAATTTTAGATTTTCCTTCTTGGTGTTATTTGGATTTATTGAAAATGCTTGACCACCACCATATATATATTTATCCTTTTCATCCTTATCTAAACCTATGTGTCATTCAAAACATCCATGATTATCTTTTCATGTGGATATGACACATGGCCATAGTCAATATTCACCTTGGATCTTACTCTATTCAGGTGGTTCCTAAATCTATTCTTTGGATCCCACTACCTATAGGATTCCCACTTGAAGTATAGGATGTCTTGGTCCTACCCATGGGGTGAAAGTGTTTCCATTTAGTACACTAAATTTGGCCAATGCTGATGGGAGTTGGGTGGACCACTACCTGAATGGCATTCTTAATGTAACATTGATAGAATCTACCAATTGAGCTATAAATTCCTAATCTACCACCTTATCTGACACCAAATGAGGGAGATACATGAGAGGGGTCTTGGTCCCCTCTATTTAAATAACTGTACAATCTGGATAAATCTAATAACTACCAATTTTTTCAAAAGTAATTCTCATATGGTCTCATAATCTTGGCATATCCCTCCCATAAATGGATTGGTATACCATTGGATATAGTATCTATCACCCTACCCATGTTTTTATTAAATTTGTGGACATGAATAATATTGAATTCATCACAAATTTGGTTCTTGGGATACTCAAAGGATGGTTCCTAGGGTTACTTAAAGGATGAGTGGACTATCCCAGGTATAACATCCACTAGATAAGACATCATATAGAAATTACCATTCAATCAATTATCTGATCTACTAACTTGGTGGATCCAATTAGCACTAATGATTTCTCCTATGACAATGACCTTGGTGAATAAGAAGATGGTGTCTAGTAGGGGAATCTAGACTTAATTGACATAGGTTAAGCTTGGAAAACTATAAATTATAATTCACAAGGCCATGGAAATCCTGATCCCTATCCTAAAAATGATAATTGAAATAGCATAAATGAGCCTCTTGACTATGATGGTGGTTGGCTCACTTGCCCATTCTTATTACTTATTGGTTATATTATTTGTAGTCATCCACTAGTTAGCTAGGGATTGGATATAGGGTACTTTAGGGCTAGGGAGTCAGTAGTATTTCTCAAAGGCACACCCACTAACATAGGCCACATGTGTTATCAAATTATATAAATGCATAATTTTGTCATCAATTTGGCCTTTTGCAAATAAATCATAGACTAGGTCAATTTAGGGTATTATATTTGGTTTTACTACTATGTCATGTAGGTCCACTAATTTAATTACTATTAGGTCTTATCTATATCTTTATGTAAATGTTGAGAGTTGTTCTCTAGGCCCATAAGGTTTTAATGCCTCAACCTCCTCCCATATAGTTGAGTAATGTTTGAATTCATGATTGAGAGTAACCTTGTCAAACTTATTATCAATGTAATATTCATAGCCTATAATGGAATATGGAGAGGGGGCAGGTGGAAAGCATGAAGAAAAATCCATGGTTATGCACTTAAGCTCTATTTTTTTGAAACTATGGAACTTTTTTGGGGTCAAGATAGAGCTCTAATTTGCATCTTTAGCTATTAACTCGATGTAAATGTAACTATAATTAACTTGGTAGATTACATATATCACTTCTTAAATTTAATATCTATACTAAATTTAATGCATTCAATTGGCCAATTCATGTAGATTAATGGAATAAATGGCATTTTTCCTCTTTTTCTTTTTCATATTTTTAATTTGGCTAGTGAAGTGTTACCTTTTGTGAACCTCATTACTAGGTGGCTTCTTCCTCTTTTAACCTAGGTGCTCTATCATTTATTATTAACAATATTTGTCTTCCTACTTCATTTATAAGTATTAACTCTCTATTACCTAACCACAATGTCACCCTAGGGACACATGGTGAAATATGACCATCTTGCTGCCTATTGGTCTCTTTCTATCTTATTTTTTTATTTTTATTATTTTGGGTCCATAGGATTATGACACTTGGAAAAATACCATGATCTCACTCTCTTTAAGAATATCATACAATATTTCATATTTTTTTAGGCTCTAAGTGAGTGGGGTGATGATACGTGTCATCATCCTAGTGCTTCACTTTCCTAAAAACTTAAAACTTCCTATACTATTTTGATGGAAACATACTTATGAGATTATGACACTTGGATGGATATCACTGCTCTGCTTGCCCAAACTTCCTTATATTGAAATCTTAACCCTATAAGTCATCAACTGAGTGGGATTATGACATGTGTCATCATCCTAACCCTCCACTCACCTGGAAGTCTTTTAAAAATTTTAAGTGTCCATATGGTTGTGGGGTAACATGCTATTACCTAATGTCCCTAATTTTAAGAAGTTTTGAGTGTGAAATATGCCAAGGTAGAAAAAATTATATAAGTTCCAAAGAATAAAATGTTAAATGGAATTGTACTCAGTGCAACTTTGTTGAAATTGCACACTTAAGAAACTTCTAAAAACCATTAATAGGTTAGCCCATATTAAATAAGTGATGAAAACTTGGATAACTAATAAAATGTAAATTTCATTAATATTAAAATGAAAATATTCCTAATAAGAAACTTAGATAAAATGTCTTTGGGAAATCTTATCCTATTAAATATAGATGAATACTTATAAACAATTTTATCATCATGGTTAGTTTCTTATATTTGAGAGTGCGGTATGTTGAGTACAATTGTTGTCATCCCCTAAGCAATCTTTAATGAAAATAAAGGTTAGAATTCTAAGGATTGTGGGGAAGATTGGGTCTTGGCCATATAATAGATGGTATGGGGAATTAACTAAGGCATATTTGATCCTAGTCCTATCAGACCATAATGCAAATTTTAGAACATATCAATCCCTAAGATTTCTCTCCAAGAATGTCTTGATTATGTCCAAAAAGTTATTATTAGTTGATTTAGCTAAACCATTACCTTATGGGTATTAATTTCATGAAAATTTGAGAATTACCATGTTTTCATAATCATATTCCTTAAATTTCAATGAGGAGAAAACATGGTGATTGTTACATACCAAGATAAATGGCATACCAAACCTTGTTATGATGTAGTCCTCAAAGAAGCTGATCACCACTTCAACTTTGTAATTTGTGAATGCTTTGGATTTAGTCTAACACATGTAGTAATTAATAATAGTAAGGATGAATTTATGTCCCATAGAGGAGTTGGCATTGACATCCCCCATAAAATCAAGTCCTTACTTTGTAAATGGATGAGACTCAATAACTGATTATATTGGCATAGATCGAGTGCGTTCCTTATGTGTAATGACTTGATGAATGTGGAAACTCTTTACAAAAACATGGGTGTATTTAAAAATGTGAGGCTATTAATATATTTATATAAGTATTTGGTGGGATGTGGGACTCCTTGAACCATGACTTGTCCCATACTTCCCATGAAAACTAGTGATTACTTTAGCTACTTCAACTTTGCTTAAGCATCTTAGGTAATGCCTTCATAGTTTTTTCTATACAACATGCCTGATTTTGATCATTAAATTATTAATTTTTAGGTGTAAGTATCTCCTATGAGTGGAGTTTAAGATGGATGGGTACTCATTGTTCAACAAATAATAAAACACATCTTGATACCAATC
The DNA here is from genome assembly GCA_037957365.1 of Torreya grandis. Taxonomy (NCBI): domain Eukaryota; kingdom Viridiplantae; phylum Streptophyta; class Pinopsida; order Cupressales; family Taxaceae; genus Torreya; species Torreya grandis. Next base: position 29,057 of record JARHVA010009862.1, read on the forward strand.
ATCATTTATTTTACTTCATAGTATACATTACTGACATATGATCTAAGGATCTACCTCAGCCATGGGCTTGATGAGTCCTTGACCCCTAAAAATATTCATTAGCTATAGATCCAGGTTGAATTATTATTAAATAGTCATCCAGTTCTCATGATGCTTGCCTAATTCATTCTACATCAACATTAGCTTTATGGATTGGTTGGGAACTATAATAGATACTTTGTTGTGTAGAATGTTGTGCTTAATTTTTTTGACCAATTTGATCAAGGAAAAATCCTACTTATGAATGCTTGAGAATTTGAGCTCAGTTTTTTTGAGTATATCACTCATAAATGAGATGGGCCTTTCATCCAAAAACTTTTTATTTGTGTTAGGATAACAAAAGTTGAGTGGTCTGAAGCAAGCAAATAGATATAGAAAGGCTGCATGTAGTTAGGAATGATAAGCACATGTGTATTTAAGATTTATACCTTGATTTGAGTAAAGTTTGCTTGTGCTTCAGTTGTCCACTTGATGTTATCATCCTTTGACATGTTGTTAAATAATATAACTATGATTGAAAAACTAAGATGAACTTCCTTATGAAGTTGATTTTATTGAAGAATGACTTCAACTCTTTTCTATTACTAGGAAACATAATTTTTAGAATGGATTCCACTCTTTTTGGATCTATTGAGAGGCCTTATTTAAATATAATGTGTCCCATTAACCTCTCTTAGGTGACCCCAAATATGCATTTTTTTGGATTTAGGGAGATTCCCTGGACTCTACACCTCTACAAGACTACTCTCAAGTATTTCACATTATCTTCTCTTTTCTTGAAAAATATAATTAAGTCTTCTATGTATATGACTATGCATCTACCAATGAGGTATTTAAATGTAATATCCATAGCTTGATGGAAGGTAGAACCTGCATTGATTAGGTTAAATGACATATTTTTATATGCAAATTTGCCTCACTTAGTTGTAAATGTTATTTTTATCATATTTTCATGGTTGACCATTACTTGATTGTAACGTGAATATCTATCAAGGAATGACATCACTTGAGATCCATTCACTATTTTCAAGATTTCATCTAGTGAAGATAACATATAGTTGTCCTTTTTAGATGTTTGTTCATATTTCTAAAGTCCATGTAAATTTTGATTTCTACACTCTTCTTTTGAATGATAACCAATTTGGCCACCTAGGTGGAGTGTATAATATGGTAAATGATCTTTAAATAAAGTAAGTTATGCACCTCCTTGAGAATTAAAAGCTAAAATAATAGATTAACTGGCCTCTACCTTTGGTGAAATGGTTTGACACCATGATTTAGTATAATATTATGCATGAGGATGGAGGTGTAAAATAATTTCAAATCTTCATAAATGCATGTAATGGTGTCACTAAATTCCTTTATATTCTACAAAATTATTTGATTTTAGTTTGGGTATAAGTTGTACCTAAACGTACAATATTTAATTCTCATGCATAGTATAAATTACAATTTTAATAGGGAATCCCTTTGGTCATAGATATTTTATCCATTTCACCTTGATTTACCATGTCAAATATCCTTTATAGTGACACCGTACCTTTTAGTATGTTATTACTCTTCATATTGATAACCCCTTCTTCATCTAGTTCAAATTCTTCCTTGTCATCCTCATCAATGATTTGAGACTCAAATTCCTTGTTTTTGGTGATGATTTTAATGATATATTGATCATTATTGAAGACCTAGAAGTTTCTAATGTTTTTTAGAATGGAAGGAGTAGAGACTAGCTCAATTGAGAGTCTCCTTAATCTAGAATTAATGATGGGCTCCAAGTTACTTATAACTATTGACAATGCATCTTCTTGTTTAATTATTTCTTTGGGATAGTGTTTGGATGTTGAATGCATAAAAATATTTAACCAAGTTCTATACTCTATTATGGTACCTTTAAAGGTGTTTGTCATTACAAGAATAGTGACCTCTAACTTATTTCATAAGTTTTGAATCTCCAAGTATTTTTAGGTTTTTCGCCTTTTTATTCAATGCAAATTAGAAGACATATAGTAAGGCCTCATACTTAGCCAAATTTTTGGTGCAAGTAAAATATAATCATAAGGTTACCAAATGCAAAATTCCTCTTGGGTTGATAAGCTCAATCCTAACACCACACCCACTATTTGATTTGGAGTTGTTGAACTTCAAGGTCCACACATGATCTTTTGTTGTATGTAGTGGGTTATTCAAGATGGTGTTGTTTCTATGTTCACTTTTTTTCTATCCTCCCTAGCTTATAAGGTTGGTATGTGTTATTTTTGTTTTCAATGACAATTTGGTCTAATCTTAAATAGTAGACATGGGTACAAAAATATTTATAATGGTAGCATAAACAACATCTAAGATTTGACATTCTTAGTTTTGAAATGAATGGTCTTGATTAACCCATGTGTGTATTGGGGTTTTAATGTATACTAAAAATGATTCTAGTGTATAGAGGATATCCTCCTCTTCCACTTGGTCCAACTCTTCAAATTCAAGCTCACCCTAGACTCTAAGCATCTTTATGGATAATCTACCATAATCTTCTGCTTCTTTTTTGAGTGCATAAACTCTTAGCTTGTATTCTTCATACAATATTTCATTGGTCTTATTATATTTTATAATCATGTGAGCCATATTTTGCTCCCTCTCAATCCTAATTTTACTAGGCAAATGTCACCATGGTAGCCACATGTTATAGAAATTGATGGCCATATATCTATTGAGTGTCCACTACCAAGCTGGGCTAAGAAGTATCCCATATGCCTCTGGTATGTCCATCACTTGGATGCTAATGAATTGTTTCACTCTAGGATATGAGTCCAACTACATGTGGATGTGATTCAACTGTCCAATGAATTTAACTATTGATTTGTCTAGTTAAATGAAATTTCTAGTAGATCTGGCAAGAGTCAACCCTAGTTTTTAGCAAATGGCATAAGGCATGATGTTTCCTAAAGCACCTAAATCTACCAAATAATTAGGTATTTTTTTCCAATTTTTTTGATTATTAGTAGAAAGGGTGGTCTCTATTTTTTCCTTATAAACAACAATGTGAACATAAACAATGTTACTAGCTTCATTCCTCCTAGGGGAAGATAATTTTCTTAGCAACAATTATTTCTAGTTAAACATTTGAAGTATCTAAAACATTGTATGTTTTCCTTGGTTTTATTCATCTATTATTCAATGTTATATCCATGTTTGCTTTGTTCTAATGGTTTATCAACATAGAGTGGTGCAACAATGTTTATAGGCTAGTATGAGGTAGTAAGTCCCTTAGGGGGAGGAGGATTATTAGAGGAATTTACATCAATGGTAACTTGGATGTTGTTAGGGAGAGTAGAATTAGTCAATGGACCCTATAAATTACTCCTCAATTGATATTTATTCCCCCTTTGGAATTGTTTAAAGACATGGACCTTGTCAAGGTTATCCTCGGGCTTGTTATCACTTTCAAATTGGAATTCATAGGTCTCTAAGGCCATAGTAGTGCTTGGGTTGTCTCCACTAGGGCCTGTTTTGACATTGTCTAGTATGGGCACTATTTTTAAGGTTGTCCATCTCCTTTTGGAAGATGTTTAATGCTAATGCAAAATAAACACAATCTATTTCAACATGGTTTGTTGTATTGTGTAATCTACACCATGTGGGTAAGGTTAGGTCTATCATATTCACTAAATTGGAGGAACTATTATGGTTCTGATCATTATTTTCAATGGGACTAGGCACATTCCCATTGTTAGGGCCTAGGACTAGTGTTCCACTATCTATTAACCCTTTAAAAGTTATACTTTCTATTATAGAGTATACTATTCATAGTTTGGTTAGTGTTTTGAGGTACCTATCTATGCAAGTTAACCAGATCATTAGTCAATATCTAGATCATTTGCTATAGATTAGCAACCTCACAGTTCACATGGGTACTTTATCTAACACCTGATTGAGGTGGTGGGATAACCATCGATGTATTAGTATTTAAAAATGTATGGGTGATAGGATTTACAACATTGAAGGTATTACTAGTAGGTGTTTGATTATTCAAAAATGAAGGTGTAGATTACTGGTTGTTTTTAGGGGCATCATAACCACTTGGATCAAGGGTAAAAAACATGTTATTAGAGGTAATTGGAATAATTTTTGGTTCATAAGCTATATCAACATGTGATTTGGGGGAACATAGGGTTGATTATTAGGCTTGTGATTCAAGGGTATTATATTTTAAATGGGATTTAGACTTGAATACATGGTTCCCATGATTGGATTCATTAATGGAGTGTTCTACATAAGGGTCTGGTTGACCATAAGTATTTGGTTATAAACACTAGGTTGTCCTAATGAGGCAAGGGACCAACATAATATCCTTGGGGTACCATATACTATTTAATACTAAATACCTCATTTTAGGCTAAGGATAAAGATGTGAAAACTTCATGGGTTCTTCTAATGAACATGGATGTCATGGGGTATAAGGCCCTCAAGTATGTTTGTATAACATCTAGCTTGGTCAATGTGTAGGGGCGATTCAATATTTTTTATAGCTTATGAAACCTAGTATTGAAGGCACTCATAGGTTTGTTGGGATCCCTATGGGTAACTAAAAATGGGTGATAAAGTATGGAAATATTTATCAGTATCTTAAATTGATTAGTGAAAACAATCTCAAGGTTAGACCAAGAGGTGATGGATCCATTTGGGATTCATAGATACCAACCATACATTGACTCATCTAAAGTGTAAGGGAATAAATTGTAAGTAACATCTTCATTTTAGACCTAAGTTTTGATTAAGGCATCCCTAAAGGTTTATATGTGTTATTTTATATTTCTTTCCTCACCATTAACATATATTGGGCATAACTTCTCAATATTTTTGGGAAGGTTATGGGCTATTCCTAGAATGTTCACAAGATAACTACCTCCTCCTAACTAGGAAAGATTAGCCATTATTGTGTTCTAAGAGAGAGTAGAGGGGGTAGTGAAAGGAACATTCACAATGGAGGATCTATTGGATGATCAAGTTTGTTTGGGATTAGACTTCCCTTTTTTAGTCCTTATTATCCAATGTCTTGAGAGTTGTAATAGCTCAAAGTCACCCTCAATTGACTTGAACCTTGCGATAACTCTTCTATTTTTTAGGCTTAGAAACCTAAAAATCTCCTTGTCTAAGCAAAAATATATAAGTTCTAAGATATAATCAAACATAAACATCAAATACTACTTATTTAGGCCTTCCTTCTAATGCCAATATGTTGGTGGTCTATTTGGCATAACCACACCAACTTTTGGTGGGAGAAAAAGTGGGGAGAGGAAAAAATATGAAATAGTGAGGATTTCCACTTTTTCTTCCATTTCATCTCTCCTAAAATAAATTAGGCTATGAAAAAAACTTCCCCAAGGGTATCTATATACTACGTCATGGCATACTAGATACCTCAATTGGATAATGTAGTCTATTCTATACAAGGGGCTTATTGGAAGTATTATCTAAGATTTATGCAAGAAATATTTGGTATATCATGGGATCAAGAAAACCAACTAGTTGAAGATTGATAATGATCTCAATTTTAGTTGACCCCTACCTCTAATCTACAAATTTTAACAATGCATAAAGGACAAATGATAGGATGAATAGGTAGTCTAGATAAAACTTAGACAATTGAATATAATTTAGACTATGTTTGAGAGAGAGAGAGAGAGAGAGAGAGAGAGAGGAGAGAGAGAGAGAGAGAGGAGAGAGAGAGAGAGAGAGAGAGAGAGAGAGAGAGAGATGAGAGAAGAGAGAGAGAGAGAGAGAGAGAGAGAGAGAGAGAGAGAGAGAGAGAGAGAGAGAGAGAGAGAGAGAGAGAGAGAGAGAGAGAGGGGTTGAAATAAATTTATAATGAGGGTGGTTTTAGTTATATTAAATAGATAAACCTCTTAAATAATTAATCCCTATTTGGCCAACATAACACAACTAAAAAATAAGGATGGTACAAGAGTCTGAGAATCAAAAAGCTATGTAAAAGAGTAAAATAAAAACACCATATATAATGATTAGGTAATTAATATCAATCATAAAGCTTCCATATAATAGATAATTCATAAAAATATAAAGTTAATATTCATCAATGTACTAAAACACATAAAATTATATCAAATAGCCTTAGCTCATGCTCAAATAAAAAAAATAAGCTAAAAAATCAATAAATTATAAGGAAAAGAAAAAGGGCCAAGTCATTTACTCTATCTCTTAATTATAAATGGACTAGACTTTCAAAGTCTTTAGGAGGTCCTTAAATAGACTTCAATCTAATGAGCAAATGACATTGTCCCTCCAAAAGAAGTCACAAATACTTAATGAGGCATGCCCACCTCTGTTCAAATTTAATATGATCTACATGAAATCCTAATGGAATTAATATTATACCCCAAGAACTAATTTACCAATTGAATTTGGGTGATTGGACTCATTGGAGGTCTCCTCATACTAGTTGATTGGCCATACTTTGCTTGGTCATAGACATACCTAATTAATAGGACCTATTATCATTCATGTTCTAACTAAATCCTAATGGCCATAATAGATTATTTTATTTAATGTCAGTATCAAATTTCCATAGGAGCCTATGCCCCATGGTTCTTTTTAATCACAAGAAGATGAAATAAGTCATGATTATGTCAGTATGAGTAGGCCTACAATTCCATTTCTCTATTTTGATGGCTTAAATAGATAAAATAGGTAATATAGGCATCAATTTTAATCCTAAATATGTTCATGGAGGTCCATGTATAAACCTTGGGAAGAATGCTCTACTATCCACTTAATCATTGCTTGAGAGACCAAGGTCCTACTATGTGGCACTTTTTCACTAATTTGTATATTGTTTAAGGGCCTTGAGTTTTATCTATATATTATGTAATAGGATATTGATAGGTGGAAATATCTTATTTACTTAGATATCTATATGTCCTCATCCTCTATTTCATGTTCTAACCACTCTGAAGCCCTAAGATTATGCTATGTTCCCTGATCTTAGGGACTCACCTAGTCTTAGCATTATCATATTACTTCTCTTTAACCTAAAGGTGTAGATAAGTAGGATGATGCCACATGGCATTATCCCATTCACCTAGAGGTTCCCTCACTTTCTCATCATGAAATGTTCACTTGGGGGCCCAAAGAAGTGAGATCATACCACATGGCATGATCCCAAGAACTTGAAGGGTTAAGAGGCTTGGCTCTCAATTCAAATTCCTTTAAACAAGTGGATACTACTTGATGAATTTGGGCTTGTAGATAAAACAACTAGCCATCATATTTTATGTAAAAATACTAGCCATTAGAGATAAAAATTTGTAGTGAAATACTAAGGCAAAGCTCCAAAATAAAAAAAATCACTTAAATTAAACAATTGAAAATGGGGGTTTTTGCCACATGTGCAATCAATTTAAGCATATAAATCACCAAGTTCTTAGATAAAAAGAGCATAAAATTCTAATAAATTTGGATTTTGATCCATCTAATTGATACATTGAACTTAGAACCCAAAGACTTTAACACAATCAATATCTAAGTTTGAAGGAGAAAAGGATGCTAAGACTATGATGGTTTTAATGAGCTAGATGACCATAAATTTTAGTCCTATGAAAATTTGATGTGGATATGAACACACTGCCCAACTAGAAGTTGATGCCATGCAACATCCATGTACTCACTTGAGGCATGCTTGGGTGCTTAGTTAGGCTGATGACTAGTATAATCCTAAAGAAATGAGATCTTAACACATGTCTAGATCTCATTTACCTATATATTAATGGTAAAATTTTAAGGGTATAAACCACCCTAGGGGCCTGAATAAATAATATCATGACACTTAGCATGATCCCAAGAATTTAGGGGATTGACCATCATAGGAAGTACAAGAATCATCACCAGGGCCCAAATAGGTAGGATCATGCCATATGGCATGATCTCTCTCATACATAGGGTGTAAGGCATTTTAAAAAGATCAAGGAGGCCCTTGGGGGAGTGGGGATATGGGATTTTTCCACTTGACAACATCTTAGGAACTTAGAAAGGGTAGGCAAAAATGGCCAAGTCTAAGGGGCTTGGGGGAGTAGGTATGCAAGATTGTGCCAGGTGGCATGGTCCCACTTACCCAGGGAGATTAATGATAAATCAAAAGGGATATTAGGCCATATATTAAAATAGGTAGCCACTTAAATTCACATACAACCTTGCCCAAAAAATGGCTAAGTCCAAATCTAAAGAAAGGTAGAATGTAAATAAGTCTATAATTAAAAACATGCATTCTATCTAATCTTAAAGCTAAAGCCAGTACTTTAAAATGAAAGTGACTAAAAATTAAAATAAAATTATGAAGACATTTATTCAATTTAATCAGAAAAAAACAAAAGAGACCAAAGAAAATATAAAATTAGTAGATGAAAAGATCTCATTTGATCAATGCCTAGAGCTAATTTAGTCTTAATCACCATAAAATGTCTGAGTTCTAATAGTTAAGCATTGTAAACTCAACTAAAAGCCTTGAAAAGAGATAAAGACAAACCAAAATTTTACAAGAAAAATAAAAATAAAACTTGTAAAATAGTTGAATAATGTACACAAATATAAGGTGAAATGCCCCCAAAAGTGGAAATTTTAGTTATTTTCAGAATATGACTTAAATAAGGCCAAGAATTAATAGGTTCATGAAAATTAAGGTATTTGTATCCATGAAGTCCTTTAGGAAAACTAAATTAGGATAAGTACATACATTATATCCTCTAAGATCAGACCAAGATCTAAAAATGAATCCACTAGAAAGGCAGGATTGCAACTTTACAAAGAACCTATTCAATTAGATCATCTCATAAAATAGGTCCATACTAGATTAGACTAAAAGACTAGACTCTAAAGAAAAAAGAGATTCCATGATTTTGTGAATAAATTAGGGTGTCTTGTGGAAGCAAAAATAACACCCTAACATCTTAGTGACCCATTTTTATTTCCCCTTTGATGATAATCATTGTTCCAAAAAATATTTAATAATATCATGTTTTGTTTTTACTTTTAAATGTCGACTAGTAAGATATTGGTGCCAAAATTTGATGACATGAATGATAACTAATATTTATTTTTCATAATTAAGGTGTAAAAAATTATTTAATATGATTTTATAACTCTCAAATGTTAAGGGATGACATTATTGCATCAATACCATGCCAATGTCTTAAAGCATCACATTCTACCACAAATGTCTTAGAAAAATCATGGGTAGTTAACATATGGATGTAGAAAGAGATTATTTTAATTTATTAAATTATTGCATGGCTCACTTTGAACATCAAAATGAATTATTCTTGAATAATGTTGTTAAAGGTGCCACTATGTTAACATAGTTGCGACCAAATCTTCTATAGTAGAGATTTAATCTAAGAATCATTTCAAACACTTAATGTTTTAAAAGCAATGTTATTAAATATAATGAAATATTTATATAGGATTAATGATACCATTATTTAGGATAAACCTCTATCTTAAACCTCTATCAATATCAATTCTATGTTGAACCTCTTAATATAGACTAATTACTAATAACCACTAATAAATCGGATTAAATATTATTATTTAATCCTACCCTACTAAACATATTAAATAAATATAGTGTATTACAAAATATACCATATATAATAATATAAAATCCTAACATTCCTCGTTTAGACACTATTTTTGAAATATATTCCTCATCAACCTTGTACACTTGGAAAATATAGACTTAGTTGTTCCTCTCAATTCTATAACTTTTACACTACTAAAAGGCTCGTATCCATTATTTATTTGTGCTAATTTATTATTTATTAGTATGATAAATATTATTATGATGAATTAGACCTTTTCTCATACCTAGAATTCTATAAAACTACTTATTATCATCCTTACAAGTTTTGGACCTGTACCCATTTCCCAATGTCCTAGACATTTGTGTCTTAGTTAGATGCCTACATCAATGTTAGTGTCCTATTAAAATGCAAGTGTCTACTACCATTAAATCATCAACTTTTAAAATGAAACATATACCTATGGTTAACCTAATTATTTATTATGAGATATTTCTTGAAAGGATTGGTATATATAGATGATCAATCCTCATTCACACCTCACTTAACACAAGCATAACACAAACCTAACAACTCACAAGTTAACTTACCGAAATAATTTAATCAAGCATTAAAATGAGAAAAGAGTTCTTATTTTATCATATTTCCATATCATTCATAGGTTCATCACATTTACAGGTATGAAGTATTGAGTGAACATGCCATGAGCCATATTTGCCAAGTTAGAAGATAGGTCACTTTCATTCTTGCTTATCACATATTGCATCTTTATGCAAAAACAATCCCATACATAGGGGATAAATACATGAGTCTGAGACCCTCTTTAGAGTAATGTTTATGTAGGTAACACCCATTGATAGAATGGTCTTTGGTGGTAAGTCGACACCGTGAGCTCACTAACCTGTTTTTTCCATAGTCACTATGAAGATGAAGAACTAGGGTTTGGCTATTTTAAAAGGAGTGACAACCCATGATCCAAATCTGAGTACACCAAAGTGATAGTGGAATAGAACCCATAATATCCTAGGTGGTCAAATATATATCCAAAATATATTCTATAAAGGACACCTACATCTAGGTTAGACAAAAGCATCGATATAATCAAATGAGGTCAAAACAAATATTCAAGGTCACAAAGGTCAAATTTATAAAATAAAAAAACTAACCCAAAATCTAGATCTAGTGTATTTCCAACCTATTCTATATCAAATATTAATGTGCATAGTAATCCAATTAAGTACCATTATTTTCCATTTATTACAATATCAATCATTGGTTGTACTTACTAGTTCTAGCATAACTCAATATTTAAATTCATAACATTTTTTTTAATCTCAATATATAATTAATTGGCCTACTATAGAGATAGTTTATCATCCTTATGACCTAGGTTATCTCTACCCATTTAACCCTAGATACCTCAATCTAGATTTTAGGGTTAAAAATTTGGTGAAATCGATCTATATGAATGCAATTTTTTTAATTCATAAGGTTTTAAGTCAACAAGGGTTTTAGTTTATTATAATTTTTTTCAAATTATACATTCTTCATTTATAAGCGATGGAACATCTTAAACAAAAATCTCATTTTCAAATTGAAGATGAATAATCATTAGTTAATCATCTTAATAACAAGGGCTTAATATATGTATTTTTTTTATGTTACAAGAGATGAAATCAATAAAAATTCTAAGGCTAAGGTTTCCTCACCTAGTGATGGTAAATCCTTACATGGTATTACAACTGATTTCATTCTAGTTAATTTAAAAAAATATAGTGGAGGCATGGATTATGTTTTCCAACCTTTGTTTTCTAAAACTACTATTGCCACTTATAACATGGGAAACCTTAGTACTTCAAACTAATTGCCATTTTCAATGTCTATATCTACCCAACCTTTGGGTACACCTCCTTTGGTGACTTCTCAAATATCCAACCTTAAAGACCAAGAAGTGTAATCTCTTGTTCAAACTATAAAAATTTTGCACACTAAGGTTACAAATTTTGAAAAAAATTCTATGAAATCACCTTATGCTATTGATTCAAAAGAGGTATTACATAATCCTCTTGATCAGAGATATATTTTCACCCCTTGTCTATTGGTTTTGTTGCACCTAAGTTCATATTTTATGATGGAAATGGTGATCCTGAATAACATATTCAATATTTTTATGTGGCATGCCTTGATTATGCCTCAAATGATAAAATTTTGACCAAATTATTTCCAAGGAACCTCAATGACTATGCTCTATGGTGGTTATATTATTTACCCATTCAATCAATAAACACATTCAAACCTCTCATAGATTAGTTTTTGGCACACTTCTATATCAATATCACCGAAAAGGTTTATTATGCCCAAATTACAAAAATGAAACAATGAACCAATGAACCTATCAATGAATATGTCTTAAGGTACATGACAATGCTAGCTAAAATGACCAATCCAATGATAGATAAAGAGTTGAAATACATATTCAAGCAAATTTTGTTGCCCCATTACATGACTCTATTATTTTCAAAAAATTCAAATCTTTTGATGACTTATGCCATATTTTTTGTGATCATGAAATGAAACTTATCTCATTAAACAAACTCAAATATGTAAAAAACACACTAACTAAATATATACCTAATACTAAGTTTATTATCAAACCAAATTACAAGGTAAAGCCTCCAAAACCTAAAAAATAAAATTTTGCCATGGTTAATTTGGTATCATAACAATCTAATCATCTTGTCTTATCTAATGCACCAATGAGGGAATTTACACACTTACCTAATTCTCCCACTTCATTACTCCTATGACTTTTATAGTGTCACCTCATATCTCTCCCTCATCTTATAGAGGTTGATATGAGTAGAACTATACCCAAAGGGTATGATGTAAATGCTTATTGTGACTATCACTAAGGCCCTGTGCATTCTATGAATATATGTTTTAATTTAAATCATAATATCCAAGACATCATCTATGAACAAAATATTACATTGGATGAACCTCTAAAAGAGTCAAGTTCACAACGTGGTGATTACCAAATATAAAAAAATATTTAACAATCCTTTGTAAGAACATTATAAGAAGGATCCACAAGTGCAAATGATATAATGCACATAATCCTTCATAACATTAAGAGCATCCATTGGATGGTATTATTGGTACTTATATGTGGTATACACATCCTATGGATCACAAAGCCTCTACTAATTTTGATGATAGATGATGATGATTCTGATCTTAATTCTTTATTCATTCAAGCATACCTTCATCACTAGACTATACAAAAAATTATGATTCATAATGGTTCAAGAGAAAACATTTGAACTATGAATTTACTTACACATTTGGGTTACACACATAATGATTTACATTTTTCAACCAAATTAGTTAGAGCATTTGATGGACATCACAATATGTTATTGGTGGGATAAAATTACCTTCACAGGTTGGTCCAACACATGTGGCTACTAAATTTAGGTTATAATATATAAGAGAGTATTTTATATGTTATTGGGATGACCTTAGATACATACACTTAGAGAAATATCTTATAAAATATACAAGCGTGTAAAATACATTCATGCCAATTGGGTAATTACAATTTTTAGAATTCCATATAAACATCCACTTAAATAAAAGAAGCTTATACCTAGATAATTAATTATCAAAGCTACTAAGGTTAATCCTCCACAAAAGGGTAAGTAATAGGAAATCCCATTTACTTGATGATAGTTGTTGAGAGACCATTACATCAAATATCCGTAGTGTGTTCCATGAAATGCTCATCTATTACACACCATATTCATATATCTATACCACCTACACATGTTCATATTAAAACTATTTCATAGAACCACAATCCATTCAATGATGGGTTCCATGAACCCATACTCATTTTATTTATTCACAACCATAAAGTCTTACTAAATATATAGAGCATTATAGATACTATAATGCTAGATATTACACCTAAGCATGTTCCTTTGTAGTATCATCAGTTTATTGTACTAGGTTCATAGTGGGGAGATACCTATGAGCATCCATTGGATGAGGTCATATGATAACTCTTTATTTGAAAAATATTCCAAAAATACCAAAAAAATAAAAAACTTAAAAACATTCAAAAATATTTTGAACATATACATGTTTTATTGACTCCTTGGTATATATGTTGTTGGTTCCACATTGGTAAATGTCATATAAATATTTTACTATATACACATGTTTCACACATCATTTGAGTGTGATACATACATACACAGATAAATGATTTATTCCTATATGAATGTTGGGCCTTCCCTCTACTCATGTCATGTAGCTATTGGTGGCTTATGGTTTTTTGATCATGATACATCTAGGTTATATCTTTACATAATCACTTTCCATTATCATGTTTGAGATTATATAATTACACATGCCTTTATCCATGATTATATTTCTTATAGTTTACTTGATATGCTATGTAATTTACATTTTTTACTAACACATATGATCCATGGGATAATATGATATGCTTATGCAAGTTACTTATGTTTTTCCTTTATGCACTTCCTTGAGTGTCTTGTCTTTCATATTTGATCATTTGAATATGCTCCATTTTTTGTGGCCCCATGCATTTGTTTTATGATTTAACATTTGAATATGTCATTTCATGGTTTATGGACATTTAAATATGTCATGCTTGCTTTTATAAACATATAACTAAATCATATCCCTTTGATTGTGTGGAATTTGAATATGCCCCTTATTGGTGGTCTCATTGGATCATTATCTTTTGATTTATTATTGAGTGATATTTAATGTGTGCTTGATTTATTGTTGAACTTATATTATTAATATATATAAGTTTCTATGATCTATATCATGCAACTTAGGACTTGATGTGATCACATTTTGAACACTTCAATGACATATCTACCTAGACATGCTACTCCTATATGTTACATGTTACATTCACATATTATACAATTACCCTATCCTTTTTAGGTAAGGTGACTAAAAATTTATAATTTTTATCACCTAAAAAGGGAGGAATATTTTTGGGGGAATGTCATAGAGACATGGATTCCACATTTTTCATAGTTCATAGATTCAGATAGATAGTGAGGGCATGTGATAGAAACATGTTCTCTAAATTTTTCACAATTAATAGATTTAGATATATAGTGGGGGAATGTTATGGAAAAATGTTATACACACTTATAACACCTCTCAATTTCAAATTTTAGTGGGGGCATGCTTTAGAAACATGTCTTCCACACTTGCACAATTTTCAAATTGGCAAAAATTCATAGCTATATGATTTAGATACATTGTTGTGGTATAATTCTATACATTGGTACCATGTTATACCCATATTTTAGTATGAGATATACATAAGGTACATATTCTATGTAACAAACACCTAAATTGTAAAAATCAAAATAGATTTTAGATTTCAAACACTTCTATAGACTTTAGCTCACCAGGTTGGACTATTACAAATTATATTAAGCCAATTTACTATGGTAGTTGGTTCTCTTTTTGGTATGATTGAGGTGATTAAATAACTAAATATTTCATAGTTTATATTTTATAATTTATTATAACATGAAAAGTTACTAGATTTATAGTTTGAGTTAACTTGATTCATTCACACTCACCAGGTTATAAGAATGATCAGGTTGCACAATTGAGCTAATATTAACTATTGGGTGGAAACTCACATTTTTATCCAAGGTTTTGGGAATTTGTCCTCATATATATATATATATTTCCTCATATATATATATATATATATATATATATACATTTTCCATATTTGTATTTTTCTTAATCTTTGCTTTAATGGTTCATAATGATACATCTTTTCAAATCAAATTTCTAAAAGGTAAGGTGGTTGCATCAATACAAAAGTGTACTCCTAAAACTTTCTCTTTACATTTAAATCATTTCAATTTAAAATTATATGCAATGATTATATACTATAACATGTTCTTGTTTGTAAGTCAGTCACTAGTAAAACAATCAAATCGGGCTCACACAAAGGCAATGTATGTTATACACACCTAAGTAGACATTTATTTTCCTTTAAACTAGCAATTTCATTATTAGATTATGAGGAAATATAGATATTATTTAATTATATATCACCTCAGTATTGTACACTTGGAAAATGTAGACCTTGGTTGTTCCTCTCAGCTCCAAACCTTTTCTGCTATTGAACAACTTGTATTCATTATCTCTAAGTAATTATTACTTATCTCTTAGTCTGACCAATGTAATTATGATGACCTAGACCTTTTATCATACTCATAATTATAAAAACTTTATTACTATCATCTTTTACATGTTTTAGACCTATACCTATTTTTTAGCTTCCTAGACACTTGCATCCTAGTCAGATGCCTACATTAACACTAGTGTCTTATTTTAATGTAAGTGTCTAATACCCTAAAGTCATCAAACTTATAAATGAAACTTATACATTTGGTCAATACAATTGATTTATTGTAAGATATTTCCTAAAAGTATTGGTATAAATACATTATCAATCCTCATTTATACCTCACTTAACACATACCTAACACAGACCTAGCACAAAGCTAAAAAATCATAAGGCAACCTACCAAAAACATTCAATCAATAATTTAAGTGCCAAAAACTTCTCTATTTTCTCCTATTTCCATATTAGTCATAGGGACAACACATCTATAATTTTGAAATATTGAAGGAGCATGCCATGAGCTGGCATGAGGCATATTTTTTAAGTTATAAGATAGGTCACTGTTGTACTTGATTATCACATATTGAATCTTTATGCATAAATAATCCCACATGTAGGGGATAACTACATGACTATGAATCCCTTTTCAGAGTTGTGGCTATGTAGGAATCACCCACTAATAGAGGGGTCTTTCAGGGTGGCTTAACATTGTGAGCCCATAATCTCTATGAAGATGAAGAACCAAGGTTTTTATATTTGATAAGGAACAATAGCCCATGATCCTTATCTGAGCACACCAAAGTGAAGGTGACACAAAACCCAAAATATCCCAAGTGGTCACATCTATATCTATTAAGTATTTTGGAAAGGACAACTACATTTGGGTTGATAGAAGTGTTGACATAACCACTTGAGGTTAATTCAAGTATCTGAGGTCACAAAGGTTAAATTTATAGAATCTAATGACTAATCCAAAATCTAAATCTAGTATTTTTATAGCATATCCATATCATATCTAAATATGCATAATAATCTAGTTAAGTACCACTATTTTCTATTTATTACAATATCAATAATTGGTTATACTTAATGTTTTTAGTATATCATAGCATTAAAATTTAGAACATTATTTATATAATTTTATAATTAATTAGCCTACTATAGAGATAGTTTCTAATCATTGTGCCCTATGCTATATCTACCCATTTAAACCTATATCCATTAATCTATATTTTAGGGTTAAAAACCTCATTATTACCTATAATTTGAAGACTAGGAGAGAAACAACATCATAAATGAACTAGAATATAATCAAAATTCATCATACTTATAAAAAATAGTGGGAATTACCTCACTAAATCTACTAAAAACTAATTAATGAGTAAAAATATAACATTCATCGAGAACCATCAAACCAATATGAAATAGGACACACACAATAGTTCATACATGTGTGAATAAGGACACATTTTTTCACAACAAAGAACAACTCTACACGAATAGGTATACACCTAACTATTTGTAAAGAAACAAATCAATAGTGGGAGTGGTTTTCACTATATTAATTCTTAGGTGTGATTGGGCCTCAGTTCAATGACTCTTCTAGTTGGACTAGGTCTCATAAAATAGTTAACTAAAAATAGTAGTGTGACTAATTTTAGGTAGTGTCCAAATTATATCTGTATCAAGGTTAATGTTACTGAAATATTTATAGAGGGTTAGTAATTATATTATTTAGGATACACCACTATATTAAAACTATTATAATATCAATTCTATGTTAAACCTCATAAGATATATTGGTTCTTAAAAATCATTAAAACATATGAATATATACTAATTATTCAATCCTATCATACTAACCATCTAACTAAATATGGTATATTATAATTATACTATACATAATAATCTAAATTTATAACATTTCCCCTTATTAAATAGTTTAAATACTAGGAGAGAATCAACATCATATTTGAACTGAAACACACTCATATTTCATCATACTTACAAATAGTAATATTAATTACCTCAATATGCCTATTAATAAATGATAAATGTGAACAAACCCAACCATTGTTGTAAAACCCAACCCCTTTTTGTTTTTACAAAAGTCATGCTACTTAAAATTAAGATAGAACTAAAAACAAATTTATTAAGGTTAAAGGGATTATTAAAAGGATAATAAATAATTATATTATTATATAAGAGCCATAAAAATAAAGGACACATTATAATTCCTTTGAAAAAATAATCTTCAGTATCAAAGAATCAACTACTTATGTCACTACCAATGAAAAGATCAATCCACAGTCTATCATGTATTTAAATAGAGGAAAGATTATTCATCCATAAACAAAGATAATTCATTATATAAATTCAAGTGTGACTTAAACTTTATTATTTACATGATACATATCTTATATAATAAATCAATGACTATTAGCTTCACAATCTAATAGTTGGGAATATTGCCTAGAGTTAAACTTTAGGTTAACCCATTAAGATCTAAATATCCCCTTAGTATCCATCCCAATATTTGATATTTTTAAAGATACATTATTGATTAATGTGGTTTAAAATTAAAACAATTTGGATTGTACTACATCTTAGATAAGCTTATAATCCCATAAATCTTAAGGCCAACCTGAGCACCAATCCAAGCACTACATTTGTTGCTAAATTTAACATCTACTATGTTTTCCTAAATCTTCTAAAATGATTCTTATTCCCTTACCAAACTTAGACTCAAACATAAAAATTGTTCATATGTTCTTTAGCCAAATTAACCATTGAGTTTGAATATTTTATAAAAGTGACATGTGTATACTTTTTACATCAACCAAATCCTAATTCATTACACTTACTTTGCAAGAAGAGAATATAGACATTAGAATTCTATTGTAACCAACTTAAATGTTGGTTTACATCATACTTGAACTTGATGTGAAGTCTACCTTAGGTAGTGTTTTTACCAATGTGAGATGTATTATGTGAACCACATAGTTAATATGCACATTTAATTTGGCAGTTATCCTCACAATGTGAGAATGGGTAGGTGTAATTTATGGAATGTTTCCAACTTTAACTCCACCAATAATAATCTTCCAATCACCTCTTTACTTTCCAATATAAATAACCTCATGTACTTGATGGAAATTGAATGAAGCTTAGAGTAAATTATCTAGAGCTAATGGAAATGTAGTCTCTAAGGAGATATTATTCTTTTGCAACCACTATTAGTTGTACATTTAAATTTTATATTATATTTAGTGTAATAAAATGTGTGTATATACTAAAATATGATATTTTTTACTTGAAAATTAAAATCTTGACATTTATTTACCACACATGACTTGAACACTCAAACACGGTCCTAATCTACCATTCTCTTAAGCTTGCATGCTACTTCTGAGTTAACCCTTTCATTTTGATGTTAAAAACCTATAATAATTTCACTATATATTTCAAACCTACCTAAATATATTGCACAAACATCTTCAAACTCTCAATTCAGTCTTTATATACATGGGTTAATTCTGATATATTTTATTAATAGTGCTAATCATACTAACCTAATCTAGTTGATATCAACATGCTCCTAATAATGGTTATTTTATGAAATCAACCCTATCTTTAATGTCATATCATTAGCATAACATGATAAATTATTCAATTGAATCCATATATAAATAAATAAAAGTTTCATTCAAAAATGACATGGAACTTATTTCACACACACACACACACACACACACACACACACACACACACACACACACACACACACACACACACACACACACACACACACACACACACACACACACACACACACACACACACACACACACACACACACACACACAATTACACATCGAGCAAAGCTACTATATTCTTCCCAAATTTTGAATCTCTCACTAGGATATGTAATATTCCAAGTGTGAATAAATATCAAGGCATGTCTAAAGTACTCTAAATCTAATTTAAATCAAGCATTGTCAAATATCATAGCTAAATAATTAGTTACATACATATAAAAAAGGAACATAATTTCACAATCATACTAGGTAGGAGAGTTAGTGTGGTTTGATTTCCCTCATCAGATTATCAAATATGTAGACATAATTTAATCATAAAACATGGGTTATTGGGGTGAAATCAACCCATTACACTTTCCCCATTTTTTAGGTTTCTAGCCCTCACAAGCACACCAAGGGTTTCAAGGCAAAGGAGATTAATTTATGAAAATACGTGCATCATTAAAGTTTAGGATCATAAACATAGAAAAAGTAAAGATAGGCGAAATTGAATGTATAGTGATTTTCACCTACTTTCACATAGGTCAGTACTGATTAGTATGTTAGTATTGATTGGTGATACTAAACTAGATCAATGAAATTGACCTTACATAAATACGTAATTAGTTCTAGAACTAAATGAACCACATGCCTATTTTTTCATGTTTTTGACATCTATAATATAATAATAGTCAAATAGTCAACCATAAAATCTAAGTATTCATCCCTTTATTGTACTTACTATATTTAACATATGTCATTTGTTAAATCATAATAATCAATCTCAATTCTTAACCTTAATATAATTAATATATGTCATTTGTTAGATGTATGAAGTAATTCATCTTAATATAATTTAGGGTAAAAAATATTGGTGAACCCATACACATATTGAATAGTGCAAAACCTTAGGTTTTCACTTAAGGTTTCATACTTTCAAGATTCATATATTTTATCCTAGGGTTTGAAATTTCATTTTTTGAGCTCCTCACACATAAAAATCTCCTAGATTTTTCATCCCAAGGTTTCTTTGATCTAATTTTTATTTCCATACACAAAATATCTTTTCACCTTGGCCCTAGATCTTTAGTAGGGTTTCATATTTTAGCCTTAGGGTTTTATTTTTATACCTAATTTTAGATTATTCCCTAATAATACACATTAATCATGACCATGTTGAATGAACATTATTGGTTAACACAAGTAATGAAGGTATTCTTTTCATATTGTTCTACATGGATAGTGTATCTTATTTGGATCAATTATGTAAGCAAATGGATAACAGGGGTAAAATATAAATGCACTGACGAGGTTAAAATTACCAATGAAAAATCTCAATCCTATTTATATATCATTAAATTTGATATTCCTATTGTTACTACTAGATTACAAAAGGCATGAATGACTCATCTTGTTCCTCCTAATTTCCATAATGCTAACAATTTACATATTACTTCTAATATTGGCCTCATATTATATTAGATCTTGTATTCCATGTTGTTACAACATTAATGGGTAAGGTGACCCATCCAATATTACAAACCAAAGTACCATACCAAATCCCTCCTCAATTACCACCACCACCCACCAAATAGGCTAATCAATCCAATGGGTATGACATCATGGATCGACAAAAAAATACCCATGCCAAAATTTCTCTATTAGAATTAATTCAAACAATGTTTGTTTACAAATATATTCTTTATGTGGCATTACAAAATACATCTTTAATAAATGATGTAGGACCACCTTATGCATTTTATAATATAAATACATGACGATGTATGAAGGAAAGTATCTCCTTTAAAATCAAAGATTTACTTCCTAAGAAAAATATAGGTCAACATTTACCATTTTATATTAAATTTCAAGTGAAAAATAAGATAGTTAAGTGAGTTTTGGTGGATAATTCATTAGGGTTAAACATTTGTAATATTTATTTTTAAACTTGCATTTT
Organism: Torreya grandis; assembly: GCA_037957365.1. Lineage (NCBI taxonomy): Eukaryota > Viridiplantae > Streptophyta > Pinopsida > Cupressales > Taxaceae > Torreya > Torreya grandis. Next base: position 50,636 of record JARHVA010009862.1, read on the forward strand.
ATCTATGTGGAGGATCTTAGCTATATAAATATGAATATCCTAATATTTGACAACATTTCATGAAAAATATTTGGACAAAATACACTATATTTTACCATGGGCCCTTGAATAATAACCATAATTTATGAAGTCATGCCTAATTCCATCAATTATAATATTATATTGGAGATACCATGGATTTGTGATATGAACACAGTTATTTCTACCTTACATGCATGTTCATTTCAAAAATCCATGGTATCCCCAATATAATATTATAATTGATTGAATTAGGCATGCCTTGATAAATTATGGTTATTGTTCAAGGGCCCACGGTAAAATGTAGTGTAGTTTGTCTAAATATTTTTCATGAAATGTTATTAAATCCTAGAATATTCATATTATATATATATGCCATTTGGATCAAGAAGCATTTAAGTATTATGCAAAAATTTAATCTAAGGATCATTAAATTCATCATATATAACCAAAATATAAATTATCCAAAAAAATTGAGGGACCAATATATTCTTTATCACCAATTTCATCACCATTGACAAATCTTAGTATGGTTTTTCACTTAAATATTTACAAAAAATGGGATGTAATGGATAAAGATTATGGAAACATGCACAAGTAATTATTCACCCCCTTTAAGCATCTACTAAAAATGATGACAAGGTCTTGGTTACACATAAAAATCAGCAAATAAAAATAAATGAACAACTACATAGACTACTATTTATGCATGCTTCTTCAAAGTAGAGCCAAAACTAACATGAGAAGTTCTTAATACATCTAAAATATAGTTGGTAAACCCTTGACTTATTAATGACATATTTTACCCAAATATTTATATATTAGATGAATTTTCAAATGATGAATCTCTCATAGAAGCCTTGGGACATATGAATATATCCCTTCTTTCTATCATAAGAATAGGTTTCTTCACACAACTATTGCCTAGGAATATTTTAGAGAAATTTTAGATACTAATATCTATATCTAAGTAAATGTTCTAGATACCATCCCTAAAAAACCATATATGGAATATATATCAAATATAAGTAGTGAATATATAATATAATTTCATTATGGAACATATAAGGATCCTAGACTGGTCATACTAGTTGCTATGTTAAAAAGAGATAAAGGGAAGGCACTTTAATAAATTATACATGACTACATAGAAATATTCTGATGGGATTACTCAGATATGTCAAGAATTGATCCCAAAATTCCCTTAAATAATATTATAATTTATCAAAATTCCATGATAATACAACAAAATAGATTCAAAAAAGCATGAAAAATTATTTTTATTGGTACAAGAAGAAGAAAAAAATTACTAGATGTAAAATTTATTTGATCCATTAATTATCCTAAGTGGGTTTATAATATAATACTAGTTTCAAAGCATAATGGATAGATTCAATGTTATACATATTATCAAGACTTAAATAAAGCTTTTCCTAAAGATAACATACCACTAGAAAACATTGATATGATTGTCAATTCTATAACTAATTATTAGATGCTATCATTCATGGATGGGTTCTCAGAATACAACCAAATAAAAATAAATCTGTAAAATCAAGAAAAACTTCATTTAATATACCATGGGGAACATTTTGTTATGTGGTCATTCCATTTGGATTGAAAATTTTTGGGGCTAATTATCAGTGAGCCATGACCCTTGTATTTCATGACTACATACACAAAATAGTAGAATACTATGTAGAAAATATATTTTTAAAATTAAGATAGCGACATGATCATGCTTTAGATTTGTGGAAATATTTTGAACAATTAAAAAATAAAATGTGCACTTAAACCCAAATAAATGTGTATTTGGTGTATCTTTATGGAATTTATTGGGATACATCATATCTCAGTTAAGTATTGAAATATATCCCAAAAATGTCAAATATATTTTAGACATGCCTCCCATAAAATGACTATCACAACTATGATCATTACAATAAGACACTTTTTGGCCCAATTAGCTGATAAAATATAATCCTTCACATGATTACTCAAGAAGGATACACAATTTGAATGGGATGTAAAGTGTTAATAGAGTTTAAATTCAATCAAAGAATATCTACTTAATCCACTTGTTCTCATGCTTCCGATACTAGATAAACCTTTATTATTATACATCTTGGCTACATATCATGCATTAAGGGATTTATTGTCATAATATGATGATGATAAGAGAGAGCATGTCATGGATAATGTCAATTTCACACTTTTTGAATATGATAAAATTATAATACTATGGAAAATTTATTCCTAGGTCTTATTTTTGTTGCACAAAAAATATGACACTACATGCTCAACAATGAGATAGATTATCATAAAGGTTAAATTTCTAAATTTATTTATGTCAAAGACACACTTATCAGGGTGCATAGCTAATGGGTAATATTACTCATGGAATTTTATCTAAAATTCATATCTCAAAATTGGGTAAAAGGACAAGTTATTACATAACAACTAGTTTTAGCTCCATTGATAACATATTACCAATCAATGATGTTTTCCAATATGTTTTTAATTCATATCACACATGATGATATTTGGGCCATGTAATTTGATGGATCCAAATGTGTAATAAGTGCTGACATTAGTATAATCTTAATTAAGCCATAGAGATAACTTATACCTTTTATATATCATTTGGGTATTTCATGTACAAATAACATAACATAATATGAGGCATTGATACTTGGGTTATGTAAAACACACACATTATAAATAAAATCATAATGGGAACATGGGAATTCTTAGCTGGTGGTTATTCAGGTTACAAACATCTACCAAATAAAGGATTAAAATTTGGTCCCATAAAAATAATGTTATAATGATTACAAACACACTTCGATTCTTTTTCAATATAAAGCATACCTCAACAATACAATCAACATGTTGATTCCTTGGCTAGTGTAACTTCCATTAATCCCATCGACATTAATGATGATCATGTAATTTTTACTATCTAACAGTTACAACACCCATCAGTATCTATTGTAGAAGTAGAGGTTCTAAAAGGGCTAATAGTTAATCAAAATGTAGTAAATTCAGAATGGTATAGTACACACACACACACACACACACACACACACACACACACACACACACACACACACACACACACACACACACACACACACACACACAGCCTTTATCTCATAAAATACTACACACAATGATAAATGAAAACTACAAAGGGAAGAAAAGTGTTATGTTTTAATTAGAGGATATTTATTCAAAATATCATTACAAGGAAAATTAATTCGGTTCCTTAGCCATGATGAATCCAAAATTTCCTTACTTGAAGTACATGATAGTGAGTGAAAAGGTCATTAAAATGGAATATAAATGTCTTATAAACATAGAGACAAGGGTATTATTGGCTTAAAATGGAAAAATATTTCTAAGAGAATGATAAGTTATGCCCATAATGTTAGAAACTTAGTAATCTAAATCATGCTCCATCATATCATTATAACCTATTATTTCACCATGGTCATTATCCCTTTGGGGATTTGAATTGATTGGAAAGATAAATACAACATCATTAGAGGGCCACAAATTTATTCATATAGCTACAAGAAACTTCAAAAAATGGGTGTAAGTAATGCCATTATCATTAACTACAGGTGAAAATATATGTAAATTTTTAATGACAAATATCATTTCATGATTTGAACTACCACATGTTATTGTCACAGATAATGGGTCCTCATTCAAGAATAAAATAGTTAAGAGATTTTGTGCCAAATATAATATCCATCACATGTTCTCTACACCATATTATCCATAAGGTAATGGACATGTAGACACAATAAATAAAACACTTGTAAAGATATTAAGAAAAATAGTCACCAAGAATGGTGTAGGTTGGCACAATAAAATTATTTATGAACTTTGGGCCTATATTACAAGTTTACACACACCAACTAAGGCTACATCTTACTCTCTTGTTTATGGAATGAAATTAGTATTACCTTTAGAACTTGAGATTCCTTCTTTATGAGTTTATTTAAAAGACATCACCAAGATGATGAACGTTGAGAAAAGTGATTACATGAATTAGAATAATTGGATGACATATGCATACAAGCTATTAAACATATTAAAGTCTCCCAAAAACATATCAATAGAGCATATGGCAAGAAATTTCACAATTATGAATTAAAAAATGGAGATTTAATATTAGAAGATAAGTAGAAGAATGCCAATGCATATAAAGAGAAAAAAGGAAAATTTAAGCCTAATTGGTTTATCCCATTTGTGGTTATAGATATAGTGGGTATATGATTTGATATTACACAATTTAAAATATTCTAAAAATATAAAAAAATCAAATAATCTAAAAAAAATACAAAAACATTCAAATATGTAAAAGATCCAAAATAAGGACTTGAGCATGGCATGATTTCTAAATTACACTATTTAGATATTTTATTTATCTCATGTTTGATAGATGGCATATTATTTATATACACACATACATTTTATGGTATATGAGTGTTATTTAGGACATATATGTTACACATGGACATAAACAGGTTTGGCCCTCCTATACCTAGTGGCTGTGTTGATATTGGGGCCATCTTATTCCACATGTTTCACTATTACATGTTATATCATTCTATGACCTTTGTACCATGTTGAGATATCTCTATTTATTTATTACACATGATTTTATAGTTACTCATATTTTTCAAAGTGATAAATAGATATGATATTTTATTACAATGTGAAATTGATACATATGGATGGTGTAGACTAGTTCCTTACTCTATGCTCTATTGATGTTATTATTCTATTACATATGCTAATTTGTGCTTGAATTTTATGTGTGGATGATAGGATTTATTTGATGCAACATCCTTTATTTCCATTGTTTATGTCCCCTTACATATGGCCCTTCACCATGTTTCTTATGACCTATTTAAGTTCCTTGTTTGTGGCCCTTGGCCTTATGTGTGATATTAAAACTTGTGTGCCTATTGAACTTTCTGACATTGAGTGGTGCCATGATCTATATCATGAAATTTATTTCATAGTATTATTTATAGATCTTTATATTGTGTGCTTCATTGATAAAATTATCTAGACATGACATTTACATGACCAACATAACATATATTACATACATGCCTTGATCAATATATACACTACTATTATGACATATTATCCACATGTTCACATGATATTACATGATGCTATATTTACACATAACATGCTATAGTTAAATTTTATTTTGAGATGAGTGACTTACAAGACAAGTCCCTCATATAAAATGGGGAAAATTATAATGGGCTTGTCATAAAGACATAATCCTCCATAAGCAACAAATTAGATCCAATTGTAGATTTAAGAGATTTAGAATGGTTCAAATATCATATGGTTTAGATACATGACATATATTAGCACATTGATACATATTACAAGGGTATATATTAGAATGTGCACTCAATTTATAGATACTTGAGAATAATTTCATGCACTCTTGGGTAGTGCATGGGAATATACACATAATTTAGAAGAACATAAATTAAAAGTCTCCATATACACATACATTTTAGATATATGTTCTCAAATTCAACATATAGATGCATATAATTCTATAGTAATTCACATTGATTTAAAGGGCATGATATTTGATCATGCACATATATATACACTTGTATATTTAAGAAGTTTGATATTGGTTCATGCACGTACATGACAACATAGTTTATAATTCTACCACGGTGCCTTGCTCAGGGAAAAATTGGTTAAGGCCGCTTCAGTCGTGTCAACAATAGACTAATAAATTGGGTCCGCTGTGGTGCCCTACTCAGGGAAAAAATGGAAAAAACCCTAAGCTACGACGGCACCCTACTCAAGGAAAAATTGGTTGAGGCTACTTCAGTCATTGTTGATGAGTCAAAGCTGGTCGATGGTCTCGGCAGGAGTCACCCTGCTGGTCTTAAAGGCCTCTGTATAGGGGGTGGATCTGCCCACGCCGTGTTGGCATTAAGGGAGAATGGCATGCTAGATGCTGTGGGAATCGAGTGATGCTCCTAAAAAGGAAAATTTTGATGGCTACCATTTGTGAGAAATTCCTTCAACTTTGTGTTCTCGAGGTTGCTGGATCAAACTTGGGCGACCGCTCTGTTCGTTTTGGAGATGGATCACGATTATGCTGGTCTTGTGAAGACACGGATTAAGGATGCCAGGGTTGTGGGTAGTGCATTTTTAGGGTTTGAGGGTGTGGTGGAGCACAGCCTTTTTCTTGACATGGCTGTGGTAGTCATTATTACTAGATCTAACGGTGTTTCCATCAAATCAAAGTGACAGAGAAAAAAAAGGTATTTTGCAAAATTTTAATGTCACGAAAAATGCTTGTGTGTCATTATTGTTTATTTTAATGGCAACCTGCATTGTTGGCTAGGGTAGAATGCTAAAGATATATATTTTTTATAATTCTTTACCCTATGCTGTAAGTTCTTTGAGGTTTCAGGTCCTTGTAAAACTTGGGTACTTTTATTGGACTATGTTTGTGGTTTCAGGGCCCTGTAAAATTTGATTTTGATACTGCTCTATAGTAGGTTTCAGGATTGCTTTTCCTGGTGGTTGTTAATGCTTTATCTTTCTTGATTCTATTATAGGGTTTTGGGGTCCCTTCAAAACTTTCTTTTACCATAATCTAAAACATAGTTTATAATTTTATGAGAAATGTTTGTCATTACACTTCATATTTATTAGATCTATGATCATGATGAGGCCATGAACATTTTTCATTCTATTTAAAACATGCATTCTCTTATATATTGAGATTAATTACAAAATTATACTTACATTCATTATGTGGGTATGAAATATTTTAATTCCCATTTGATCATGTTTTTTGTTTAAATGGAGAAAACTTGAGTGAAATTGAGTGAAGAATTACAATTAAATATATAAAAAATATTTAGTGTTTGATTCACTTTCCTTTAGAGAACATGTCTTGATGGTTATCTCATTTACCTACATAGTTATTTAAGTTAGTATACCATGTAATTTTATCCAAATTCATGAAGGTTGGGGAATTTTGTCTTCCCAACCCAAGATCCTATATAGTTACACAAATTTGGGGCACAATCACCCCAACTCTCTATGTGACTCAACAAAGAAGCACAAGTTCTCTAATGTTTCAACAAGGATACATTGTCTCTAAAAAATTGCAAGGGAATCATGGTTTTCATAACCATATAAGTGTACTATAACCATTATTCTTTTAAAATTTTAGTTTTGAGTAAAATATTTAACTTGTGGACATGACACATAATTTTTGGTTGCTATTGAATGACCTACATAATTTGAGATTTATAATAGAGACAAAGTGTGTTTTAAACACTCAAATATATTTTATAATTTTACTATAACACTTTGATTACTATAATAAAATGGGGGAATTTTTAGATAGTAAAATCTAGTCTTTAATATTAACAATGACAATCTTGACTCACATTTACCATGCATGAATTGAGCACTCAAACAAGGTCCTAATCTACTATTATCTCACAATTTCATGCTATATTATGATTCAACCATTTCATTATTTTGATACACACCTAAATTAATCTCATTGTCTATTTTAGACATGTTAAATATCTTTGACATACAATTTTAGACTCTCAATTTAGTCTACTTGTATGCATGTTAGTTTTACCAAATTCGATCAATATCACTAGTTGATATTGACCTAACTAGTTGATACTGACCCATTCCAAAAAACAACTATTTTATAAAATAAAAATTATTGTTAAGGTCAATACATTGTCTTAACATGTCAGTGTCATGATACATTACTTAGTTAAGTCCATATATAAACAAATCAATGTCTCAATCAAAAGGGATTGGGAATTTAATTCATATACATTTAGACACTATTTCAAATTGAAAAAATATACCATTTTACTATATATCACTAGGATAAGTCACTATCAAAGTTTGAAGGTGCTAAATCTAATTCAAATCAAGTATTGTTAAGGATCAAAGTTGAATAATTAGTTCCACACATATAGAAAATGAACACAATTGCATAATCACACTAGGTGAACTATGTGTGGATTGATTTATATCCCTAGAGTATTAGATATATAGGTAATGGTAAATCATCAAATGGGGGTGACTAGGGTCATTTTAGCCCATTACACTTTCCCTATTTTGTAGGTTTCTAGCCATCACAAGCACACATAGGGTTTTAAGGCAAAGGATACTGATTTCTCAAACTGTGCACATCATCAAAGTTTAAGATCACCAACATAGAGTAAGTAGAGACATATTCAAGTGACTGTATAATAATTACGGCCTACTTCCATGAAATTCATTACTAACTATCATGTCAATATCAATTAGAAGTGCTAACCTTGATCAATAAAACCAACCTAACATAGATAAAGATTAAGTTCCATAATTGAATGAACCATATGCCTGTTTATCAATTTTTTTCCCTTATAGAATATATTTATAGTCATAAATTCAACCATAAAATCTAATTATTCATCCCTTTATTGTACTTTCTATATTTATCATATGTCATTTGTTAGATTGGAATAATCAATATAAGTCTTCTACACTCACATATATGCTTGAATGCCACATCTAATATCTGAATTACATTTCAAAGTTATGTACTAATTAGATTAGTAATTCATCATAATATAATTTAGAGGAAAATAATGTGTATTTTGGTGGAATATCTCTCTTTTCTGAGTAATCATTATGTAAATGGGGTCTATGCTAAATTTTCTTGGCTATATCTTTCTTGACATGGTTTGAATGATAAGAGTGTTTTCCCTAATATAATATCAAAGCTATGGCATCAGAGCATTGCTATATACCTTATATATTATAAAATATTTTCTTTATAGATACCTATTGTGCATTTTTGAGTCTTCATCAAGCTTTACATTCCCACACAACTTCTCTAGCCCCACTATAATTTTTATGCCAACCCTTCTGGGGTTTTCAAAATTACCCACTAGGTATTTTTTCATGTGAGAAAAATATTTTATTCCATACATTCTAAGGTTTTTTAAAGTATAGTGGGTATGTATATTTTTTCATTTCAGAGCATTTTTTTCCAACCCTTCAGGGGTTTTAAAGTTCATTGAATATTTTTTCATGCTAGATTTACATCATTGAGCCAACCCTTATAGGGTTTTAAAAAATTACATTAGGTATTTTTTTGTTCATTACAATTATGCAAATTCACATTAATTTTCATGGAGTGAGTTAAATTGTATGAGAAATTATTCACATGCCCCATATATTATTTGTCTAGATCTAATTTTTTGTTCAGTTGGATTCATGTACCTATTGTAAATCTACATATGGAGAAGTTCCATTAAATATTTTTATACCATTTTAATTTTTTATTATTTTTGGTGTGAATTAAACATTCCCATTTCTAGAGTGCTAGATAAATTCATTTTTGACTTTTGTTTCACTTGAATTAGACACTATGAGAACATTTGGAAAGAACTTCAATTTCAAGTGTGAATTTACCATTTTATGCATTTTCAAGGCATATTGGAGGAAATATGGTAGTTTCATTTTACCTATAGCATCTAAAAACCTCTAAAGGGACCTATATTTTAGTTATTTTAATTTATGTTCATAAATTTTAGAGAGATTTTAGTTTTGAAGATCAGGCATACAACCATTTCTAGTAATTTTTTACATTTTCTATAAAATCTTGGGCTAAAATTATGTTCATTAAATTTATATTTCCAAAATATTTCCAAAAATTATTCATTTTTTTAATTTGGACTTATGATCATCTTGTGGCATGCACTTAAAGTTTCAACAATGAGTGATGGAGGGAAATGGAGTGCCTATGGCACTATTTGGTGTACTACCTAGATTTAATACCACTAACATGTGGCCATTATGGCACTACCACCATTTTTATTGATCAACTTCCATTCCATCTAGTACTTGGTTATATGCAGCTCAACTCCATAGGACCACCTACCTTCTATAGATTGTCAACAACTACAATTAGCCCCTAACAACTAGATATGACCACTCAACACATATTATAGTGATTAGTGATTGTATTAGTTTTCCATGTGATTTTCCACTAGTTAAATTTAGTGCCCAAGGGTTATACCCTTCACTATTGATCCTCAATTTTATAGCACTAAACTTTCTAGGTTCATAAGTTTTGATCTAGGAAGCTTGGGAGGGTTAATGCTTTTACACCTTATGTTTTTTTGATATTTAAATAGTGATGGATTATTATGTCATTTGGATAACCTATATTTACATATTTTTTAGTTTATTCCCTATTTTTATATCCATTTCATGTTTTTAAATCTTTTGGAGCCCACAAATTTTGATTGGTAACTCAGATTTGTAAAGAAGTATTATTTATAAACTGTAAATCATACTTATTTACACTAAGAATAGAAAATTCATATACCAAACCTTTATTGGAGTTTTTCAAAATATTTTTTATAGCTAGATTCATATTTTTTGAGTTAAACCTCATTATGGGTTTTAAAAAAAAAAAAATGTTTAAGCAAGAACCATGTTTTTGAGCCAAACCTTATTAGAGGGTTTTTTTTATTTTTTTATTCGATCTAGAATTAATTTTTTGTGCGACCTCATTTTTTAGAGGGAATCAATATTTAGTGCTTGGTACAAATTATGGGTGTATTTTTAAATGTTTATTATACTCACACTAATTTATAAAGTACTATGGTGGGTTTGGTAGGTTTTGATATCTTCATGTGTGTATATGCATTTTTTCACACTCATTCACATATTAGTTTTTAAGTTCTTCATGTGGCATATTAGGCACTCTCACTTGAATATTTTCGATGTGATTTTTAACACATCTACCACATTGACACACTTTCTAGAGGTATAAAATTTCTTTATCCTCATTCCCTAGTCAACATTATGGTGGGGGTTATTCAAGTATGATATGTAATAGTTCTTATTCCTATATACTATGAAAACTTAGAGGCTAATTTAAAAAGTCATAAATAATTTTTGATGGTTTCAAAATTCATAATAGTTTCTAATCCAACACTTTTTGGTGTGTGTTACCCACACATTCTGATCAATTGGAATTTGACCTATAATCACTCTTATTCAAACTAGTAATGAAATCTACTTATTTTCTTATTCATTATACTTATTAATTAGTGAGAAATCTATTTCTTGGACCATGCTCTACCTTGACCATGCTTTTAATTTTTTTCTATTATAGTAAGTAATGTTAACTCGGTCATTAATCTAGTTTATTATGTTGAATTAAAGAGTAGCAAGTTTTTTTCGAATTTCATGTAGATTTTATCTTATAGAGACATAGGCTAGTCTATGTATTGTGACATGATAGTTTATGCAGGCCATAGTTATTGTCACTTTCAATCATTTATTGAATCATCAACATATGATTAATTCACTTAGAGGCTTCATCAAATTTAATAGTCATCTACAACAATTTAAATATTATTTTGCTCTTTCATTTTACATGGGTACCTTGTCAGGTTTAGTTTTTGGGACCCATATTTATGAGCTTAATATTTATTCTTTTTTATTACATAACCTAAGTTGAAATTTAGGGGGGTGTTAGCATGTGTTGTATTCACACTTGATATGAATTCCACCTTAGGTAGTGTTATTGTCAAAGTGAGATGTATTATGTGAACCACATAATTAATATACACATTTAATGTGGTAGTTATCTTCACATGTATGATAAGGGTTAAGTGTAACTTAAGTAATGCTTTCGCATTTCACTCCACCAATAATCATCTACCACTCACTTCTTATTTTTAATATATAAGGAACCTCATGTCCTTGATGGAAATTAAATGGAGCTTAGAGTAAGTCACCTATAGCTAGTAGGGATGTAGACTCTAAGGAGATTATATTCTGGTACAACCCTTATTGGTTGTACATTTACATTGTATATTTTGTTTAGTGTAATACAATATGTATTTTAGTGGAATATCTTTCTTGTTTAAATAATCATTATGTGGATGATGTATATGTTGAATTTCCTATGCTTTCTCTTTAGTGACATGGTTTTATTGATAAGATTTTTTCCCCCAATATTTAAGATTGATTATAGTGAATTTTCATTCCAAATTTCCAATTCAAAATACTTATGCATCATCCTAACCCTTACCTAATTTTTTAGTTGACAAATTATTATTATAAGGATTTACAGAGGAGAGTTGATAAAAACAAACTCGTAAGCATAGTAAAATATTAATTAAAAATTATTTGTAAGAAAATAAAAGAATTTAAAATCTTTCCCATTAGGGGTTTTGAGAAACATCATTGTTATAAAACACAAAGGAATTTTAAATAATCTATAGGAGATGAAGAATAAAAAGAAGAGATATTGTCCAAATAATGATAGAACTAAGTTCATCATGACTACATACCATTAAAAGGATGTGAATTGGATCGTAGATGCATACATAGATGTGAAAAACACCATTTTAATAAATTATAACCAAAATAATCTCAAGTACCCTCCTCAACATAAATGTGAGAAATTTGGAATTGATAAAATTGAGAGAAAATATTGGAAGTCTTGTTTAGCATGTTTTATATTTATTGAGACACATGTAGATGCTTTAATTTTTGAGACATGGGCATAAAATTTTTATGCCATAAATAGTATCATAATTTATATAAATGGTGTAATTAATGCCTAAATAATTTTAGAAAAAATTGTAGATAGTGTTTTCAACATGCCTCAAATAGTTTAGAGGAACATGAATTATAAAAATAGATGAACTATCATGGGGATAGATAAACCTACCTCTTAATAGGAAAAATTTAGTGTCTAGAGAGTGAAAAATATATATTAAATAGGTAACTTAATAGTTAACCAATAGTCTAAAACTAATTAACCACTAGGCCAAGGATTGTTTTCCATGATAGATTTAGCTTATAGACTCCACAAAGATAGTTAGGTAGATGATTTCATGATCTACATATTTGGGTACATTCATGTTTATATAAAATGACCATTTATGTATAAATAATTCCATAATATAGCTAAGAGTATTAAGTATGGATTATTAAACTTTAGTGAAATTAAAAACTTTAGCTACTTCTCTGTGATGGGTTGTTTCTTTCTCTATAAATTTAAAGACCTATTAAAAGAATCCCCCATAAATAATATGGATATTTAGGGTGAATATAAGCCTATATTTGAATGGTATATTCCTTTACATAAAACAATATATGAATATAGATACTTTGTCTTCTATGACAAGTTCATAATCCCATTAGATGAAATGATTTAATGGTATAAAACCGCTAGAATAGATAAGTGTTTCTTAAAACTTTTAAAACTTCTAGGAAGAGAGACATTTTTTAATTGGTATCCATTTGAGAATCACATAGTCATCAATTTTTATGGAAAGCAATTAAAAAATTACAAACTACCAATGTATATTCATCATAGGGTTTTACTTCTAGAATATGTAAAGTAGATGGTTGAGATATATGCCCATTAATTTAATGTGAAAAAGATGTATTTTCCTATACTAGTAATAGATTTTTTATGTAAAACCTTAATTGTTAGGAAGATTCCAATTAAATTAAAGTAATATGTGACTATATATATTTTTTCCATTACTAAATAATTGATAAAATATATGTTATGATATGGGAGATGTAGAATTTGATGAAGACAATAACACACATGGAAAAATGAAACTCTCAAGATTGGTTTGAAGAAGAGAAGAGGAAGTTTTTGAAGTGTAAAAATATTAGCCTAAAATTAATGAATATATATAGAGGGCATACCCTAAATGGGAAACCCTGATGAAATAATAAGTGTATGGATATGGTGGGCTTGGAGCAACATGTAATGGAAATTGAATTTGTGTATTTAAAAATGCATAGTTAGTGATAAGTGGAATTAGTTATCTCTAAAAACCTAAAATTTACAAATCTCAAACTAGTTAAAAAGTAATTAATGACAAAAAATATGAGGGCCATCTTATAATATTTGTGCCATAAACATAAAAAACTTCTAGTATAGAAGATTTGACTATTCCCCTAACTAAAAAGAGAGTTTCAAAGAGCATGTCAAGTGAGAAATAATTGGATAAAAGGCCTAAAGAGTGATATAATGTGCCCAAAACCACATATTAACTAATTATTAAACCCTATATTACATGTACACAACTTTATTTTAAATCTATTAAATCATCTCCCTTGACTAGCTTAAGCCAAATTGTAACCATGTATATTTTCATTGATACATCAACAAATAGTTAACAAGGTTTATGCACATCTCTAAGAATCTCAATTTTAATTTCCCTCAAATTACATTTTCTATACTAGCCACTAGTTTTCCCTCCATTCCTAACCAAACTATAGTATAATCATTTGCATCCTCAATACTCAAATTACCACCCTTTCCTTCCACAATGCTTGTCACTCAATAATGTCCTATAAGGCCATTGAGTGCACCTAGATATGTAAAAGAGTATAAAAGTCCTATTATGGATACAAAATAAATAATTATCATTGAGATCTATATTGATCAACTTTAAAGTTTCAACCAAGAAAATTCTTACTGAATCTACTAAGGCTAAAAAAATTCAAATGATTTTTTAGAGTTCAAAAGAGATAAAGCCAAAGAATTAGATGATCCCAAAAGATTACAAATTAGAAGGAGGTGACATTGATATGACTCCTTACCCAACTAAGGATAATGTTAATTTCAAGAATTAATTTATCAACTTTTTTGATTTATATTATCTTAAAATAGTAAAGAAGTTAAGGAATGTTGAAAAACAAATTGAAAATTTGAGGGGACATTTGAAAAATAAAAAATATCTAAGAATATTTTGGCAAAAAGAGGTTAAATATGCTAAAGACTTGTTGAGAAAAAGGGATCAAAAGGTAACATATATGAAAAGTAAGATTCTACATCATTATTAGGCCAATTAAATAAAATAAATGGAAAGCTAGTTTAGAAAGGAAATTTAGGTAAAGACATTAAGTTATTTTTATACAACACATACATAGCTTAATAGGAAAATTTGTTTATGATTGAAAAACAAAAAAGATCCTAGTGGAAAAACATGGATAGACTGAAGTACACATAATAAAACTAAAAGTTAAGTTTTAATTAGTATCCCCAATAGTGTATTATATATTAGCTCAAACATTGAATTTTTTACAAAAAATAAATATTATGATTCCAAAAGAGCTAAGTGCACATAATATCTCTAAAATGGTAGGATTTACCTATCAACTATGCACTATAATTATATAATGAATGATTCATCTTATCATAATATGTATGAAATACTCAATTATACTTCACAAAAACTACTATATGTGAAAAATAACTTGGATTTTTAATTAGATTGGGGTTGCATTCTATTTTTGAAGGAGGTCAAATATTAATTTATCAAGATATGTTGAAAGTTTTGATGAAAAAGAAAAAAGAAAACAAAAACATTTTTAGTAATTAGAAAGAAACTCCCAAATCTCAAAATATCCTAAGGTTACTTGATGTATATTTCAAATTACAACTAGAAATGGAAGGTATTAATAAGTAACACAAAAATCTCACTTACTAGTTAATCATCAATTTGTTTGAGAATTTTTTTTACTATAAATTTATTTATCTACACTCAAAGCATGTATGCAATGTAATATTTACCTATTTTCCATAATTATCTATCATGTTAATACCTACTGATGTTATAATTCCAAATGAAAATCATGAAACAATCAAATAAATTTGATCTTCCAATTTAAATATGTCAATTATCTCAATATTTTTTCATGTATAAGATTTATATAAACTACTATTGAATTATATTTTATTTTAAAAAATCTATCTAAATATAATAGAGGAATTTTAAACTTTCCATGTCCTAATTTAATAGTAATACTAATTAAAATATGGTATTATTCATATATGACATGCACAAAGTATCATTATTATTTATAACTCATCATGTAGTCTATACACAACAAACAAAAATATATATAATTCATTCATAGCTCATACACATTGTCACCTTCAACTAATATATATTAGAAATAATATTAAAGAACAAGATGAGGTATTCTTAAGATTACATGAATGTTATGCCCATATCTTAGGATTTTCCCTAGTTATTTTTATTCAGTTTTCCATAATTAAATCATCCCAAGCCCAATTTATATTGTATGTTTTTTAAATAAGGAATAGATCAAGGTTTTTAGTTGTGTGAAGATAGAGAATAATATGTACTTGAAACCCTTTTCATTTTAGTTATACTAAGGCATATATTATTAGAATAAAAAATCATAGTTTCTTTCCCCTAAGATTGTTTCATATTGTATCAAAATTCTTCTTGACAAGCTTTGAACAATTACAAATAATATTTTGGCCATTATATGTAGAACTTAATCTCTTATATGTGAACTATTATTGGTGAGATATTATGCAATTGAGTTTATCAACTTAGGAATTCGATTTATTTCAATACTCTATTTTTTATGATTTTATTGAATAAAAGGAATTAACCTTATAAAGTTGTCTTTTTTATTTTGATTATTTTAATTCCATAATATTGGTGTAGATGATATATCACAAATTAGGTTTAACTTAATTAGGTTTTATTTTATAAACATAGTTAACATTTTTCTATTTACCATGTTTTTAGAATTGGGAAAAAAATTTCCTTTTAGGAAGCCAATGGGAGATGGACTTTTCATATGCTAATTAGGAGTGCCTATTTATTACCAATTAGAAAAAGGCATCCTAACCTTATCTTTTCTACTTAATACTACCCTACACATGGAGATTTCATGTGGGAGAGAATATTATAGAGATATATCCATGAGATGAACTTTTGGAAGCCATGATATGTTGTTATTATACTTTTGAGAGTAAGATATTATGTTTTTAAGCATGAAAGCTGAAATCCCTTTCTATATATTCATCCTTATTAGTATATAAAATTATTTTATTTCCTACATATTTATGTTCTTATTCTAAGAATAGTTTTCTATGCCCTTGACCTATAGTGCATTTAGGGATATGTGTGGCTGACTTGTGGCTTACATACATTTCATATTATCTTATTGCATTTGTCTATGTTCTTAATATGACTAGACTATGAAATAAACATTGATAAGTAGAGTATATATAGAAGGTAGTGGTTAGTATTTTATTATCATATTTTAAATTATGTTCTTATTGCATTATTTTGAAGGCTGCCCCTTGAAGTAAATCAATAATTATTATCAGGTATTCTACTCTTATATGAATTATTATTATGGATTTGATTATTCTAATCTTAATTATTTGATATAATATTATATTATTGAAAACATACAAGTAATTTCATTACAACTAGTATCAGAGCATCAATATGGGTTAGTTTTTATAGTGTTAGTTTTTTACAGATCTAGTGTTGTGGTTGTTTGAAGAGATGAAGGATTAAAAAACACAACTTGTGATCTGGGAAGAATTTTTTGCCACCACTACATTATTGTTTGAAGTATTTTTTATAAGAGTCTAGAATTTTTTTGCACCCTTATTCAAATTAGTAGTCATTATTTTCATCTCAGTGAGATGATTGAAATGGTATAATCTATTGGCACATATTTTTAGGCTCAAAACCCTCCATCCTAGTGTTTTTGCATGGATGATACAAACACTCATGGATGTGACAAATGTCAAGACACCCAAAAAAATCCTTAAAAAGATGACCTGAAGGCTATAAATTTAAATTTGTTAGTTTTTAAGGTAGTTCAAAAAATCTAGTAGATATCCAAAGCATGCTGAGGAAGGATGATATTGATTAATAAAAGGGGAAATGAATTATCTAAGGGATCAATTATAAATGATGAGTGCTCATTTAAAATATATTTTGGATTGAATTCTACAAAATATTCCTCCACCATTCTAGTCAAGTTTGCCCACTCAAAATAATCACAACTCTAATAATGGTTCAAAACACATGCTACTAAAAGTAGCAGTGCACAAGTTTGATGGTAAGGATCCACTCAATTGGATTGATTAAATATAAAATTTATTTGATATACATTAGAACCCATGTGCATAAAATGGATCATGACATCTCTCTATTTGAAACACGAGTAATTCATTTGGTATAGATGATTATGTGCTCAAAATAAAAAAGGGAAATTCTATTGACTAGTTAGTTTTTACTAAGGAGATATAGATACACTATTGTAACAACATCTCTAAGAACTAATTTAGTCAATTAATAAAGTTATGACAAATGGGTACCATTAAGTATTATATTCAAAAATTCTAAAATATATCATTATAAATGGATAACATCACTGAGAATAACTTGAATGACATATTATTGGGGGGATCAAGGAAAACATCCAACTTGAGATTCATATGTTTAATCCATTGACTATTTTTGAAGCCATACCATTCACATGCTAGGTAGAGGAAAAATAATTGGTCAAAATAAGGGCTTTCACTCATGTCTATGAACATAATTTCATAGCACCATCATTTTCTCAACCTACAATATTGAACCCTTAAAAAATTGAATAGAAGCATTCCAAAGGGTTATGTTTTGGCTATGGTATCAAGTGGAGCAAAAGACATAAATGTGCTAAAAATAAGTTTTTATACATCAAAGGTGCTAGTGAAGATGAAGATAATGATGAGGCTTCATATGAGGGTATGGAAGAACCTGTTAATTCTTAGTTGTACACCTCATACACTTAGCCTTACACACTTGAGAGATAATTCCAAGTAATGATGGAAAACCCACTAGTATGTCATTATAGTTGGGGAAGGGTTTGGCATCAAGATTGGACTAAATATTGAAAATGACTGAGAGGCACCTACAAAGGGTATGGTCAAATCCTTTCTACTTATGGTTCTACTTGAACCAAGGTGAGAGGACCTATGGGGTAGCTTGCTCACATGGAGAGATTCTATAATTCAACCTCCATGGGGATTTTTGGCACAAGGAACAAATATGACCATGACATAACCAAATTTGTACACTTCACCCGTGAAAGGTTGTCACACAAAATACATAAATTCTCTACATTAAATATAATCTATTAAATATAGATGAGGGAATGACTACAATCTTCATTCTATAAAATATTCAATAATAGGGGTCGAATGGAAAACTGCAACCCTATGCTTCAAAACACAAAACATAGACACATGTTAAGTATACAATATTTATGCATCTATATGTAAATAGCACTTATAGTATGCAGAGGGTGTATTATTTTTAGGGTAGGACAAGGTATAATAGTTAGATAATTATAAAATGGAGGGTGGCATGCTGGTGGCTTCCAAATAGTAAGGTGTCTTGCAGTATTTCATGTCAATATTTCTTAGTTAAGATGCAAAAAAGCTTCAAATACAATATAATGGTAAATACCAAATGATCCTTAAGAGATTAGAACATACACCAAAAGTAATCTTTTAAATGTTTTCCCTATCAAATCCATAAACCTAGGGTACCCTAACAAGTTATTCAATAACCTATCTTGAAGGAATGTAGAATGAGCTTATAATCTAAATTTATGCTTAAAATGATAACCAATAGTAAACACAAACCCAAATTTCCAATCAATAATTCTTGAAAAACAAGTCACTGCACTTCATCTACAATAAACAACAAAGAACCACAAGAATTTTCATTAACTTGAAAGAAATATTACAAACATCATTATTTCAAAATTATACCATGGGGAAAATCATGATGAGATTTTTATTTTGACAAGGGAGACATAAACATGCTCTCAAAGCTTGCTAATGGCTATATAATTACAACCACCTTAGCAAGGGAGATGAGATCTACACACAACAATTGATCCTAGAATTTTTTTATAACTTAGACTTAAAGAAAATGGACACCTAGAACAATGACCAATAAAAACTAACATAATGGCTAACCAACCCCTTGAATAGAGGAGAAACCATCTATTTATACATTTTTAAATCTAGAAGTATGGGTTGCAACTTTAAAAATTGCAAAAGAAACTTTCAAGTCCACCAAGATGCTTCTAGCTAGAAAATATTCCCTTGCCATGCCTGAAAACTTCATCCATTTGTAAATAAAATCATGGCTCTAACTGCCTCTATAGGTAATGATAAATATTATACAAAAAACTCTTTAATCTCATAGTGGGAGATGCCTTTCACACAAGCTAAAAGGAGAATATTAATGGTAAAGGGTTGAGCAAAATTTTTCTTTATATGGAACTACCATAAGATGCCTTCGACCACTTGCTTGCATAGTTGGAAACTCCTAGACAAATGTACTCCTTCTCATGAATACAATGGATTAAACTAATTTTTCCATGATTATTTAGGAGTATTATAGATATGTGTCCCTTTTAATGATCTTATTTGGAGTGGGCCACCTTGGATTTGAAAATCTATAATGTCTATCCAATATAGAAACTTGGATAAGCACAACAATGAAATAGTGCAAGAGACTTAGGTCATTTTCAACTTTTTTACTTCTGGTTCTAACTTGTTTTTCACATTTTAAATGTTTTTCCTTTTGATTTTGAAAATCTATCCTTTTAGGTCTTCCCCCATATTTTTTAATGAAAAAATGCATTAGTTTCAACTTTTGATTTACTTGGGTAAATCTTGATCCCTCTCACAAATTTACCATTTGAAAATTTCCAAGCTATTATCAGTGGTAGAAGCCTTTGCTAACTATATTACATAGGGTCCTTGAACATGTCATGCATGCCTATGTGGCATTGCTATGTCACTCAATTTACCAATATCTTTGATTTTATACTAACCTCAACATCACTTATCTCCATACGTGGTTGAACTTCATTTAAATTTCCATGATCATCCATAGAGCACTTCACTAGCTACCACATTGGATTCAATTGGACACTCACAAGGATAAAAATTGATTAAACTACTTCATTAGATATAATATGGGCATGTGTCACTTTATTATTAGTTACGATCTCTTTAAATATTCCATCTTGGATCACACAATTCAATTTTCTTTCCTGATCAAACACATGTCATTGATCTTGATCCAAAGAATCAAATGCCATTGACTGTCTATAGGTCTTGTACCAAAATTATACCACTTGAAAGCTCCATGGGCTCTCTGCACCCTATTCTATTGGTCCTATTGGGATAACACACTCTTGCTAAGTGGTGGTCTTGCATTCATTTTGGGATTTGTTGAAAAGTCTTGACTTAATACATGCTGTAGATCAAACTGTGTAAACTTAAACATGTATCATCGATCTCTGATAAGGTACTCAATCTTTAGCCTATGACCATATATTGAATTTTCAATTAAGATCTCATGTTACTATATATTTTCATCTAATTAAACATGTATCATCAAATTATAATTCATGAGATTAAACATGATTTATTCCTTGTAAATAGTCTCCATTAGTTTAAGCACCATCATTCTATATGGTGGCACCTTATGCTTCTTGACCTTTTGACCTATTCTACTCACCATCAGATTTTTGATAGGGTTCTTATGATGGTGACACTTATCACCATCTTACTCATCTTAGGGATTTATTTGAAGACTAACCTTCTACATACCATTTATTGGGATTTATATGCTTTCACCATGTACCATCAATCGATAAGAACCTACTTAACTTTTAATAATGCCCCACGAGCTCAACACTTATGCAGTCTAGGAAAATTTATTCAAAGCTTTTGGCCATCAGGACTTTTATCTTTAACATTTTTATCTTACAACTTGGTCATTGAAAGAATTATTTCAAAATTTTGTCTACAACATTCTTATTTTTGGCTTTTCTTTATTCTCAACATTTGGTCTTCAACATCTTGGTCTTGATAACAATTATTATAGGATTTTTAATCTTGACACTTCTACTCCTAGGCCCTTTGCTTATTGAGATAATTATTTTAGACATTTTATTCAAGACAATTTTCCCAAAAAAATGAACTCTCTTAGACTCTTTTCCCTTAGAAATTCGGTCTTCAACATTTGTGTCTTCATCAGGAAAATTATTTCAGACATTTTGTTTGAAATAATTTCCCTGAAGAAATTGGACTTAACATTTTATCAACATTTTTAAAATTGACAATTTTGCCAAAGAAAATGAATTTTGTTGGGATTTTTGTGCAGGAAAAATGCCCAAAGGACAAGTGCCCTTCAAAATTTTTGCCATGGATAAAAATTCTAAAACAAATAATGACTTTACATTTTCTTGACATAATGTAATTCTTTTAGACATTTTATGTGGGAAAAATTCTCAAAGGAAATAGAGTTTCAGACTTTTTTCTATGGACAAAATGTCTAATAGAATTCCTTTAGATTTTTTGTATAAATATTTGGTTAAAACAAAATGAGACTTAGCATTTTCTCCAAATATTCATAATTCTTTTGGGCTTTTTGTCATTGATAATTTTCTCAACAAAATTAATTCTTCAAACTTTTTAAGTTAACAAAAAGCCTAAAGATTTATTTCTGTTAGGAAAAATGTCCCCAAAAAACCTTAAAAACCCTAAGGCTTTATATGTATTAAGTAAAGACCAAATTAAGACTTATCTAATTTAACATGGAACTTGACCTTGAAGTGAGCATTTAAAGATAGAAATTGGGCTGAAGACTTAGGCATCTATACTCGACTCATGTTGGAAATAGGAATTTATACTTTGACAAGGACCCAATTACTTTAGTGCAATTTTGGGCACTAACAATGGCTCTTGCCTAGAGATGTGTAACCCCTGTGGGTGTGTAAAGAACCCAAAAATGTAAGACCACATGCTAATCCATTAGATCATGGAGTCAAGACTTAACAATTTTTAGTAAACACTCATAAAAACTCAACAAAACATGGCTAACTTAAAAAATATAGATTAGGAGGATTTAAAAATAAACACACGATAAAAAAAGAATGAAAATTGTACAAACAAGGCCCAAAGTAGAGAGGTAAAAAAATGATAAAGAAACAAGACTATACACTATACAATTATGTACACAAGTTAAGGACTTAGTCAAGGAAGTGTTTTAGATGTCTACCATTAACTGGTAGCTCTACTATTTCACCATCCAAGTCTCTTAAGAATAAAATATGCTCCCTAATTTGGTAGTCAATGGAATAGGGACCCATCTATAAGACATCAAAACTAGATCACCTACTTGGAAGGTTCTTGGAGTGACCCAAAGTAAAGCCATACTTTCCTCTATCCTCATGGCTGGTGTCCCAAAGCAAAACTAGATCACCTACTTGGAAGGTTCTTAGAGTGACCTTCTTATCAAATATCTTCTTCAACATTTCCTTGAACTTGAGGTGTCTTTCATGATATTGTCTTTTAATTTCATCAAGCTCAATAATCGGGTTCATCCTAATCTCATAGTGGTTGATTTTCTCATCATCCTCTAGTTTCCACATAAGTTGATAAGTTAATTCATAGGCAAAATTGCTTGATCTCCATAAACAAGCTCAAAAAGGCTTCTTTCTATACCTCTCTTAGGTGTAATGCTATCAGTCCATAAGCAAACTTTATCTATTCACTCCACTTCTTCTTATTTGCTTCCAATGTTCATCTAATGATCTTGAACAAGTTCTTATTACTGTATTTTTCTTACCCATAGCCTTGAGGGTTATAATTGGAAGCATAGGTCAATTCAATCCCAAAATCTTTGTATAATTACACTAAAGGTTTGACTTTGAATCTCATTGAATTGTCTACAATCATTTTGATAGGCACACTAAATCTATAAACAATTTGATTCAACAAAAAATTCATAACTACATGGCGTGCTTCTTTCTTTGTAGGGACTGCTAGAACCCATTTTGTGAAGTAGTTAGTTGCAACTAGTATCCATATATGTCTAGTGCTTGAAGAATCAATAATTTATCTAATGATATCCATTACACATTATTTGAATGGGCCTTTAATCAGCATAGGATACAATGTAAGAGAATTTGAAGCTTTCATCCTCCCAGCAAAGCACTGGTATATCTCACACTTTCTAACTTTATGAGCAACATCTTTGAATAACACTGGTAACCAATAAGTAGCTCTTAGAATTTTATGAGCTATAACTTTAGGTGTAAAATGACCACAAAACACTCCACTATGGAATTCTTCAATCATGTTAGCATTTTATTCTTCCAGCACACATCTTAGGAGAACCCCATCTAGATTCTTCCATGCTAATCCATTCTCAGTCAAGAGGTATTTTTGGGAAACAAGCTTGAGAGTTCTTTGATTCTTGTCTAAATCAGGGGGACAAATCAGATTTTGAAATTAGTAAACAATATCTCTTACCACAGAGATGAATTAAAATAACTCAAGGAATCATCAACATTAAAAACAACAATGTTTACTTTAGTAGCCTACAAACTGGTCTCAGCCATAAGCTTAGATACACCCATCCCTTTTACTAACTTAATGGTTTAAATATTCATGTCATAATATTGTAACTTGTTAACCTACCTACATCTCTTGATGGATACTTCAGTCTGAGTCAAGATGTCCTTCACAATGGCATGTGAGACATAAGAAATAATCTTCAAACTTAGAATATAAATCTTGAACATCTTGATAGCTTTCAAGAAAGCAAAATCTTGTTTTCCATAATGGTATAAATAGTTAAAGACCTTACATATATTTTATAAAGAAAGCAATGGGCTACTCATGACCATCTTCATTTTTTTACAATATAACAAAAATGATAGTATTCAATGATGCAAAAAATAATATTTGGAATGACTTTGTGTAATTAGAGCTGGCCAAGATAGGAGTAAACTTTAAAGCTCCATCGATTTCATTGAATGCTTGTATGACCTTCTTCTCCTACTTGATGATTTGGTCCTTCAACATGGAAGTAATAGGTAGAGTGATATCTACAAAATCAGACACAAACCTCCTTATAAAGTTAATTTGTCTAAGGAAAGACTAAATTCCTTTCTTGGACCATAGGATAAGCACTTTGTAAATGGATTCTACCCTTTAGGGTTCAATCATGACACCATCTTTGGAAACTACATGTCTCAGTAACTTGGCCTTTTTTACTCCAAAGTGGCATTTCTTAGGATTAAGTGAAATCCCAAATTTCCTACATCTAATCATCACCTAGTCTAGATGTTCCAAATGTTTTTCTTTAGTCTTACAGTACACAATTATGTCATCTTGATACATAAAAATGAATTCATTAATTATCCCTACAAAAACATCCATAGCTCACTAAAATATCACACCAACATTCATCAACTTGGAAAGCATCCTCATATATACATATGTGCCCTAAGGCATTATGAATTTAGTCTTGGATCTCTCAAATTCCTTCACCATAACCTGGTTGTACCCTAAGAAGCCATCTAAAGTGGCCAACATCTCTGATCTAATAACACTCTACAACAGGTTATCCATATTGGGTAGGGGATAATTATCCTTTAAAGAAGCCTCGTTCAAATTTCAAAAATCCAAACACAAATGAATGTCATCATTCTTCTTCCACATAGGGACCAAGTTTTCCAAACATGATGAATACTTGATGGGCTAGATGATACCACCATCCTTCAACTTCTTTAACTCATCCTGCATCTTGGTGGCTAAGAGGGGGTTAATCGACCTCTATTTCTATATGAAAGGCTTCTTATTAGGTTGTAATGGGATGACATGATAGAACAAATATTCCTTATATGTTTTCATCTTAGAATAAGACCATGCTATACAATCTAGTACTTCCTTAGAAGCTGCATGTAAGCTTGCTTATCAGCTGCACTTGGGTGAGTACCCAACCAAACCTTTCTTATATTCTCATGAGAACCCAAATCAAACTCAATCACATCTTTTGATTATATCTACTCCATCAACATGGCTTATAAACTTACCAATCCCCTTGGGAGCATGTTTTTCTTCAACTAAATAATGTCTTTTCTAAGTAAGGTTTATTTCCCATTACAAACTTGAACCATAGATTCCAAGTCTATGAGCTGATCATGGAACTCAGCTTCATAATTGAAAAACCTCTAAATCTCCTCCTCATCATAAAATACCTATCAATGATGAATATTATCTAGGATTAAAGTCCAAACAAACATCTCCACTTGGTACTGATAATGAGGGATCATATTTGGAATATCAAAATGTGCATCTAACCCTACAAGTCTATCAGCTTCTTTGTTAAAGCTCCTATCATGATAATTTTTTTTGAATGCATCAAAAAATTCAAGTAAATCCCAAACAACATTTTGATGTTATTTCAACCTTTTTGTTCTTAGTGGTGTAAGCATTATGGATCTATTTAACCACTAACTTAGAGTCACCCTTGACAATCAAACTTTTAATTCCATATTTACAGGTAATCCATAAACCTAGCAAGAGTGCCCCATAGTCAACAATATTATTTGTACATTCAAAATAAATCTAAAAAGAAAACATAAAACATTACCATTGGGTTCATAGAAGACAACCCCATCTCCCTTTGCAAGATTGGTGTAAACCCCGTCAAAGCAGATCTTCCAAATTATACCTTCTTTTATCAGGTTCAACATCAAGAATAATAGGTTATTCACTAGTATCAAACTTCCCAACAAAGTTCCTCAATTCAACATCTGTGTACAATGCTTCATTGAGAACATGTTTTGGATCTTCAATTACATGTAACATCTTCAACTCTCTATAAATTCTAACCATCTTACCCTCCAATAGAATGGTGTCATAAGAAAGGTCCATCTATACATTTCCACCCATGATATCAGCCCATTTTCATGACAACAACATCCCCCACTTAGGTGGGAAGTCTACAACTACCACATCCATATTTAGATACTTACCAAGATGAACTACCAACTGTATAACTAGTCCCTTGACTTTCCCAACAACTAAAACTTATCATGAATCCATGGCATAACACTTTACAAAATCTGATGTAATCTTCACCTCAAGCTCATTTAGGACACCTAGGGGCATCACATTACAAGAAGCTCTAGAATCAAACATATAGTTGTGGATAATCAGGTCATCGATTAAGAGAGTAGTGTAAAATGGATCCACATTTAGATAACTTTATACAAGTGTAATCCCCAAATAGACCTCTAGAGTAGGTTCAATAACCTCTTTTGATTATTCATCTTCTTCTGGGGGTGCTTGGGGTAACTCAATTTCATTTGTAGCTAACTTCTCACCAAATTATAGATATTCAAAGGCCCTCTTCCTATGTTTAGCTATTCTCAATAATTAAATAAGTAACATGGTGATTTTTATTTGACTTAACACTTGGGCCATATCACACATTCTATAATAAGGGAGAGACATATTTGGTGAAAGGGTAAAAACACCTTCAACTGGGATGTAATCACTTAATGTTTAAATTGGAGTAGGCTAGGATGGATTAACACTATTATCAACAATATTTAGGGGTGGATTTGTCTTAACATCACCTTGACCCTTAGGAATACATGATAAGACATGTTTTATGTTTCTCTTATTAGGAACACCTCTAGGCTTGAGAACTTGGGACAGGGGTGCTATCTTGGAAGCTTTTAGGACTAATGTAACTTTATTTTCTTCCTTCCTTGCATTCTATACCTTTAGATTTGTAGGGGTAGTGTCTTGAGCAATAAAATTTGGTTGCCCACCTCTCAAGCAGTATTCCTTATTTTGGGTAGTTTCTACATTAATTAATAGCTACCTATCCTCAACTGATAGAACTCCCCCATGATATTTATTAATCATCATAGAGCATAAGAGATCAAAATAATGATTGGGTAATTCATATGCTTGTGATATATTAACATAAAAAATAAAGTCAAAATTTGGTACACTCTCCATTTTGATCATGCTCCAAAACTAATCAACCATAGTATCATTTAGTGTTTCCTTAGATGTGGACATTTTTATTTGGGGACTTTTGTAGTTGAACATAAAAATATTATATTTGGATGATGCATACTTAGGTTCAACCAAAGCTTCATCCATCTATTTAGTAGTATCATATGGAGGGTGTGGAAATAATCACTTTTCATGCCAATAAAATTCTAAATTAGAATTCACAACATTTACCTTGACGTTTAAAGGATCAAACACCTCCTTTCTAGCCCCTTTGTTCTAGTTTCTATCTATTCTTTCTTCATGTGTAGGCCTCTTCCCTCTATCATTATCTTGATGGTAGAAAATAGGCTTTCTTTGTGCTTGTTTTGAATTAGGATCCCTCTCCTAACTAATAGACACATGCAAGATACCTTTCTAATCCTTGGCAAGCTTGTAGGACATTTATTTGATGGTGGAGGCTAAAGTCTTGATAGTCTCCTCCAAATTGGCTTTCTTTGTAGACTGTGCCTTTTTTGGATTGAACAATTTTACATCAACCCACTTATTTATGGGATTTCCCACAACCTTTATGTTGTTCTCAATTTGGATGGCCATATTTAATGCTAACCATAGGTTAGTGGGAGCCTTGTCCCTCAAGTAGTACGTAGCCTTTTTGTCAAAAGCATCACAAAACTTTATCAAGTATATTGTATCATTAGGTGTGATGTTTTTGGGTAGACACATCATGGTCTTGTTGAACCATGTGTTAAATTCCTGAATACACTCATTAGGATTTTGTTTGATGTTTTCAATTTCAACCAAAAGAAACCTTGGATCAATCCTAACACCATACTAAATTCTAAAAACATTTTGCATCTCTTCCCATGAATCAATGCATCTAATGGGAAGAGAATTGAACCACACATGAGCATCTTCCTCTAGCATGTGCACAAATAGCTTAATGCACACATCCTCATACTTAACCTCATAATATTTAATGATGTTTTGAAAAGCCCTTAGGTGCTAATCACCACTCACTATATTATTCCCTTGGAACTTTGGGAGGCATTTCCTAACTTCATTTAGGATTTCATTGAGATAACCTTCCATTTCATCAAAAATGATTGGCTTATATCTAGAAACATGGAATAAAATATGATCATTGTCATCTTGGTCCCTATGCTTCATGATTATTTCAATTAGAGGTTCAAAAAAAATTGGAAAAGGGATATGAGGGGGTGAATGAGGTAGACTTGGTGGATCAGACTTGGGGGGGATTTAGCTGGTTAAGGAGCTGGGTAATATATAAGACTATAGGTTTCAAAATTACTATGAGAGATATGATAGTACTCAATAAAGGGAGGGTTGATAAATAGTTTAATATTATCAGAATCTTGATGGTCCTTAACAACTAAACTTTACCCTTCAATAGTCCTCCAAACTTTTCCCCTTTTCCTTTAAGGAATACTTAAGGATTGAACAATTTTATTAGATGGGTCACCTTTGAAAGATAATCTCAATCCTTCCATATTTGTAAAAAATAAAATACTCAAAGCTAAAAGTTATCAAAATATTTAGAATAGGTACCAATATTCCTTGAAACTAGAAAATAAAGTCTGAGTCACCAATAGAATCAAACTTCTAGAATATAATAATAGACAAACTATTGTGATACATGTTGAAATTTAAACTTGCTGAAGTTAATGATGAAAATAAAAAGAAAAAGACACTAAAATATTTAGAATAATGTTCAAAAGGGAAAATACACCTTCCAATATGCAATCTTAATCAAATATTTGTAATGAATACAATATAAGTCTATTATCAAGCCTTAAAAAACTCCCAGCATGTCCCTAATGGAGTGCTGTGACATTAATGACCAAGATAGTCAAATTTGTGCAGTAACAGTAGAGAAATTCATAACATGAAATAATTAAAACTCTCTACAAGAGTCCCCAAAAACACATAGGTAACTAAGGTTTTGACTTAGTCTCCAACAACAATGCCAATTGAGTGTTGGTTCTCAGTTGTACACTTTGTACACTCAACATTACACACTTGAGAGAGAATGCTAAGCAATGATGGAAAACCTACAAGTATATCATTGTAGCTGGGGATGGGTTTGGCATCAAGATTGGAACAAATGCAACATCTACAAAGGGTATGGTCAGATCCATTCTACTTTTGGATCTACCTAAACCAAGGTGAGAAGTTTATGGGGTAGCTTATGCACATGGAGAGATTATGAAATTTAACCACCATGGAGATTTTTGGCACAAGGATCAAATATGACCAAGGCATAACTAAGTTTTCACACTTCACCCATGAAGGTTTGTCACACAAAATGCAAAGATGATATTAATCATATATAAGATACTAAAGATAGATGAAGGAATGACTATAATATTAATTCTATAAAATATTCAACAATAGGGGTCAAGTGGAAAATTAAATCACTATGATTCAAAAAACAAAATGTAGACACATGTTAAGTATATATTATTTATGCATCTACAAGAAAATAACACTTATA
The DNA here is from genome assembly GCA_037957365.1 of Torreya grandis. Classification (NCBI taxonomy): domain Eukaryota; kingdom Viridiplantae; phylum Streptophyta; class Pinopsida; order Cupressales; family Taxaceae; genus Torreya; species Torreya grandis. Next base: position 80,947 of record JARHVA010009862.1, read on the forward strand.
ATATGCATAGGGTGTATTATTTTTAGGTTAGGACAAGGTAGAATAGTTAGATAATTATAAAATGGAGGGTGGTGTGCTGGTGGCTTACCAAACAACAAGGTGTCTTGTAGTATTTCATGACAATATTCCTTAGTAAAGATGTAGAAAAAATTCAAATGCAAGATAATGGTAAATCTCAGATGATCCTTAAGAGACTAGAACATACACTAAAACTAATATTTCAAATGATTTTTCCTATCAAATAAATAAACCTAGGGTGTCATAACATGTTATTCAATAACCTTTCCTGTAGGAATGTAAAAAGAGTTTATAATCTAAATATATGCTCAAAATGACAACCAGTAGTGAGAAAAAACCCAAATATCCAATCAACAATTCTTGTAAAACATGTTGCTACATTTAATCTACAAGAAACAACAAATAACCATAAGAATTTTCATTAACTTGAAAATAAATATTACACACATCAGTATTTCAAAATGGTACCATGGGAACAAGCATGGTGAGATTCCTCTCTTGACAAGGGAGACATAAACATGCTCTCAAAGCTTGCTAATGGCTGTATAGATACAACCACCTTAGTAAGGAAGACAATATGTACACACATCAATTGATACTAGAAAAATTTCTATACAACCTAAACTTAAAGAAAATGGAAACCTAAAACAATGACCAACAACAACCCACACAATGACTAACCAACCCCTTAAATAGAGGAAAATCCCTCTATTTATACATTTTAAAATCTAGAACTATGGGTTGTAACTTTTAAAATTGTAAAACAAACTTTCAAGTCTACCAAGATGCTTCTTGTTGGAAAATATTCCCTTGTCATGCCTGAAATATTCATCCATTTGCAAATAAAATCATGGTACTGGGAATGATGAAGATTCTATAAAAAAATCTTTGAAATCATGGAGGGAGATGCCTTTCAAATAAGATGAAAGGAGAATATTCATGGTAGAGGGCCAACAAAACTTTGTTTTTATGTGGAACTACCTGAAGATGACCTTGACCACTTACATAATGGGAAAATCTTGGATAACTACCCTCCCTCTCATGCACACCATAGAACAACATGCTTTTGCCATGATTCCCTAGGAATATTCTAGATCCTTGGCCTTTTGAATGATCTTATTTGGAGTGACACACATTATATTTGAAAACTTTCAATGTCTATCTAATAGAGGAACTTGAACAATCACAACAATGAAATAATGCAAGAGACTTAGGTCATTTTTAGCTTTTGAATTTTGGTTCCAACTTGTTTTTCACATTTTGCATTTTTGCCCTTTTGATTTTGCACATCTAGCCTTTTAGGGCTTCTCCCATATTTTTTAATGAAAAAATGCATTATTTTCAACTTTTGATTTACTTGGGTAAATTTGGGTCCCTCTCATAAACTTGCCATTTGTAAATTTCCAAGCTACTATTAGTGGCGGAAGCCTTCGCTAACTTTATTGCATAGGGTCTTTAAACATGTTATACATGCTTATGTGGCATCACCATGTCACTTAGTTTACCAATATATTTACTTTTACAATGACCTCAACATCACTTGTCTCCATATGAGGTTGAAATTCATTGAAATGTCCACAATCATCTATAAAGCACTTCATTGGCTACCACATTAGATTTATTTGGGTACTCACAAGGCTAAAAACTAACTAGGTCACTTCATTGCCTCTAATATGGGCACATGTCACTTTATTATTAGTTATGATCCCTTTAAATAATCCATCTTGGCTTTTACCATTGGATTTGCTCACCTAAGTAAACACGTGCCATTGATATTGATCCAAAGGATTGAACAACATTCATTGTCTACAAGTCTTGTACCTAAATGGTGCCACTTGGTAGCTCCATGAGCTCTCTACATCTTTCTCTATTGGTCCTGTCAGGATAATATGCTCTTACCAAGTAAAGGTCCCATGTTCATTATGGGATTTTTTGAGAAATCTTGACTTAATATATGTCATATATCAGATTGTGTACACTTTAATAGGTACCATCAATTTATGGGAACATTTTCAATCTTTAGCCTATGACCATGTATTAACTTTTCAATTATACTCTCACATCATTAGATATTTTCATCCAATCAAACACACATCATTAGATTAGAATCCATGATATTGAGTGTGATTTGTTCCTTAAAAACTATCTCTATTGATTTGAGCACCATCACGCCACATGGTGGCACCTTATGCTTCTTGACCTTTTGACTTATTCTACTCACCATCTAATTTTTGACAGGGTTCTAATGATGGTGACACTTATCACCATCTCACTCATCCTAGGGATTTGTTTGAATATTGGCCTTTTATTTACTATTGATCAAGATCTATACGCTTTCACTACATACCATAGATCGATGAAAACCTACTCAAATTTTAATCATGCCCCATGAGCTCAACACTTATGTAATCTAGGCAAATTTATTCAGAGTTTTTGGTCATCAATATTTCTATCTTTGACATTTATATCTTGGAATAACTTGGTCATCAAAATAATTATTTTAGACATTTTAGTCATGACATTCCTATTTTAGGCTTTTATTTATTCTTGGCACTTGGTGTTTGGCATCTTAATATCGATAGTAATTATTGTAGGATTTTTGATATTGACACTTCTACTCTTAGGCCATTTACTTATTGGGACAATTATTTTAGACATTTTATTTGGGGTAATTTTTTCAAATAAAATAACTCTATTGGACACTTTTCCTATAGAAATTTAGTCTTTAGCATTTGTGTCTTCATCAAGACAATATTTTTGGACATTTTGTCTGAAACAATTTCCCCAAAGAAATTGGACTTAACATTTTGTTGAAAGTTTTGAACTTGACATTTTTGCCAAATAAAATGATTTTGTTTGGATTTTTATGCAGGCAAAACACCCGAATGGCAAGTTCCCTTCAAAGTTTTTGTCATGGACAAAAAGTCTAAAACAAATAAGGACATTACATTTTCCTAACATAATGCAATTCTTTTGGACTTTTTGCATAGGAAAAATATCTAAAGGAAATAGACCTTCAGACTTTTTACCGTGCACAAAATGTTTGATGAAATTCCTTTAAATTTTTTATACAAACATTTTGGCCAAAATAAAACAAGACTTTGCATTTTTTTTGACACTTCATAATTCTTTCAGGATTTTTATCATAGATAGTTTCCATGATGGAATTAAGCCTTCAAAAATTTTGAATGAACAAAAAGCCCGAAGACTTATTTCCATTGGGCAAAATGTCCCAACAAAAAACCCAAAAATATTAAGGATTTATATGCATTAAGTAAAGACAAAATTAAGACTTATCCAATTTAACATGGAACTTGACCTTGGAGTGAGAATTTGAAGATAGAAACTGGGCTGAAGACTTAGGCATCTATACTTGACTTGGGCTAGACCTAGGACTTTATACTTTGACAAGGGTCCAATTGCTTCAATGTAATTTTGGTCACTAAAAACCAAAGGAGAAATATTAATATTATGACCCTACTATATTATATCATGCCATTTCATGTATAAGTAATCATCAAACACTTTAGGTGGTGGGATTACTCAATAAACTAAAGATGATAGTGTTGATTGACTCAAAAAGTACATATAACTTCATCAATAGTAAGTTGGTTGCTCATTTGAACTATCTTATTTATCTAACTCTAGAATTTCAAGTCATGATTGTAGATGGCATAGTCAACTATTCTATAAAATTCCATAGTTTTAATATTTCTATGGGGGACTATCGACTTAATTGTCCTCTATTTTCTATTCCCATGGGTGGGGAAGACATGGTTTTGGGAGTATACTGGGTCACAACTTTGGGAAAAATAGAGATAAATTTATAAGAACTATTAATGTAATTTAATTATGAAGTTATGACTTTTGAACTATGATTATTATGGTAAAAGTCTCCCTAATTGGTTAGTTCACATTAGATGAATAATATTATGAAAAAAGGGTAGAAGGATTTGTAACACAATTATTTTCTTTATAAGTTTAGCCAACACATGTCTATACACCCTGATTTACAAATGATTTTTGATGACCATCCAATAATTTTTCACATAATTCCAAAAGGCCTACCACCTAGTAGACAATATGATCATGCCATAATATTGATTCTAGGTAGCACATCATCAAACATCAGACCATACAAGTATCCATATGCTTAGAAAAGTGAAATTGAAAAAATGGTACATGAGATGTTAGAGGTAGGTATTATCTGATATAGCCAAATTAAATATTCTTCCCTAGTATTCATGGTGTAGAAGAAGGATGACACTTAGAGGATGTGCCTTGATTATAGATAACATAATAGGTACACCATCAAATTTAAGTTACATATTATAATCATTGATATTAATTAGATGACTTACATGGTGATGTCTATTTTATGAAACTAGATCTTTATTCTAGCTATCATAAAATATAGATCAAAGATTAAGACATCCATAAAATAATTCATATAAACTAAATAAGGCCATTATGAATTTATTTTTGGAAGCATAGCAACTGGGGGGTGGTGAATCAGTGCCCTTAAACAATTTCTTTTTCTTTGATTATCATAATTAGTCATCCATCAAATGAACACTAACCATACAAGAAATATCAACTAATATAACAACATCACAAATGAAATCATACTCAAAGAAATCATGAAACATAATAACACATCACATGAACATAAGATCTATGTGGGAAATCTTTATAGGGAATAAAACCCATTGAAACACAACTTGGACAACTTGTCCTATAAGACCATTAATTAAGTTTAGTTGAGCACCAACCCAACAAGGAACACCAACCCCTAAAATTTATTGAGCACCAAATTTAATTAAACAAGAACTAAATTGATATAAGGTTACAACCCCATATCTAATAAATCACCTACTCAATCAACACTCTAAAATTGTTCACCTTGCTCTTGTTTCCCTCTCACAATTGATGATGAACTCTTTACTCTTCTCTATCTTCTACTCTCTTTTCCTCTAAGAATGTCAGGTATACATCACCAATATCTCAAGCCTTATAAAAAAATTTAGACTTAAAATCATATCAAGAACACATCAATGATATCTCAGTCCTTTAACCCACTCAAACTGCTTCTTTAAACAAGCAAATCTACCCTTCGTCTCCTCGCTCAAATAACCCTTATATATTGCAATCTCATGATATAATCACCTAATTTTTTTTTATTAGACCTTAATGACATATTCCATACATTATTCATATGTTATCTAAGACCTCTCACTCCTTAACAACCTTCTATTTAATTCACTTCAAAATCTAATCACTCAACCACACCAAATAGGCCTATTAGGTCTTGTTCTTATGTAAACCACTAGATCACTCACACACTTAGTAGGACAAGACACTAATAAATTAGGGTAAATAAAAAAACATGTCTTAATACATGTTACACATATTAATCAATCAAAATAATATCACCATTAGGTCGGACAAACTCACTTAGACCTCTTTCTTCTTTTTAGCCTACTAGAGACCTAATTACAATTAGGTCTATCCTTTTCATAGAATAATTTGAACCTCTATGTACTATATGGACATATAAAATAAACTAAAACATTTAAAACACTTATATAAAAACCTCAAATAAAATCATCCGTGCTAAAAAATTCACAAACCCTTCGCTCAAACCTTTAAAGCACCATTAGACCTTAAAGACCTATTAGGCCTAATTACCCCAAAAAAATTATCTTTAAAGATGAGGCTTAAATAACTTGTATAAACACATTATAGGAAAAATAAAAATATGGATGGAAAATTAATGACCTCAGGGTCATCATCAAACTCATTATACTCCATCACTCAGAATCTAAAGACTTAGAAACACCTCTACAAAAATCTCACTCTGAATTGCTAGAAAGCTCTAAAACCTAATCATGATCATTTGAACACCATCATATGTAAAATAAAATTTAATGATTCTAAATGAGATCATAAGAAAATTAGAGACCCTTATAAACTCTTAATGCAAATTATACTCTTCAACTCTAAGCAAATGACCTCAAACTCATCTTTGCTAGAAGACTACTCAGAATTGCCAAAAACCTCAAAAACTAGTCAACATGCCTTTTGACTTTCCACACTAACAAAATGAATTTTAATGATTAAAAATATATTAATATGAACATATGAGACATATATATCACTATAAGATATAAAAAAATCATGGTATTATTACAAAAATCAATTTGTAGACCCATTACAAAGCCTTACTACACACAATCTTAACTCACTTAGAGAGGCCATTTTAACAATAAGGGTTTCAAACTTTTTCAAAAAATATAAACACTATAAAAATCATAAAAAGGATATAAAAGTAATAAAAAACTTCTCCATACACTTATAATCATTATTCCTTCATGATAATCTGATAGAAACCTTCAACTCATCTTCACCTGGATTTGCACTAAACCACTTCACTAGGCCTGATAACTACATGCCATCTTGTAACATCAAATTTAAAAACTTGAATAATTATAAAAAAACAAAAAATTACATGGATACAAGATACAAGTCTCAAACATCATCCTCAAATCATTTTCATGCTTTTTACTGGTCAACCCTGTATGTTACATTATAAATATGAAAAATAAGGGATTTCTTGTAACTCTCACTCACTCATATAAAAATTAAATCCTACCTAGTGAACCCTAATAGATTTTAATACAATATAAAAACATCACACAATACATAAACATCCATTTTGAGTACTCAAAAACAAAATCTTCACCATCAGGTCACTATTAGGGTTTAGGAGGGTTTAGATTGCCTTCCACTCTTAACAATAATTCATAAAGCTTAGGCTTTCAACAAAAAAAATAATTAAAAAAAATTTGAGTTAATAACCTTCCCCAAATACCATGAACTAATTGGATCCACATGCAAATGTTGCATATGTCAACGAGCACAATAAAAACCTTCTCAGGTTTGTAACACTTCATTCTAGCACTCAAGAGACGTTAACTTCACTTTTTATATTTTTTACTTCAATACAAGACTTAAAAATTCATAATAACTCTTTAAATAAACTATCACACCTTTTTAACATATCACATGATCTATATCACCTTGGAAACTAAACTTGACCCCTCATTAGGCCACACTAGCTCTCTTTGCATATGAGGCCTTTATCTGTAAGCAACACTTAGACCTTGAAATCACCTTGAAATCTCTTTCAATAATATAAAAACCTCATAATAATGTCATAAAACCTCATACCATGATCATGCACTACCAATATTCTTCTCACAAGCCTCATACTACTCACCTCATCATGCTACCAAGCCTATGCCTTCCCACTAGGTCTCTTCATGCAAATGAATAAGCCATGAACTAGCCTTAAAACCTCATATAAAATATTATCAACCTTATACACATGTTTAAATAGTTTCAAACATATTATCACATGCTATACCACTAATTTTCATCCTTCATAGATCTTAATAACACCTGAAGACTCCTCATTTGGTCAGGTAGAGACTAGTCTAATTACAAATAGGTTTGTAGGTATTACCCTTGTAAGCTCATTTTAAAACACACCTAGGTGCTTCAATGCCTCATATGCATGTTCAAATGTTATCATACATCCTCTTATGCCTTTGCACATTCATCTCATAGAGCCATCATGCTCCTTCTTTCACTAGACTAGGCATCCCATGCACATGCCTTCTCAAGAACCTTGCACTCAAGAATAAGTACACAAACATGCATACCATGTGATAAGCCTTGATATAAACCATATAATAATCATCAAGTTGTGTTTTAAATTATCTCTCATGTCACTTTATCACTTGGTTTCCTTGTCACATACCACTTCATCATGTCACTACAAGCCATATCCATGCTTAAGAACTAGTCCATCAAATAGACCTACTAGGCACCATACCACTTTGAGACCTTCAAACTTACTTTGAAATCAATGAACTTGGGAATATGACATCAAAGAAAACTCTCACCTTACTGATCCTTCTTGACATCAATGGTAGTACAAACACTTGAAATCAATGACAACTTTCAACAATCATCATTGATGGCAAACCACATTGATGGAAAACCATAAATGAACTAATTATTCTCAAACTACACTACTCTCAACAGGCTACTTCTCTCTCAAATCAAACAATTTCATCAAGGACTTTCTCCCACAAGAATTTGACCATCAAGAACTTTCTCCCCCTTTGACATTAATGACAAAGGGTCTTTTACAACCAAAGGGTCTTTTACAAAGGGTCTTTGTCATATCAACAAGATAATAAAAAATCCTTAGACCTATACATAATAATCACCAATGATATGCTAGCAAAAACTCACCTTAAGCTCATATGTATTGAAGTGGACAACTCTTCAACATAGGGATCCCCCTAAGATCATGCTTTCATTCTTTAAAGGAAATTAGGAATAAGAACATTCATGTTCCTTGACAGGACTGATATGAATCAATATCTTACAATATTCAACTTACCTTTAGTATTATAACATACCTTCTTGGCATATATTACTTCTTGATACACATAGACTTGCAATACAAACACCATAAAATATTATCAATATGAAACCTTATTTGGTAACAACACAACTATTAGAATAGATAAAATACTTGATCAGCTCCCACTACCAGCTTTAATTGACTAAAGAATGTCTCCATGAAGCCTAACATAAACACCCCATTCCATAGGGCTCTCAAAACACCATGAACTCAGGAGATTCCTAGATCTCCAATCCACTTTTCTTAGCCATATTACAATCATGAGACTAATAGTCCCTTATTAGAATCATCTTATGTTTGAATAAAGCATTTGGATTGATCACCTTGTCATCTTTCTTTTTCTCTTTAACTATTTAATCAATAACAACAAATAAAAAATGTTCTTGACATACCTCCACAACTGATTCTTGATCTACCACAACAAAACTATCTTTGCTCTTGGGTTCAACTTGATTAGACATAAATGTCTTAGGTCTCCATACCTAGGTTTGTCTCTTCTCATCCAATCTAGGAGATTTATATGCTTTGATATGACTTGAGGGATTTATAACACTCTTAGGATATAATCTTACAATGTGGCCTAGATTTTGATAATTGTAGAAAAAAACATCACTATCCTTACCTTTTGATTAATTGCTCCTCCTCCCATGGTTCCAAGAAAACTCATCCCTTGAGACTAATCTACACTCTCTTGCTCTATGGCCAAACTGGCTACATGAGAAAAAGTAACCATTAAATTAATTTTCATACCTTATTACATTTGGTTGATTGATAGGTCTCTTTATGTTGACTTTCATGCTATAGAACTTAACTTAATCTGATTCTTTACTGTCCTTTTCAACCTTGCTCATCTATGAGATTATTGTTCTCAACCTTCATAGAATCTATCTCTATCTTTAACTGGTCAAACTCAACCTATTTTGATCTAAACTTTGTATTAACAACCCTTAATTGATACTTAAGATCCTAAATAGTCATCTCATCTCTTTTGTCTTCTTTGACAATATCACTCTTCAAGATACACACCTATTCCTTGAGATCCTTGACCATAGATCTTAACTCATGCTTCCTCTTATTTTGATGATTCAAATCCTCTAGGGCACTTGAGATCTCAGCTTTAAGATCCACTTCAACTTCTCCTTCTTCATTGTCATATATAACTTCTCCATCACACATGCTGTCTTCTTCCTTTGAAAAATCTGCCTCTCTAGCCAAGAGTAGAATTTCATTGCCAATTTGATCATAGTCATCATTATTAGAAACATTATTAACACAAAACTTAGATCAAATCAACTAGCCTCCAAGCCTCTTCATAATTTATCTTACATAATTAACTTGTGCTATGAAATGATCTTCATTATTATCATCATCACACTCATAAATATCTCTTTAAACATGACAATTATCCATACTTGTGCTTCTTAGAATATAATTTAGGATGTTAGGCCTAATCCAAAGGACTAGATGTGATACCAATTATTGGAATCAACCATTAAGCGGGGGGGGGGGGTGAATCAGTACCCGTAAACAATTTCCTTTTCTTTGATTATCATAATTAGTCATCTATCAAATGAACATTAACCATTCAAGCAATATAAACTAATATAGCAATGTCACAAATGAAATCATACTCATAGAAATCATGAAACATAAGAAAACATCATATGAACATAATAACTATGTGGGAAACCATAGTGGGGAATAAACCCCACTAAAATATAGCTTAGATAACTTGACCTATAAGACCATGAATCAAGTTTAGTTGAGCACCAACCTAAAAAGGAGAATTAACCCATAAAATTTATCAAGCACCAAATTGAATTCATAAATCACCAAATTGAATTCATAAATCACCAACTTGCTAAGAGACTACAAGAACCCACTCAATCAACACTTTGAAACTATCTACCTTGCTCTTATTACCCTCTCACAACTGATGATTAAATATTTGCTTTTCTCTATCTTATGATCTCTTTTCCTCTAAGAATATTAGGAACACATCACTAATATATCAAGCCTTATCAACACATTCATACTTCTAAACACATTAGGAACACATCATTGATATCTTAGTCCTTCAACCCACTCAAACTGATTCTTCAAACAAACAAATATGCCCTTCTTCTACTTTGCTTAAATAACCCTTATATACTACAATATCATGCTATCATCACCTACAAAAACATTGTTATAAATTCATTACATTATTCAAATGGTCTCTAATACCTCTCACTCCTCAACAACCTTTTATTTCATTCACTTCAAAATCCAATCACTCAACCACACCAAATAGGTCTATTAGGCCTTGTTCTTATACAAACCACTAGATCACTCACACACTTAGTCATCCAAGACACAAATCCATTTGGGTAAATAAATTTTTTTCTTAAGACACATTACATATATGAATAAATCAAAATAAGATCACCATTAGGTTGGCCAAACTCACTTAGACCTCTTTCTTCTTTTAGGCCTATTAGAGACCTAATTACAATTAGGTCTATCATTTTCATAGAATAATTAAAACCTATATGACCTATATGGCCCTAAAAAAAAAATTAAAACCTTTCAAAAAGTTATTTTGAAACCTCAAATAATCTCATAAATTCTTAATAAGTCAGAAATCCTTTTCTCACACCTCAAAAGCACCATTAGGCCTTAAAGAGCTAGTAGGCCTAATTACCCCCAAAACATTATCTTTAAAGATGAAGTTAAAATAAAATATATAAACATATTATAGGAAAAAAACACATATGGATGAAAATTTCATACCTTAAGGTCATCATAAAACTTATTATACTCCATTAATAAGGTTTTAAAGACTTAGAAACACCTCTACAAAAAGCTCACTTTGAACTACCATAAAGTTCCAAAACCCAATCATGATCATTTGAACACCATCATATGTAAAGGAAAATTTAATGATTATAAATTAACTAATAATAACTTAAAATACCTTGATAAAATATTCATGTTAATTAGACTCTTTAACTCTGAGCAAATCACCTCAAACTCATCTCTGCCAGAAGACTACTCAGAATTGCCAGAAACCTCAAAAACTAGTCAACATGAATTTTGAATTTCCACTCTAACTTAAGGAATTTTCATGATGAAAAATATATTAATATGAACATATGAGACCTCTATATCACTCTAAAATACAAAACCATTATGGTATTATTATATTAATTCAACTTGCATACCCATTACAAAGCCTTACTACACACAGTCTTAACTCACTCAGACATGCCATTTTGGCAACAAAGATTTCAACCTTTTTAAAAAAATAAAAAAATCATAACAAAAATGAATAGGATATAAAATTTAAAAATCTCTTATCCATGCACTTATAACTATTACTGCATGAAAATTTGACAAAAACCTTCAACTCATCTTCCCCTGGATTTGCACTAAACTACTTCACTAGGCCTGCTAACAATCGGCCATATTTCAACATAAAATTTACACACATTAAGCACTATAAAAAATAATAAAATTACATGGAAAAAAAATACAATTCACACACATCATCCTCCAATCATTTTCATACTTTGAATTGGTCAACCCTACCTGCTACATCAAAAATCCAAGAAACAAGGGATTTACTCTAGCTTTCACTCACTCTTTTGAACATTAAATCCTACTTAGATAACCTTGAGAGAGTAAAATAAAACATAAAAAACATCACACAAGCCATAACCATCCATCTTGAGCACTCAAAAACAAAATATTCACCATCGGGTCACTATGAGGGTTTTAGGAGGGTTTAGACTGCCTTCCACTCTTAACAATTGTTCATAAATAATGATATAAAATTTGTGATACAAACCTTACCCAAATAACATGAAATTATTATATCTTCATGCAAATTTTTCATGTGTTAATGAGCACAAGAAAATCCTTCTCGGGTCTGCAACACCTCATCCTAGCACTCTATAGACCTTAACTTCACTTTTTAGGATTTTTACTTTAATAAAAAACCTAAAAATTAATGATAAATATTGAAACAACATTTAACACCTATATAAGAGCTCACATGATCTATATCACCTTGAAAACTAAACTTGACCCCTCATTAGGCCACACTAGGTCTCTTTGCATACTAGGTCTACACCTGTAAGCAACACTTAGACCTTGAACACACCTTAAAACCTATTGAACTGATTTAAAAACCTCATATTCATGTCATAAAACCTCATACCATACTCACACACTACAAATATTCTTATCACAAGCCTTAGACTTCTCATCTTATCATGCCGAGCCTATGCCTTCTCATTAGGTCTCTTCATGCAAATGAATAAGACATGAAATGGTATTAAAACCTCTTATAGAATATTATATACATTATACACATGTTTAAATAGTTTCAAAATATTATAACATGTTATACTATTAATTTATATCCTTCATAGATCTTGATAACATCTCAAGACTCCTCATTAGATCAGGCAAAGACTAGTCTAATTGCATGATAGGTTTGTAGGTCTTACCCTTGTAGGCTCACTTTGAAACACACCTAGGTGATTAAATGCATCATATTCATGTTCAAATGTTCTCAAACATACTTTTATGCCTCTGTGAATTCATATTATAGAGCCATCATGCTCCTTATTGTACTAGACTAGGCATCCCATACACAAGCCTTCTCAAGAACCTTGCACTCAAGAATAAGTACATAAAAATGCATACCATGTGCTGAGCCTTGATATCAACCATAAAAGAATCATCAGGTTACCTTCAAATTCTATCTCATATCACTTTTTCACTTTATTTCTTTGTCACATACCACTTCACCATGTCACTACAAGCCATATCTATGCTTACGAACTAGTCCATCAAATAGACCTACTATGCACCATACCACTTTGATACCTTCCAAATTCATTTGAAATAAATTAACCTAGGCATATGACATCAAAGACAAGTCTCACCTTAATAATCCTTCTTGAAATCAATGATAGTAAAAAAACATGACATCAATGATAACTTTCAACAATGGTCATGACTTTTGGTCTCATAAATGTACCATATACATTTCAAAGTTTGATGAATAATATTTTTTTGCCTTTTTAAGGAAGTTTGTGTTGGTGTTTTTTGATGACATCATAATATGAATTTTTTTTGGGAAGAACATTTTAAGCATATAAAATAAGTACTATTAGTTTTGGAACATCAAATTCATGAAAAATATTCAAAATATGATTTTGGCATCCATGAGGTGGAGTTTTTGGGTCATATCATTTCACATGAAGGATTCAAAGTCAATCCTAAGAATATCAAAGCTTTGATGGAGTGAAAAGTGCCAAAGACCCTCAAGAAACTTCATGGATTTTTAGGGCTAATAGGGTACTAACATAGATTTGTAAAAAAACATGGTAACATAGTTGCTCTACTCATAATTTTTTTGAAGTAATATTCCTTTCATTGGATTGGACCAACTACTAAGGCATTTGGGTAGTTGAAATAGGCTATGTGTACCACTCCAATTTTAGTGACCCCTTATTTTTCCAAAATGTTTATTTTTGAATATGATGCATTAGGATATGGCATGGGAGAATTAATAATGAAATAAAGAAGACCCATTACATTCAAGAGTCATCAACTCAAGGGAAAAAACAAACTCAAGCTAATCTATGAGAAAAATATGATCGTTATTCTTCATGTAGTCAAGCAATGGAGACTTTATTTGACGGGTATACACTTTTAGGTAAAGAATGATCATGAGAGTATAAAATAATTTTTGGAATAGATTTTTTTCCTTAGAAGAGAAATAATAAAAGGGTGACTAAAATTTTGGATTATGACTTTGAAATAATATGTAAGAAAGGCAAAGAGAATGTGGTCGCATATGCACTTTATAAAAAAGATGAACTATTTGAGGCACTATTATGCATAATGAACATTTAAAAAGTATATTGGGTGGAATAATCAAGATTATAAAGGGTGAATGATAGGGATACATAGGTCTTGATGCAAAATCTTTAGCATGGTTTGGGTGTTTTTGTAAAATTTGAGTCAAAATGAAATACATTATAGTATAAATATAGATTGTAGCTATGTAAGGATTCTATCTTCAAACACAAGATCATTTAGGAGGTTCATGCATATCCAATAGGGAGGAATTCAATATTTTTGAATACATTTCATCACATTAAGAAATACGTTTTTGGGATGGACTCAAAGGGGGTATAAAAAAAATGTTGTAGAATGCATGGTTTATCAACAAAATAAAGGGGAAATAATTGAAACACTAGGTCTTATGTATCCATTATCCATCCCTAGATACTGGTGGGAGAAGGGTTAATGATACCTAAAGGTAAGAATGTCATCATGGTAGTTATGGAAATGCTCACAAAATATTCTCATTTTTATTCCTTATCACAGCCATTTTATCCAGTATAATAACTATTTCTTTTCTCAATATAGTTTAAATGCTTCATAGTGTCCCAAAAATCATTGTAAGTGATCATGATCCTATCTTCACCAATAAATTTTTACTATGTTATTCGTAAGTTTGAGTACGTAGTTGGTTCATAGCTCATATTATCATCCTCAATCTGATGGGAAACATAGGTTGTCAACAAATGATTATAAGGGTATCTACATTATTTTTCTTTAGATAAACAAGAACATTGGGTTCATTGGTTGTGACTAATAGAATGGTGGTACAACACTTCCTTCCATACCTATTATGAAATGTCTTCCTTTTTGGAACTTTATGGATATCATCCCCCACCCATCACTTCATATTTTAAGGTGCAATCCAAGGTTTGAGATTTTGAGGAACTCATTCAATATCAACATGAGGTAATAGCTAGTTTAAGGGAAAATTTAACAATATCACAAAATAGAAAGAAATAAGAAGATAATCAACACCATAGTAAGAGGTATTTTGATATTGGTTATTGGGTATTTGTGCACATAAAACCATATAAACATATGTATTTGAAGAAACATAAAAATGATAACAAACTTTCTCTTATTATTATGGCCCTTATCATATCTTACAGAAAATTGGTAGTGTTGTATACAAGCTAGAGCTACCCTAATCCAATCACGTACATCATGTATTTCATATAGCCTATATAAATAAGGTAATTAGACATATATTTTATACACAAATTAATTTAACTAAATTTTATTAATAAGGAAGAGTCATTTTATAACCTAAAGAGATCCTTCATACATGTATAAGAAGGCTACAAATAATAAAACTTAAAGAGTATTTGATCAAGTGGAAGAGTCTAAATCATGAAGATGAAACATGGGAGGATTAATATTTCCTAAGAAAACATCTAGATTTAATTCAACATTGAGAGAAATGTTATTTTAAAGGGGAGGGGCATACTACACCCTTAACCTATAATGCATCTAGAGATATGTGTGGCTGACTTATGGCTTACATATCTTTCATATTATTTTAATGATTTTTTTTATGTTCTTAGTATGGCCAACCTATGGAATAAACATGGATAAGTATAGTATATATAGGATTTAATTGTTATTATTTTATCATCATATTATAAATTATTCTCTTATTGTGTTGTTGTGGAGGTTTCCCCCTCGAAGTGACTCAATCAATATTATCAAGTATTCTAATATTTTATCAATTATTATTATAGATTTGATTATTGTAATCTTAATTCTTCGATATATTATTCCATTATTACAAACATCTAAGCAATTTAAATACATAGTTTAAGATTTATGCAAATAGATTCTAGTAGTATTTGAAATGGTTTAACACCATATTCTTTTAGAATATTTCCACATGATATTAGATCCATTATTTTGCACTCTTTCAACATTATATAGAAAAATTACATATTTTGGTTTTAGGAGATCCCAACATTATATTTAGGTTTAAGTAGTCAAATTAATAAGATACACAATATTATGAACTAGGTTTGTTAAAAAAATTATGGGGTTTTAGTTTTAGGGGATGAAATGGTAATTTCAAGGTGCTTTTTGGAGCTTCTCTAATTTTATGGGATTTTTTTTAAATTTAATAGGCTAGGTGGTTAATTTTATACAAGTATATGCAACGTTTGTTTATTTTTTCAATAGAATTTTAGGATTTATCATTGATTTTGGTGTTAGTTTAAAGTCTATAGGTCAACTAGGGGATAAAGGTAAGCTAGGTGTCCATCTGTATTTAAATAAAATAATTAACACTTCCAATAATTTTCTATAAATATTTGATAAATTTATCCATTGTTATGTTTTTGGTAAAATATGGATTTATAATTTCACAATGAATTTATGATGTTTTAATGGCCCAATCAGCCATGTTGATAGAATCCTTAGATGCCCCTTTACCCTCCACTTAGTCATACCTCTCATCTAGATTACCTACTATGTGTGTTTCCTATGCATTTTCATCAATAATATCCCATACCATCTTATTGGATACTACACCCCTTTATCTAATCAACTATGTTAAACTTTGAACATGTCACCTATATAATGGTCTATAATGCCACCACTCCTAACGTGACACCATAATATAACACTAGGATAATTTCCCACCATTTATGCACTTCTGGACCTCTATTTGGCCTTCCAAGGTCCATGAAGGTTAACTAAACTAGTTTATCCAACACTTTTGGATGGCCTTGACCATTTTGGTCTTTTTTGAAGTTTTGCTACCAGAGGTGTTTCTAGAAGTCTTATGAGATCCTTTTTTTACAAGTGCATTTTTTAAATATGAATATTAGAGTGTTGATTTAATGTGGTAGATACTTACATCCCCCCATTTTTTTCTTGTGGCCCTCACTTGTCCCTCTATAGGGCACATTCCTTTGACATGCTTTATCTTGAAAACTATGAGACAAAATCAACTACTGTGTTTTTTATTAGGATTTATGCTAAGATCGATAGATTAATATTGAGAAAGCATAAAATAATGAATGTAAATGGAACAATATTACCTTCATATCAAGTCAATGATATATGTAAGATATGTGATTTTTTAAGTGGGGAAACCATCAAATGGAGAAAATCCCCATATCTTTTAGAAGGCTTGTAAAGCATTGATATCCAATTACAATATCAAATAAAATCCAATAGAAAGAGAAAGAATAATGGTTTTAATAAATGAATAAGAATATCAAGATAGAGTAGAAAAAGTGAGTAGAATTAGAGAGGAGAGCTCAATAAATATTGATAGAGGAAGGAAGAAAGAGTTACAAAGAATCCCATCATGACTTGCACAACCTTTTAGTGTGTGATAAATGTCTATAATCCTCATAAGGGTGAGGGGGATGTGGGTGTCAAGTGTGGATGGATTTGAATGTGAATTTAACTCTAATATTACCTAAAAAATGACAAAAAAGGTGTGTCACTTCATAAATTTGGGACAAAGTGAATTTATTGTAATAAGAAATGCACAACTAAAAGTAGACTTAGGATTAACTAAACTAACCTAAAGTGAAACTAAATAATATTAATATAATTTTGTTAACCTCACTAATTTTTCATGTATAATTCATATTTTTGGCTCTAAGCACCTAATACTATATAAACATGTAATTTGTAGTTGTGGGCCCCTCTAGGCCATTCTCAAGCATTTTCTTCAACTGAGCATATATTTTGATCTGTAACCCATCATGAGGCATAATTTTTTTTAATGTTGTTATTTTTATGAGAGAAATTTATATTATTCATAATTTTTTTTAATAGATTACTAAAATAGAGTTTTTTCTATTTACCATTTTATACATTATTTACATGAGAAAATTATTGTAAAAATGCACAATGATAAGCAGTTGGTGGGATTTTTTCTTCTTTTAAGTGAGTTATATCATTGTGTGGATTTTTTCATAGGAATTTGAGTTTACTTGATTATTTTAATGGATCAAAGATAAGGAATTCACTCCCTCATATACACTAATAATAACTTGTAAACATAAAATAAAATGCTATTTTATGAAGTATGTGCACTTTAGAATGACATAGTTAAATTTGTTGAGGAGAATTGGGAATTGAGAAAGTAAAACACCCTACATATCTCAAATCATGTATTTTTTAAATTAAAAAAAAAACACACTACTCATGTGGACTCCACTCCACTTAGTCCACCATATTTTATTTCATTTGATTTTGGTATGATCCTTTTATTGTATTCTTAGACTGGAATATACTAGCTCATGATTTGAATTATGTATCTAATGCACCTATTACAACCCTCACTTTAATTTCACATCCTATATATTATTAATTAATTTAATAAGCACACTAAAACTATTGATTTATATCTAATTTGCCTTTTGTTTTTTTCTAGTGGATTTATTGGTCAAAATGATCAGGGTATTGTTATGCATATTCAAACCACATCTTGGAAAATTTTCCATGTCATCATGAATTATACTCCTTATTAATCTTCATCAAGACCACTTTGTGTGAGATCAATACCTATGTTTACCACTCTAATTTGAAGATATTGAGTGACACATGATCTTTTTTTCACACTTTTTTGGCTTGGGAGTCCTAAGCCATCCTCATATTCTGCTAGGCACAAGATTTTTAACACACAATCTAAAATCAAGCATGAGATACTTAATCCTTCAATCGACATGAGAGAATTAGGATTTCTTCCATAAAGAATTGAGTATTGACACATATGTAGACACTAAAATATGTAATTGATACTTGACACTGCCAGTTTTGATTTACCTTCACCTTACATTAATTTTGTGTTAAAACATGACTCTCATTCACTATTATCTCACATACTCATGCCTCTTATGGGTTTTAACCTTCCTAAGTTTCTCTCAGTCACCTACAAGAAAAATCATAGTCTATGTTAAAATAGATATCTATTGTACTTATACATCTCCAAATCATTATATACGTGCTCTTATTTCTTAGAAGATAATGTCAAATTCAAAACATACTATTTTATGGTAACATTAGAGTTTGATGGTTCCCTACCCTACCAAGTAATGGTTAGAATTTGAATTAAAATCATTTTTATGGATTAGCCCATACATTTTGTATGTTATTGGTGTGATAAATACCCAAAGAGTCACTTATAAATACAAAATTTGTGTAATCCTATTAGATATTAGTAATATAAATCAAGCATATAAAAACACTTACACATTCAAGAGGGATTCCTTATTTCTCCTAATTTTTCAATCAATCACTAAGAATAGGTCCTTACCAAGTTTGAATCACCTAAGAGCCAAGTCAAGATTGTTAATTTTCAAGTATCAAAATCTAGATCATAGGTTGCATACATTCAACAAACACTATTGCACACATCCACATAATAGGGAGAAATACATATAGTTTGACTTCCCTCTTAGAAGTATTGGTTATTTAATAAATAATTAACCAGTCAATGAGAGTAAACTCTACCCACATTTCTTCCCCTTTTAAAGGCACAATTCTAACATTATAGGTGAACTTAGGGTTTTTAAGTGAAGGAGAAGAATTTATGTGAGTTGTGCATAATATTAGACCTCAAGATCACATCGATAGCTAAAATAAAAGTAGGCACACATAACTATACCAAACAAGAGATAAAAATATAAATAAATAGAACCATTAGATTTAGAACACAACATCTAAAAATACTAACTTGAGACTGATGATACTATATCAGTGAAAATAAACCTCTAAATCCTGATTTGAGTGACAAAAAGTCCAATTTTTATCCTTTCTACCCTCTATACTCTATCTCAGTCATGCATATAATATAATAATATTAAGTATCTTACCCTCTTTAGTAATTTTTATTTTTAGAAAGTGTAATTGTTAAATAAGATATAACATCAGATTTATGTTTAATTGTCATGTGTTATGATTTGAACTATATACATAGTTTATATATTATCTAGGGTTAACATTAATATAATATAGGGTTAATAAACATCATCATATTCATATAAACATGTGATTCTTGAATTTGTTTTTGATGTTTATTTGTGTAGAAATAAAATATGGTATTAGACATTTGGAAATGTTAGTATTGACCTACCTTCACCTTACATGAATTGTGCATACACATATGGATCTTATACACAATTATATTCTCTCCACATGATTTTATGAGATCAACCTTCCAAATTTTCTATTAATGGCCTACAAGAATTACATACTTCTATGTATAATCACTTTAAATCTTAATTATTCTATCTCCATATTATCATAATAATATTCCTAATTTATAAATTTTTTTATAATTTTTCAAATGCATTTGGATTTCCATAGCCATCTAACCTTACTAGACTCATCCACATGCTAAAAAATGGTCATTTGCCAAATTCAAATCATATTTATGGGTCAACCAATAAATTTTACATGTCATTGGTGTGATAATTTATTGAAAGCATAATATATTTATATATAATAGGTAATTTCATATTTCCATATCTAACATTATCAAATAAACTCTATGTAAGCCCATTCTATCACTTGCAAATTCAAAGGGACCACCTTAAACTTCCCAATTTAGAAACTATTCACAAAGAACAAACCCAAGTAAAGTCTGAAGCACCTAAGCCAACTCAAGTTTTTCATTGCCAAGTGTCAAAATTTAAATTATAGGCTCCACTTATAAAATGAGAACCATTACACATAGAATCTTGAAAAGGAGAACTGCATCTAGTTTAACTTCCCTCCTTAGAATATTTGATACATATGCAATGCTTGACCATTCACTAGGGAGTGGTTGAGATTAGTTTAACCACATTTATTCACATTTTATAGTCCCAAACTTAGTGTCTAAATTGGATCTATGGATTTGAAGTGAATGAGACATGTTTATGGGTTTGTGCACATAGTGATCCCTTGATATCACAAAGAAAGATAATTTTGAAGTAAGTGGAAGGGCATGCTCCAAAAAATTGAGGTACAAATAATAGAGATGAATCAATAAATAATATATGTCTTTATACTAATGTAGACATCCGTATCCTATCAAAATAATATAATAAAATATAAACCCTCATGTTCTTGACTTAAGTGACTTCTAATTCATTTTACAGTCCTCTTAATCACATGCATTTAGTCTCAAACCTATTGTTGACCATTTTGAGCACAAGTCAAAATGGGTCAACCCTCTATATTCAAAAACTTGTATAGAGGTATGATATAATGTTATAGTATGTTTAATATACTATTTGATGTAATTTCATATGTTTATAGCCTTCGTAATGGTCTAGTTTAATCCTTATGTCATTTTGTGTCATTTAGGGGTTATTTTAGAGTCATATATGAAAGTGGAATGGTTTTCAAGGTTTCCAAGTGTTATAGTTTTCCTTTCAATGTCCCATATTTCAAATTAATTGTTATTAATGTTAGTCATATCTGAAAATTATAGGTTCCCTAATTAAAAATTAAGAAAACAAATAAAATAAGGAGTTTTGGTACTTGTTCATCCTATAGGGGAGTGTGACACATGTGTCAACCTTATGGGATGAATCTTCAACTTCCCTAGATTAATCTCATAATTTTATCATCTTTTAAAGTTCTAAAATGGTTAAAAACCATTATGATCCTTTATCTCCCTTCTAGACATACATAATTAGTCAACAAGTTTATGCTTAATATGGCTAGTTGGAGAAGTTTCAGATTAGATGCCTTTGTGGGGTGATAGTACACTTATTAAAATTAAAATTCATGTTTGGAGTACAAATAATGTTTTCCTATTCTATATGAACCATCTCTAACAAGTTAACTATTCATTTTTGCTTGCTGTTTCCCACACCCCATAGGTTTTACTCTTGTTTGAGCTAGTCTGTATAACTCATCTACTAAATTTTCTCTTAGAGGATGTTGAATCTCTCCTCTCATGCTTCCCATGCTTAGTTTCATTTTTGGAAATGATTTCATGAGATAATTAGTTTAGTTTTCAAGGTGTCATCATGTGAGGTTTCACTCAAGTTCACTATTTGTATACATTTTAGTTCTCTGCAAAGGTTTCATGTGGATGAGATATGATGTGTATCATGTTATAAATATCTCCTCCTTCCCATATTTAGTCTTATAAGATCATATATTGAGTAAAGACATAATTAGCTTTTACTTATTTATAACTGTAATCATGGTGTTCTAGAGTGTAAAACATCCATGGGAGGTATATGAAGAGTTTTAATATGATTGAAAATTTTATTGAAGCATAAATATCCAATTAAAGGTACTTCAAACACCATATTTTTTTGGAGAAAAATGTATCGTAATTCATTTTTGAAAAATGAGATTACATTTTGTAAATGATAATAGAAGCATTTTGGAAAAGTTAACCCACTAAGTAAATAGAAAAGGCCCCAATTAAGAAAACAAAACCTACTCATCCGAGCCCAAACATCACCTAAAGGGGGATAAAAAAATCCACATATAGGTTAAAACTTCCACAAACATAGTCAATCAAAAGATTAATGGTGAAAATTCAAGAAAAACAACAGATTAACAAGAACCACAAGTTTAAAAAGTTATTAGATTGGAGCATGTTTAAGTTCCATCATGTGTCCCTCATGTAGTTTTGATAACAACCATTGATGTGGGTTTAACAGTAGTCCACCTTTTGATAGTGCATCTACAGTCTTGTTTCTCTCTCTATAAATGTGATAGAAAGTCACATTAGAGAAGAAGGATTTGATAGAGAATATCTCTTCTAAAATGGGCTGAAGATGGAGATTTTCCATTTGATAGACACAATTCACAAAATTTATCACAAATTGTGAATCATCAAACACCTAGAGGTGAGTAACACCCCTTTCAATAGCTAAAATTAGAGACATTTTTAGAGCTATAATTTTTATAAAGTTATTTGTACCGTAACCCAATCCTACTCTAAACTTCAATATATGTTATTTAGAGAAGTAAATGATGCCTCTAGTACCACATATCTGAGGATCACCTTGTGCCACCCCATTAAAATATATCCAAACCCTAGATTTGTCAATGACCTCCTCAATTATTTGCCTTGTAACTTTAGTTTTCTTTTATTGAGTATAGTTTTTTATGATATTTATTCTTTAATAAGTTGATTGATAAGGTAAAATGTGCCTATCATTAAAGATGCAAGCATTCCTAGAAATCCAAACTCCCCAAAGAAGTAGAATTGGTATAGATTTAATCTCCTTATATTCTTGATTCCTCATCTAACTATTGAGAGCTTCATCAATAGTATTACCACTCCAAACAATTCTCTTACCAGCTAACACTCTGACCTCTCTCTAGAATTTGTCAATATATTCACATGAGAGGAATGGATGGTTTATAGGTTCTTCATAAGATTTACATAAAAGACACCTACTCAAACCATATCATCTTCTCTTTTGTAAATTATCCCAAGTCAAAATATCATTATTGAGAACCAACCAAAATAAAATATGCCCCTTGAGTGGACACTTCATCTTCCACAAAACTTTCCACCACCATTTATGTACAATGTCCTTATCAACATTACAAATGGATTTATACCCTAGCTTTGGTGTGTACATACCACTATTTTAGTTTTTTAACCAAATTAACTCATTAGATATACATTATTTAATCTGACATGACTAATTTTTAGAATTATTATATAACCTTCCCATGATACTTTCCCCTCATCTTCCAATCCCAAAAGTTCAACAAATTTTCATTCTTGACACCACAAAGTTGAAAGATTTTGGTCAGCACCTTATGAAAGGTAGAAAATGCTGTACCCTCTTAGATGCTCAATAAGACTATTTAAAAGTCTATAGACTTTATCACATCCTACCCAAGGATCTTCTCCCACTCTGACTTTCCCTCCATCTCCCACTTTTGACACTAGCCACCTTCCAACAATTTAAAAAGTAGAAATGATAGCCTTCCAAATAATAGAGACATTCATATATAATTTTTTAGGGTTACGTATCTATGCATCCAAATTAGTAGGTTTAATATATTTTTCTAAGATAAAATCACACCATAAACCTCTGATGGTAATGGTTCTCTAAACATTTTTTTCTACCAATGCTTTATCAAACAAGTGTGGATTTTTAAGACCCCACCCCCTAGCTTCCTTGGGTACAATAATCTTTTCCCATTTTATAAGGGGTATGCCCTTCTTATCCTTACTACCAGACCATAAGAACTTAAATCTAATTTATCTAATTTTTTTCCAAAATCCCTATAGGAATAAAATCTAAAGACATCCAATACACAAGAATAACTTCCAAAATATATTTTTCCAAAGTAAGTTTTCCACCTCTAGATATCCACCTGAAACACCATGATGATAGTCATTTTTAAAATTTGGCAATAAGCCAATGACAATGTTTCTATCTATAATCATTTGTTTTAATGAAAAAACTAAGTTAATTTAAACCACTTTATAGGTCCACCTATTGAAAGGAAAAAAATTGAGAAAATAACCCCATATCTAGCTCATTGATAGCATAAAAAGAGACAATAGACTTGTCAATGTTAATCTTCATACCAATAGCCAAACAATATAAATCTATAATTTCATTTAACTTATAAGCATACCATTTCAAACCATCACAAAGTAACTAAATATAATCCATAAATAATAAATGGGTCAAATATAAAGAGTCACCCATCCTAATTCCCTTAAAACTACTAGTACCTTTAGCATCTAAAATAGCTTGACTAAAACATTCTAGCACAAGTAGAAAGAGTGAAGGGGAAAAAGGGTATCCCTACCTCATTCCTTTCCAAAGTCTAAAAAAGTTAGTATAATCTCCATTAATCAAAATGGATAAGGAAATGATTATTAAATAATTCATCACCCAGTTGATAAATTGGACAAAAAAACCTAGATGCAACATCATGAGCCAAAGATACAACCAACTAACTCTATCATATGCCTTAGAAAGATCAATTTTAACTATCATAGCAATTAGTCTCTTAGATTTGATAGTGTGTAAATCCTCTTGTGACACCCCAACAACTTGTATTTATCAACCAAATAAAAAACCAAATTATTTTTGGGATATAGTTTTTGAAAATAGGGTCTTCATCCTAATAATAGTAATCTTCACAATAATTTTGTAGATATAGTTGTATATAGAAATAGGTCTGTACTCATCAAAAGTATTTAGATTAGCTGATTTTGAGATTAGTGCTATGAAGGTAGAATTATAGGTAGCAAGCATTCTAGCTTGTGTTATAGAGTCCTCAATAACTCTGAGTAAATCTTCTTCTATTAGCTCATAGAAAATAATAAATAATTTCACTGGTAAACCATCTAGTCCTAGGATTTTATCCTTCTGAAATATATGAAGAACAACCTAAATCTCCTCCTTAGAGACTTCTTCCATAAGATTCTCATTAGCCCTATCATTCACAAATATAGGAAAGAAAGAAGTCATTTTGACCACCTCAGTAATAGCCACCATAATCTCCTCATAGATTTACCTGAAGTGATCTATACCTAATTTCCCAATATCATCAAAGCTGGAGACCTCAATATCCTCCCTATTATTCAACTGCTAGATAGTGTTGATATTTTTCCTATGATTCACATACTGGTGAATAAATTTTGTGTTTTTTTACCCATAAGATAACCATATAATTCTACTCGTAAGCCTCCACTTAGCTTCTTTAGCATCTAAAATCTTCATTTTCCTATGTTCAAATTGATAAACCACATTTTTATCCTCTTGAAAAATAAAACTTGACAAATATTTATGATTCAGCTATTCTAATAGGAGTTTGACCTCCCTTAACTCTTTCTCATCCCTTTATATTTTCTTAGAATCCCAACAAGAATCCACATTCTTAATCTAATTTAAGTTATCTGCAAATTGTAATGCAATAGATGAATTCATAGCCTCATTATATAAAACCCAAGAGTCTTTTATAGTCAAAACAAAATCCTCATCCTTCAAATAATCAAAATTAAATTTAAATGGACTGAATGTTTTTTCCCCTAAGCTCAGCTCCAATAAAATAGGGAAGTGATCAGAGTCTCTCCCAGTTCCTACCCATTGTCTAATTTTTATTTGTTCTAAAGAGATGTTTTT
Organism: Torreya grandis; assembly: GCA_037957365.1. Lineage (NCBI taxonomy): Eukaryota > Viridiplantae > Streptophyta > Pinopsida > Cupressales > Taxaceae > Torreya > Torreya grandis. The sequence goes on from JARHVA010009862.1 coordinate 107,431, forward strand.
CATTATTAAAAATCTATATAATATTTTTGCAATCTTATCATCACCTACCCTCTTATTCCTCCACATAAGATAAATTTTGATAGGAGTGATATCAATTAACCCAACCTCTTCAAATATTTGAATGAAAAAATTGGTTAGAGGGTTAATTTGAGTATGAAGTCCCCAAACTTTAGCTCTTCCTAAAGAAAGATTAAAGTCACCCCCTAAGATCACCCTATTCTACCTCAACATATCCAAACAAAAAATATTCTTATAGTACTACACTCTATCTAGGTAAGGACTATAATTATTAAAAATAGTCAGCTCTTTACCAATCTTCTGATAGAAAAGATTAATTCCTAAACCTGACTTGATAGCCCAAGAGTTTGTACAAAGATAAACCCTAGGTCTCCACCTAATGATCAATCCCTTAGATCAACCATTTAAATATAGGTAAATGAATTCCTATCCCCCTAAAGTCTTCCCTAGTTTAGAATTTAGATTTATCCCATCAGACATAGTCTCCTGCAACATCAAAATATTGGGATTGTAAACTTGGATCAGTCACTTTAAGGCTAGTTTTTTTGGAGGGATAACCCAACCTTATAATATTTAGAGAGAGGTAAATCATTTTTTAACCTGACTTAGGGTTGAATGTGCTCTAAAAACCCCTTTTATATGAGTTTTTTTCCCTTCAAAAACTTTAATTACAATTTTCTCTTGTGCAAGAGAGATGTGTGACCTTCTTCCTCTCCTGTTTTTATTCCTACCTCTTCTCAGATTTAAACCTAATCATCTATCATTCTCCCCTCCAACATCCATTTTAGCTCCTCTTTTCCTTAAATTATAATGACCTTTTACCTTCCCTACCTTTTTATTAATATCTATAAAAGCATGTGAAATCTCTCCTTCAAGAACATTGGATAAATTTGTCGATATGGACCTATAATCATCAAAATTATCAAAAAGAGTGTCTAATGGACTATCACCCTCTTCCTTTCTTGAACTCACTCCTAAGATTGAAATAGTCATATCCTTAGCTTCATTTAAAACCAAAGTATCTCCCACCTTGATATTTGTTTTCAAACAATAATTAGAAATCACTAGCTGAGGAAGTGTCATGTTTCCTAAAGAAGAATTTTAATAAACTTTACTTTAAAGAGGCTACATGTATAGTTTCAATTTTTGGTTCATCAACCTTTTTGTGTACACCCATAGGGTCCCTAAAATCTAACCCATTTAACATAGGATTTTCCCTTTTTTCCTTGGATGTAACCAAGCCTCTTCCACCTAACATTTAGTGTCTTGAGGCTCAACTTGAGCCACATTATTTTCTAGAAACTTTACCTCCTTATGCTATCAACTCTTCCTTTTGAAAGGCATATTACATTCCACTACCAAATTACCTTGTTTATGACATTTAAAGCATTTGAATAGTATACCTTGGTAATCTAGTTGCTGAACCAATAAAATACTACCTTTCTAAAGAGTAAATTCACCTACCAATCCTACCCAAAGATTAATACCAATGAAAATATTTGCAGTTGAATTATTCTCAGATTCCATAAAGCTTATATAAACATCCAAGAATTATCCTAGAGTGTTCCCAATAGCATTTTCAACTTCTAAAGACCAAAAATCTATTGGAAGGCTAGGCAATTTGACCTAAATAGGTGTCAAGTCCACCCTCTCAAATCTTACATCAAAAAAAGGGGTCCAATGTTTTTGAAATAAAGGCATCAAGTCCCATTGCCAACAATGTATAATGATTCTTTCTAAGTCATCTACTGACTAAAAATAGACACCCAACCAACCCCTCACTAACATGTAGAAAGAGGGTGTATAACTGAGTATGACTCCCCACTTATTTGATAACCATTCCCAAAGAGTCCTCTCACCCATTCTATGACCATAAAATCTACCAACCAGAGTTTATAAAGCCATGGAAACCACCTGATGTATCTAAATGTCCTCCCCCAAAACTAGTTTAACAAGAGAAACATAAGATTTTACACATCTCTTTTTGGGCTTCTCATAGAGCTATTGACCTTCACTTCATGTGAACTATTCACTCTACCCTTATCCAAATTTTGGAATTTTTTTTAGTTAACTTAGTGATTAGATTAGTAAAAATGTTCCTTTCCCATGATTAACATAACTCTATTTTATTCTAAAATAGGCAAATCTTTATGTTATCCCATCTACCCTTTTACCCCAGAGGTTACCATAGTTGTACTATCCTTTGGTACAAGGGTGCCTTCAATCTCAAAAACACCACACTTAGTGAAAGATCTGTTCACAAAAACATGAGGTCGAGTTTCATCCACCTCCACTCCCTTAGAATGCTAAACTTGTTTCTATTCTGATTCTAAAGAAAAAGCACCAATCTATCCATAAAATCTTTTATCTTGATAGGCATCAATTCTTGTCCTCTGTAGGCCATACCTATAAGTAGTACCTTTGAATGACATTGAAAGAAAAAAACTATTTACATTCTAATCCACCTGCCTAGGATAAGCATATAAAATGTAGTGCCCATGGAGATTTTCCCTTTAGGGTACTAGAGAAATGTCCTTGCCATTCAACATCACCACTCAGATAATTGTACTTTATGTTCCATATTTGTTTCTCCTCATGAGGATCATCTGAGTAGTCAACTAGCTGAATATCCATATCATAAAGAAGTAAATCAATTTTATCAAAAACCTATTATAGAATAAAAAGTTACTTTGAATAGTTGAAGAGAACTCATTTGAAGAAGCTATATGAATAGCTTTAGTGTTCTTACCAAGAATATTCTCTTGTTAGTATAAATTGGGTTTGTGAAGGTATCTTACTTCACTTTTATCATTAAGTAGAGTCAAAAACTTGTGAACCACCAAAAAACCTTTGAAGTTTTGAAGTTGATTAACTACACTTGTATTCAAAGTTATAAAGTTACTTCACTTCACTAGCAATCAATGTTCTGAACTTGCTTTACTTCACTAGCAATTGGAGAATTGAAGACGTATTACTTCACTTGCATTTGGAGATCCAAAGTTGGTTTCCTTCAAATGCAGTCAAAGTTATAGAGATACTTAACTACACTTAGATTTTCAAACCCTAAAGACTTCAAACAAACCTAGACCTTCTCGATATGTATCACTCTGTTACTTAATATAAGTTATGGTAGGTACAAAACCCACTTGTGATTCCCATCATACATCTCTACTTGAAATATCTACTTTATACTAGATGGAGTTTTGGGTAGTTGAGACATGACATAAATCTAATAGCATACATTTTTAAGTCATTTCATATTGAAATACCACTTGATATAGGTGAAAATTGGAGTCAAGATATTTAAGAAATCCATTTTTCTCCAAAAGTAAGGTTTTGAACTCTATTGGCCTTCAATCACCGAATAATAAAAAATGAAATATAAAACAAATTAAAAATCAATTTAGTCTCCCAATAAGTTTACCACTAGGTTAGACTTGAAAACAAAAAGATAATAGACTCTAAAAACCTACTAAACAAACTAAAAAGAAAACACACTCTAAGAGACCACCTACCAAAGCAAAAGTAGGAGAAGACAAAAGTTCTATCGAAATAGGAAAAAATAGGTTAGTAATAAAGGAAAAAAGTTAGGGCATAGACATGAAGGGAGGACATAAATGGAGGCCTAACCAAAAAAATAATAGAGAGAAGGATATGAAACAATATAAATGAGAATGCCTAAGAAGGAAAAAAAAGTAGAACATACTATGTGCCCTAGACAAAAACAATAGATTTAAAGAAGACCCACATATCGAAGGATAAAATAGGAGATAATTATAGAAAAACCAAAAATATCATAGAAATAAGGACCTAGAGTAGGGAAAAAAACACCTAGGTGGTTCCACTAGACCTAGAGATCTTTCACATCTAAAAATATGCCTTAGATCTCTAAGATGTCCTACCTAGTTCCCTTAAGTTCCTACTAACCACGTTCTCCATTTTTCATCTCTACTCCTTTCATTCAAACACCATATTATAGACTATGATAGTTAATGTCATATGTATACATAGTCAACCCATGGAATGAGCACTAACAAGTGCCTTATAAGGAACCCATCACATTGATACAAAACATTGGATTGTTTTCAAGTTATTTGGGATATAAAATTTTCATTTAAAGACCTTGAAAGAGTTAAAATTAATCAAAAGATCTTTAACCATGTGCATTGGTCAGGTATTCACATTCATTATCTAGTCTGTAACCAAGTCAACACATATAGGAGGTTGAGGACACTAGAAAGGAGGTTTTGAAGCTTGTATCAACCCTTAAAAGTTATAAGGATGAATTTAGAGACTTTGAAAGGATCTAAACTTTATTAAATTCTCACTTACCATGCTTATTGTCCATAGTCTTACTCACTACTTGAACACATGGAAATGTCCACCTATAAGTGGTACCATAGAAACCTAAAATGCTTCATAGAGGAGTCTAAAACATGTTTTGAAACTTTATTGAAGACTCAATATGTTGGGGAGACTCTGAAAGTAATGATTAAAGTATTAAGTTGGAAAATAAGAGTGAAAACCCACTTCAAGAGTTGATGATTGTGAACTCAAGTGCAAAATCCCTAAAAATACAAAATAGAGGCCTGAACCATTTTGTTGAGGCCATGTAGTAATGTTATAAAGGGTTTATATGTAGATAAATGTGACCATATTATAGTATCCACATAGGGGTATGACCATAAAAATGGAAATGGATATGTGGCTAAAGGGAATTAGTGTTTGGAAGCCTCAAAGTCACACTTTTATCCATTGTAAACATTTAGTGTTCTCTCTAAGAAAATGAACTTTCGATGATCTTACACCCATGAGATAAAAATGTAAAAGCACCTCCACATGGTAAGTGATTCCATTAAAGTTGAGAGGGAATATTTTTGGTATATAGGTAATTAAAAGGAATTATATTGCAAGGATGAACTTCAATCAGTGCCTATAGGTGCATCCTTACCTAGGAAAGTCACTTACAAGCTGATTGTAGGTGACTCACTTAAGCTCATAAAGTGAAAATTGAGGATAATAGGTATAAAAAAACTATTTTCCATTGATATTTTATTTCCAATAACTTATGAGAGATTATAGATCATGTGACATAACTTTAAAGTTTGATATCCACCTACATGACTCCTTTATTTTGCTCTAAAATAGTCAGCTATATTAGACTGTAGTTGATTATAACTTAAAGAATGGTTGTTATAGATATTTAGCATAAAAAATGCATGGTGTAGGTGACCTTATGTTAAATGTGTGGTGATTTTTAGGATTTAATTAAAGTATTAAGGGTAATAATCAAGATCTAAAACATACAAATACACCTACAGGTAGACCCATTTCTAAGATATAACATAGTATGTCAAATATAGATGAAAAATGGTTTTTAAGCATATTTAACACCTTTATAATGATAGTTACCATCACTTGACACTCTTATAATTTGGAAATAGGGGAGGAGAGATTCAAACAAGACATACAATCAGCATATCCATACCTTGCATGGTTAACTCTCTTAAGTCTGCCTTGCATTTTAGAGTGTTTAAAGGTGTTTAGGGTGTCAGAGAGAAATGGAAATTAGTACATAAAGTCATTATAACTTTATTAAGATATTAAAACTAATATTTTTCCTAAGACAATAGGGGAGTTCCCTCTATTCTATCTCAGATAGAGGGTAATCCTAAGGTTTTAAAACCCTACAAGCCTAATAGGTAGGGTTAAGAGAATGGCCTGAGGGATATTAAAATATTGAATGGGGATGAATTAAATTTTTTTTATCATGAAAAAACCCAAGAGACTCATTAAATTCATAATAAGAGGCCCAAAAGAGGTGGTGAGTGGTTATATATAGGCTAAGTCTACTAGGCCTTGGTTAGGCCTAAAGGCTAAGGGGATACTAATACCATTTTTAAGGCCATATTAACATTGAGATGAGTTGGGAAAAATTCATAGTGATAAATAAGATGTATCCAAGATTTTGGAATGTAGGTGAGATCCTAGAGAAAATGTGTTTGGATCTAAACTGACTTAGGCTTGTGAAAAATGAAGAGAATTGCTTGAATAGGCAACTTGGAGAGCTCACATATACTTGAAGGTCTTTCATGGGATACTAAGGATATAGGATGTTATATAGGGTCCTTAAATTTATTTTTAAATAATTTTTTTAGGTTTTGAATGTTAGACCTTTATGAACAATCACTAAAGGTCAAAACTGCTCTAAACCCTTGTAAACCCTTACTAGTGACCTGAATGGGAAGTTGAGGTATAAGATGCATCTATATGGAAAAAAATGAGAATGAAAGTGATTGAACCCTATAAAGGACTCACCAAGGATACTTCCCATCCATTTGTGGTGTTTACTACTTGTATGGACATGGGGAAATGAGATTTTCTTGGCTATTTTTGATGTTTTGCAAGTTATAGGAAGAGTCAAAGGATTTAATAAACTTTGGGAGAAATGTTAGGAATAAATATAAATCAAAATGGTCATTTTATTCTTCAATAAAAATCCTAAGTACTTCTACAAGTGACTTCATTTTAGCCAGTCTAGGATGGCATAGTGTGTAAGCTAGTGAGAGAGTGAAATTTTCAAGTGAATGGTTTTTTTGGTATACCTAAGGAATATAAGGCCATGGAGGGTATTTAAAAGTGTATTTAACTACATTATAATTATTAAATTATAAATATAAAGGCAACTTTGAGGCTAAGTGTGAGGGGTGAGTGAAAGAAGAGTTATTTGGACTATAGGTAGTGATGACTCATATATAGAAGTATCTTGGTGATTAGGGATGTAAAAAATGAATGTTGGAGAATATATACAACCCATACCCATTATTTAAATAATAATATATATCCCTAGTCAATTTTTGGACATTCCAAGAAGGCCAAATGATGAAGGCAGTTTTGTTGTGTAGAATGAAAAATCCTAATCCATATTTCAAGAGTTTCATGACTTGAAAGAATATTTGGCCTATGAGACCTTGCATGGTATTTATTATAATTCATTATCCTATATGTGTAAATCATCTCAACATGATAAGTGTTCTTATTATTATTATACTTAATTCTCCAATTTTATAAGTAGTAGCCATTTTGGCTCTTAATAGCTAATTCCATTCCATATATGGAAAATACCTACTAGAATGACATTGTATTTTGCCTTTTAAAAATAAATGAAAGTTTGGTTTTTATTTAATGAATATTTATCTAATTTTTAAAAATGATGTATGGTGAGGTTAAGTGATAAAATTCTACCCTTGCTTCCCTTATCCTCTCATGTTTATGTAAGAATTCCTATTCTAGCAGGGCATATGAAGTTTTGTCAAGTGTATGGGTCTATATTTTAAGTGTAAAATGAGACTTAGTGTTTGAAAATAACCTATGGTTCAATTACCTTAGATATACTTCATTCATCTCACCTCCATATTGAAATATTCATGTTGTAATCCTGTAGGGCTCGGAAGCTAGTTTGTATGCCTTAATTTTTAGTGCAGGAAAGTATGATGGTCATATGGAAATAATATTAGTATATCACCCCTTTATATTAGTTCCATTTCATTCAAAATTATAACTATTTTCTCACAATCGATAGTTATCATAGGTGAAATTACCTCAAGATACATTCAAGGAACTAACCCTTAAACCTAGAGGTCTACTTCAACTATAGGTACACCCACATACCTAGAAGTATTCACATATTACCCAAATTTGGAAGAGGATTTAACACCTTATTATAGAGTCTAAGATTTGGTGAAAAAAATTCTATCATACTTGATGGGATAAAAGTCCAAGAGAGTGGAAATATTATTGGTGCATCTTTCCTCTAATCTACTTTTGGAAGCAAGCAAGCTAGCACCAAAGACAACTCCAAATGATAAATTCTAGTTATGATCAAGATAGGTATATCTCATTGAATATTTTGATAATTTTTTACATCTTGTATAACACATGAGGTTGATATGAACAACTATGGTGAATACCCCTATTATGAACCTCCTTATCGGCCTTACTATGAACCACATTTTAATCTTCAACAGTCCTATCAAAAGGCCTACCAATGTTATGAGCCATGGAAGCCCTATGGTACTCCATATACCACTTCATATAGACACCATGTTGTTGAATAACCCTATGAGGAAGGATACCAAGAATTAGATCAAGAAATTCCTTCCTATCAACCCCAATATGGGTCCTACCATCCATACCATGATGCCTATCAACCTCAAGAGGATTCTTATGAGTATAAAAAAAGATACCAAGAAGAAAGATGTGAATTCTTATAGAATAAATTATAACAAGTTAGATCTAGTTTTAATCCCCACCATTATCTTCTTCCTCCATTATTTCCATCTTATCAAGTCTTTATTAGCATTCATACCATAGTTATTAGTTAAGGAAGATGACATGAGAAAATGGGATGATGAGTATGATGTGATACTTAATCATCTCATGGAATGGTTAAGAGGTTTTGTCCAAATTTTTATGAAGATGTTGGAGATGTTTGAAGAGCTATATGGAACTCAATGGGAGATCAAAGAAAAAATGGACTTGGTAAAGAAGTGAATTCACTATTAAATGGATAGGATAAGAATGTGGGAAGAAAAGGAGCCTAAAAATTGACATACTTATATTGAAGAGTCTAGAGGAAGCTATTATAAAGGTGAAACTTCTAGTGATGTAAGTGGTTTTACTTCTAATCATCCCAAAAGGGTTACTTCCCCATGAGCTTACTACTGTAGTCCTCTTTAATAAAACCATTTAACATCCTTATACTAGACCTCACATTTCACCTTACATTCATAATCCATCCACCACACCCCATTCTCCATATCCATCTCCATCTCCATCTCCATCTCCATCTCCATCTCATGAGCCTATCCATCAACCTCCCGCCTCACCCCTTCTTGAAAAATAACCCATCTTGAGGGAAGAAAGTGAGGAGGAAAGAACTCAATATATAGCTAATCAAGAGAATGTCATGAGTGATTATGAAGAATAAATCAACATAGGGACTCCCCTTGGGGAACACAAGTGAAATGCCACCTTCTTGAATGAAGAGAAACACATTGAAGATCCTACTACAACTATTCGTTTAGAATTTAATGAAAACATGAAAGATGAAGAACTTGATAAATACCTCTTACATGATATCCATGATGAAATATCTCTTAAAGATGACATTCATGAGGAAGATGACTTATGGAAAAAGTTCAATGCCATATGCAATGAATTTGAAAATTTGGGTAAGACTCCTCCAAAATATTGCATATCTGATGTCAAGTTTACAAATGAGTCTAATAAACATGATCTTGAGTGTTCCATCAAGCATGAAAGTGTATGTAAATATATTATCCATGGGTCTACAGACATAAAAGAGTCTCATGAGTCCAAGGTATATTTTTTTGTACCTAAAGAATAGTCAAGATCCCCATATGAGATAAAAACACATTCAAAGATGTTGGAACATGGTGAGGGGAAGCTTGATGCTTCCAAACATAAAGTAAATTTTGTCATGGAGGAGAGCAGGGTTGAGAGGACTATCATATATTTAAACTTCCACATTAAAGAACAAGTACTTGAGAATGTGGATAAATAATTTTCCATGGAGGATAATGCCCAAGATTGGGTGGACTATGTAGATCTCCTTGATGAGCTTGAAGAACTTGCAACTGAGAGGAAACCCAATCTTATTGAGAGCACCATGGAAACTAAGAAGGAATGTATTATAAAACCACCATTAAAGGTTGTAATCAGGGAATAATATGAGGAATATGAGGCTATTTTGATATAACAGAATCTCATTTCCATAGCTAACCTAGTTGGAGCTGCTTAGTTTTCATTGACCATCATGCCAATGAAGTTGGCAAACACCATGAAGAAGATGGAGGCATCAATGCCAAGGGTAAAAATCTTACATGACTCAAAAATTCATACATGTAAAAAATCAAGAGAGGTTTCAAAATTCCCATTTTATCTAGGAGGAAGTTTTTCTTTCAGGTTAGTTTGTGTTTGAGTCAGTTAGTCTAGTTTTTGTGTGTGTTCCAGAAGTGATCATAAGGCACAAGTGTGTGTTTTCTTAGTTTCTTATCTTGTGTGTTGTTTTTTTTGGTGTAAAAGGAAATTTGTGTGTAAAAATTTATGAATAAGTGAATCCATGGCCTAATGAATATGATTAGGCAACTGGTCATGGCATAACAAACATACCACCCTTGGGAAATCACCAAGAATGTTGACCATTTTGACCATAAGTCAAAATGGGTCAACCCCTATATTAAAAAACCTATATAGGGGTATAATATAATGTTATATAATGTTTCATAGTCTATTTGATGTCATTTCATATGTTTCTAGCCTTGGTAATGGTTTGGTTTAATCCTTATGTCATTTTGTGTTATTTAGGGGTCATTTTAGAGTCATATATGAAAGTGGAATAGTTTTAAAGGTGTCTAAATGTTATAGTTTTCCTTAAAAAATCCAATATGTCAAATTACCTATCAGGAATGTCAATCCTATCTAAAAATTGTAGGTTCCCTAACTGAAAATCAAGAAAATAACTAAAAATAAGAAATTTTCTCAATTATATGGCCTATAAGGGAATGTGACACATATGGAAACCTTGTGCGATGAATATTAAACTTAATTGGATTTATATTAGAATTTTATCATCTTTTAAAGTGATAAAATTGTCAAAAACCATTTTGATCTTTCATCACCCTTCTTGACATGTAAAATTAGTCAACAGGTTTATGCTTAATACAACTAGTTGGAGAAGTTTTAGATAAAATGACTTTGGGTGATTATATTAAAATTTTTTAGATTAAATTTAATGCTTGGAAAGTAAATAATGGTTTCCTATTATTTATGAAACATCTCTAACAAGTTAACTATTCATTTTTGCATACTATTTCCCACACTCCATAGGTTTTGCTCTTGTTTGAGCTAGTTTGTACAACTCATCTACTAAATTTGATTATAGAGGATGTTGAATATATATTATCATGATTATGATGATTAGTTTCATGTTTTAAAGTTATTTCATGAGCTAATTAGTTTAGTTTTCAAGAGGGTGTCACCATGTGAGGTTTCAGTCAAGTTTACTATTTGCAAAAAGTCTGGTTCTCTACAAAGGTTTCATGTGGATGAGATATGATGTGTCCCATGTTTTAATGTTATAACTATATCCTCTTTCCCATGTTTGGTCTTACAAGATCATATATTGAGAAAATACATAGTCATGTGGAAACATAGTTAGCTTTGCTTATTTCCAACTACAATCATGGTGTCCTAAAGTGTAAAACATCCATGGGAGGTATATTAAGAGTTTCAAGATGATTTAAAATCTTATTAAATCATAAAAATCCAAGAAAATTTACTTAAAACACCATATTATAGACTATGATAGTTAATATCATATGTATACACAGTCAACCCATGGAATGAGCACCTATAGGTGCCTTCAAAGGATCTCATCACATTGATACAAAAAATTATATTATTTTTAGGTTATTTTGGATGGAAAAGTGTCATTTAAATACTTTTAAAGAGTTAAAATTTGTCAAAGGATCTTTCACCATGTTCATTAGTCAAGTCTCCACATTCACTATTTGGTTTGTAGTTGAGTCAACACCTACAAGAGGCTTAGGACATTAGAAAAGAGGTTTTTAAGCTTGTATAAACCATTAAAAGTTTTAAGGATGCATTAAGAGACTTTTAAAGGATATAAAATTCATTTAATGCTCACTTACTATGCTTATTACCCACAATCTTACTCACTGCCTGCACACATGGAAATGTCCACCTATAGGTGGCACCACAAAGACCTAAAATGATTAATAGAGGAGATTAAAACATGTTTTGAAACTTTATTTAATCCTAAATATATTTGGGAGACTTTGAAAGTCATGCTTAAATTTTTAAGTTGGCAAGTCATAATGAAAATCCACTTGAAGAGTTGATAATTGTGAACTTAGGGGTAAAATCCCTAAAAACACAAAATAGAGGCCTAAGCCATTTTGTTGAGGCCATTTAGTAATATTGAAAAGGGTTTAGATGTAGATAAATATGCCCATATTATAGTATCCACATAAGGGTATGATCATGAAAAATAAAATGGATATATGGATAAAGGGAAGTAGTGTTTGGAAGCCTCAAAGCCACACTTTTATCCACTACAAACATTTAATGTTCTCTATAGGAAATTGAACTTTCAATGATCCCACACCCTTGAGATAATAATTAAAAATAACCTACCCATGATAAGTGATTCCATTGAAGTTGAGAGGGAATATTTGTGGTAAATAGGTCATAAAAAATAATTGGGTTGGAGGGATGAATTTTAATTAGCACCTATAGGTGCATCCTTACTTAGGAAAGTCACCTACAACCTGATTGTAAGTGACTCACTTAAGATCACAAAGTGAACATCAAGGATACTAGGTATGAAAACACATATTTTCCATTGGGATTTGATTCCAAATAATTTAAGAGATATTATATATCATGTGACATAAATTTAAATGTTGATAGCCACCTACAGGATTCCTCCATTTTTCTCTAAAATAATCAGCTATAGAAGACTATAATTGACTATAACTTAAAGGATGGATGTTATAGGTCTTTGGCCTAAAAAATTCATGGTGTATGTGACATAAGTAACTATGTGGTGATGTTAAGGACTTTATTAAGGTATTTATGGAAATGATCAAGATCTAGAATATATAGATACACCTATAGGTAGGCCCATTTCCAAGATATAACATAATCAGTCTATCATACAAACCTAGTTGAGCAAAAAGGTGGGTTAAGAATGTAAATATAGATGAAAAAGGGTTTTTAAACATATTTAACACCTAGATACTGATAGTTACCATAAATTTACACTATTATAATATGGAAACAAGGGAGGAGAGATTAAAATAAGACATACAGTCAACACATCCATACCCTACACAATCAACTCTCTTAAGTCTACCTTACATTTTAGAGTGTTTTAAGGTATTAGGGGTGTTATATGGACATGGAAATTGTTAAAAAAAAGTCATTATAACTTGATAAATATCCTTATAACATTGTTTTTCCTAAGACAATAGGGGTAGTGCCCTCTATTTTATCTTAGATAGAGGGCACTCTTAGGGTGTTAAAACCCTATAAGCCTAATAGGCAGGGTCAAGAGAATGACTTGAGAAGTATTTAAATATTTAAAGGGGATGTATTAAGCTTTATTGATCATGAAAAAACCTATGAGACTCATTACATTCATAACAAAAGGCCCAAAATAGTTGGTGAGTGGTCATATACAAGCTAAGTCTACTAGGCCTTAGTTAGGCCTAAAGGCTAAGGGGATACCAATACCATTTATAAGGCCATATAGACATTTAGATGAGTTGGGAAAATTTCATAGGTATACATAAGACGTGTCAATATTTTATAATGTAGGGGAGATCATAAAGAAACCATGTTTAGATCCAAACTGACTCAGGATTGTGCAAAATGAAGAGAAGAACTTGAATAGGTAATTTGGAGAGCTCACATCTACTTGGAGGTATTTCATGGGAGCCTAAGAAGATAGGAGTTTTCAGATAGGGTACTTAAATTTATTTTTTAATAATTTTTTTAGGGTTTGAATGTCAGACCTTTATGAACAATCACTAAAGGTCAAAAATGCTCTAAACCCTCGCAAACTCTTGCTAGTGACCCAATTGGGAAGATGAGGTATATAATGAATATATATGGAATATAATGAGAATGAAAGTTATTGAAACATGTATAGGAATAACCATGTCTAATTCCCATCCATTTGAGGTGTTCCCTACTTGTATGGATAGGGAGAAATGAGATTTTCTTGACTATTTTTGGTGTTTTGTAGGTTCTAGTAAGAGTCAAAGGATGAAATAAACTTTGGGAGAAAGGTTAGGAATCAATATAACTAATAATTAATATTTAATGCTTCATAATAAATCTTGAGTGATTTTTCAAGTGACTTCATTTCAGCCAGTCCAGGATGGCATAATGAGTAAGCTAGTGAGAGAGTGAAATATTCAAGTGAATGGCCTTTTAAGGTATAATTAAGAAATATAATTACATATAGGGTCTTTAAAATTTTATTTTAAATCCATTATATGGATCATATTGGAAAAAAAGGAAACTTTGAGGCCAAGTGTGAGGGGTGAGTGAAAGGAGAGTTATTTGTATTGTAGGTAGTGATGACTCATATGTAGAAGTATCCTAATGATTAGGGATGAGACCATGTATGGTGGAACATTTATATAACCATACCAATTAGTTAAATCATAAAATATATCCCTAGTTAGTTGTGGGACTTTCCAAGAAGGCCAAATGATGAAGGTAGTTTTATTATGTAGAATGAAGAATCCTACACCACATTTTAGGAGTTTCATGATTTGGAATGACATTTGGCCTATGATAGCTTGCATGATATTTATTATAATTAATTATAATACATTTTTAACTCCTCCTCTCATCATGACAAGTTTTCTTATGACTCTTGGACTTCTCTCTTCTCACTTTTATCTCTAATTCTATAAGTAGAAACCATTTTGGCTCTTGTAAGCTAATTCCACTCCATGTATGGTGGATCCTTGCTAGAATGAGATTGTATTTTATCTTTTAAAAATAAATGAGTTCATTAAAATTTTTATATAAGTGTAAAAAGTTATGTATGGTGAGGTTAAGTGATAATCTTCTATCCTTGCTTCCCTTATCCTCTCATGTTTATGCAAGAGTTCCTATTCTAGCAGGTCATATAAAGTGTTTTCAAGTGTATGGGTCTATATTTTAAGTGTAAAATGATCCTTAATGTCTAAAAATAGACTATGGTTCACTTACCTTAGATATAATTCATACATTTCACTTGAATATTGAAATTTTCATGTTAGAATCCTTTCGGACTTAGAAGCTAGTTTGTATGCCTTATTTATTAGTGCAAGAAAGTATGATGGTAATATGGAAATAATATTAGTGTATCAACCCATTATAATAGTTTTATTTCATACAAAATTATAACTCTTTTCTCATAAGCAATAGTTAACATAGGTAAAATAAATTCAAGATACATTTAGGGAGCTAGAGCTTAATCCTAGAGGTCTACTTCCACTATAGGTACACCCACATACCTAGAAGTATTCCCATGTTGCCTAAATATAGGAGAGGATTGAACACACTCTTATAGGGTGAAATATTTGATGACAACACCTAAAAAACATCAAAACAAGCTTAGTATATAAATCCTTTAGGTCATTTACATTTATAGTTAGTTGTAATAGTTCAATTATGCTCTGATTTTACATTCAAATCAATGTTTTAATGCAATATATTATATAAAATAAATTATTTAACATTTATATCTTATTATATCACATAAAAAAAGGGTATAACATATTTGTGAATTCAATTTTTGTATAAGAAAATAGAAAAATCATAAGTTTCCTTTAGGGTTTCATTATTATATTTAAGGTTTTTTAATTTTGTTTTTAAATATAATTTTTAGACATGAATTTTTATTTTATCTCATGGATATAATGGATAGACCTATTTTCTATTTTATAATTAAAACTATTAATCATTACATGTTATTTCCATTTAATATGTAAAATTTGTAACAACTATTCCTTGCATCACATCTTTTTGTAATAATTATAAGGTCTAAATTAATAATGAAAAATATTTTCCCTTAATTAATATTTTATAAATATGCAAGTATCATTCAATCTAGTTATTACTTGGCAATATTACAACCTAGTAAATAACATATCCCTGTAACATTGTGAAAGATATCATAAATATCAAGGCATATGTAAACAATCAAGGTAGATTAACATGGTAAAGGAAACACCATGTAAAGGTATAACCTATGAATAACATAACCTATAAAAATAAATGTATTGATATTGGAATGACCTCTAGGTATAGGAAAAGTCTAGCATATATATGTCTATGTGTAATGTTTATTCCTGCATATCACTCATGTTCCACATAAAATGCATGTGTGTATATAAAAGAATATGTAATCTACAAACATGTGATAAAACCATATGTAAATGTATTAAAATATTAATCATGCCATGCTTAGACCTTGATTTTTTATTTTTAGAATATGTATATGTGTGTGTGTGTGTGTGTATTATTTTTTATTTTTTGCACATATTGATAGATTCAAGTAAGGTTAAGTGGAAATGGTTTCAAAAAATAGAATAAATGGATAGATATGAATAATCCAAAATGTGTCGAGATAAAGTGTGCATTAGTTTAGAAACATGTATAATGTGAAGGTAATCCATATGTCCCCACTGTATATGTGAATCATCCCACTACAACTCGAAAGAGTATACATGTAGTGTAGGGGGGATGAGAAGGATTTCATACATATGCTCATATAATGTGAGTAAAATTTTAAGATAAATAGAATATAGAGTATATATGAGTAGTCAATATATAGGAGTGGGAGTGAGAAATTAAAATTCCACAAAGGATATGCACCATATTTATTGTAAGATAGGAGTCACAGAATTCAAGATTATGATAATAATCAAGAGGCAAGGTCCACGTGAAAATGAAGGCAAGGGATAAAATAATGGTCAATGCAATACCATGTACACTTGTATGTGAAATTGAATAATATATGATATAAACAATTACACCATCATGAAGAATCTATGTACAATAGGATGTGTTTGAAACTAACCTATGATCCCAATAAGGGAATGATCACATTTTGGTCTGATATCAAATAAGGAAATGGACACTTGTCTTGAGAGAGTAATGGTATGCCACCATTCATGCCTAATGTCTAATAAATCTTCTACTATATCATAACTTAGAATATAATTAATTTAATTGATTTCATCTTTGTTGTACTCATCATTATTATACCAATCCTTGGGATTATCATATTAATATTCATCCATATAATCATCATCTTGGGAGATAACTAATTTATTAGGCTTTTCTTGTTCTAGAATATGTCCCTTATTATAAATATCTTGAATCAAAGGCTATAGATATGTGGAATGATTTGTAGTTTCCCCCTTGGAAATCATGATTGTGACATTACTCTTGGTAGGCACATATTTATTTTGATCTTATTTCTTAGTAAAGTTTGATTTCTTGGATTCCTCTTTGATAAGTAAATTTTATTTATTATTTGATTATTTTGAAACTTTTTCTTTTGTAATTATTCTTTTTTTACTTTTAAATTTTTTTCCTTACGTAACTTGTCATGTTCTAATTATTCATTTATAACTTTGCTTGTTATAATTGTTCCTTTTGTACCTTATCTTATTCCATTTGTTCTTTTTGTAACTTTTCTTAATCTATATATACCTTATAATATGTATCCATGAATATATTATGTTTCTTAATTATTTAAGGTGTGCCTTAATCTGGTGATGCTTGAATGAATGTATTTAATGCAAAATCACCACTTTCAATTTATTTTTGCATGATGTGCTTGAAATTATGACACTATTTTTTATGATGTCCCAAAAGTATATGATAAGTACAATACTATTTTTATCACCTTAAAATGTGTGTAGGAAGCCACATATCTTAATTTTTTTTCATTAGAATATTACTAATCTAGGGTGATCTTGTTAACCCATTTTCATAGATTTATCTTAACCCATATTTGACAAGAAATATTTTGAGGCACAATTTTTTTGAATGGAGAGACAAACATGCAATTAACAATAGAATATTAATTTGACATGTGTTAAATTATCCTCAAGTTATGTAATTTAGTTTTGAAATTCATTTATTGAATCCCTCATAACAATTATCTGATCTAGAATAGCCTCATTAGCCACATTACTACTCATAAGTAGGGAAGATCCAATGTTCATATAATTCTTCCATGGAGGATGCACCCTATCTCTTGGGATAGTGATAACATGGACCTTGATAATATAGGGATGGTAGTTTTAGTAATCTATTTTTTTTCATGAATACTTGATCATGCCTATTTTATCCCCTTTTAACATTAATTGACATGTGCACTTAATTTACACTTATTTTACTAATTTGACCTAACCTAAGAATAAGAGTAAACCTTATTTCACCACAAGGCCATCTATTGTCATCTAAAAAAATGATATAACTATTGAAAACACCTTTATACATTTGTATACTCTGACTCAAACCCCAAACTCAATACCTTCCTTAAAGGGAAAATAATTCCCAATAGGATAGGAACACCTATCATTCCTATCCATGTTTGTTGATCATGTCCTTCCCTCACATGAGTCAAAATTTCAAAAAATAAAATTATCCTTAGCGTCAACCTTTAGATTCATAAAATCTCTAATGAGTCTTTTTCTCACTTGAACCACTATAAAATCACATTTAATTCATTCATTTGATATATATTGGAAAGCTGATCAATTATATTATAAGAGATTATCTAACAAAGAGAACATTGAGAAAAAGTTCCCTATTCTTACCAAATTATCTTTCAATAACTTCAAACAATCATGATCTAAGTCTAAATTTTATTTTATGTAGCCCTAACAAAGCATGATAAACTATTTATGATAATTATAGATGCATTAATATAGTCAAAGGAACATAATTTCAAAAAGAACTTAAGTTGGAGTACTACATTGAGGTTTCATCCCTCTTTATGCTATTGGTATGTAGGCAATGCTCATTACAATGGGGTGTTGAGGTATAACACAACTCTAAACATAAACCCAATTTTTAATCCTTCACATATATTTGTTTCCTTTAGGTAACAAGCTAGGGCTTGTAACTTTGAGAAGGCATATACAAGTCTATTTATAGTTTTCAATGATCAAATCAATGCAAAAATACCTAACTATAACTATCACACCTAATTACTCTAGAAGTTAATTTTTTTTGTAAAAAGATAAAACCAACCAACACTGAAAATTATGATAGTATCTCATGTCCCCTACTAGGCTTTCCTATCCTTCAAATAACTCAAGCTTAGCTTAAGGGAGATTTTTGGGTTTTCAACATTCTATTTTTTATTGCATTTTTTCCCATGTGTATTCACCTAATGACTCAAAAATCTAAGTTCATTTATCTTTTGCATAGTTTATCCTTATTCTTCTATGTTTTGATTTGTCTATTCTAATTATTTATCTTCAATTTACTATTTAAAATTGTGTTTCTATCACCTGTATTATTCTATTTAATTTATCTAATTAAGATTGATATTTATATTTTAATGCAAAATTAGTTAAATTTTTTGGTGAAGCCATTTATTATTTGAACCCTATATAATTCTAAGTCTTCCTTAGGGTTTTAATCTTCTAGGGTTTCAATTTTTCTTGAATTTGGATTTTAAAATATTTATATTTTATTTTTTAGTTTGTCCTTCCTTTTCACATTTACAAATTCCCCTTCATGTTTTAATTTTATGCCACTTAATAAATCTATCTCTAATACTCCTTTAAGGAGAGGTTATAGAATAATGTAAGATTCCATTTGAAAACCTTAAAATTATTTTGGTAAGTGTTAAAATGGATTCTACTAATGCACACATTGGTTCATCCTTTGATGAGTAAATTTCTAATAAATAATTTCAATAAAATAATCAAAATGATAAATAAAATGAGTAAAATTCATAAGATACTAATGTTGGTTCAAATATGATTCATCTTAATGACCTCAATGGAGTTGAATAAGAATAATTCCAATATATATCTAAATTTTGAGAAAAAAATTGTCAAATGCCACAATACATTCCCAAAGTAATTAAGGTCCTATTCTAGCTTAAAAAAATGTATAAAAATCCAAAATTTCTAATGTGAAACAAAAGCCATATTTTCACATTGTAATACCTACTACATGTGTGGCCATTGTAGACATCTAATTCTCACCACTACTATGTCAAAATTTCAAGTTTGAATGACTTCCTCCAATAATGCTTAAACTAGACAAAAACATTGAAATTATTTAATTCATCCACAAACATCATGTGTAATTTATGATTCACATCAATATGTCCTTGATAAGGGCATTATTATATATGAAATCATCACCTTATTCCAATTCATCTCTAGTCAAATTATGACCTAAAAAATTGATGTTTTCAATGTTTAGTGCAAGGCAACTTATCAAATTATAAAAAATACAAAAAGTCTAATCATAATCACTAAGCCAATAAAATATAATAAAATGATTAAGTGAATAATCCATGAAAAATTAATGAATATATAATTTTTAAAAATGAAAATTCAAATACTAGGGGCATGACATCATCTATGACATCATCAAAAGGGTATCATGCATCAAGTATTTATGGAGATAAATATTTGACTTAAGGCTTGCCATGCCTTATTAATGCTCCCTTATTACAAGTTATTAATTGATTATCCCTCCAAAATTGAAATCATTTATGACCACTCATCTCATTCTTGATCCAAAGGCCATAATTGATTTGCCAAGCCTATAAATTAAAGATCCAACATAGATAATTAATAAGCTTTCTAGTGTAAAGATACAAGGTAGAATTTATTCTTAAACTTCAACCATTTCTTCCATTTTAATTCACATACTAATCTAAATGGTGCATTAGGAGATGTTGGAGGCACTTTCACAACCACATTTCTAAATACCTTGAGCTCCATAATTGGGTATAATCATACTTGTGGACCATCCTTGAATATAAGTCACTTTGGGAAGGTATAATCATCTTGTTATGTTTATTATTAGTTTATTCATTTCATTGACTTTGCCCTATTGAGATAATATGCTTAATATGTTAGTTTTGTGAATTTATTTATATTTTGATATTAATTAAAAAAACAATCTATTTTTTAATCCTATTTCATATTTAGCACATCTGGTGGGACTATGTACCCCATAAAGATCCTTTGAAATATTCCTAGTCTTATTATTTTTGGATTTGATTATTATTTAGCATTTATTTTCCTATTTTACCTCTCATTTATTTATACTCTATGTTTTTGTAAATGAGTAAGTCATCCTATGGATTGGCTAAGTCACTCTTATAATCAATGAAGTTGATCTGTGGACCATCGAACTTGATTTTTACCACTCTCTATCTTCTCTATATGTCTTAATCGGAACACTGAACTTGCCCTGCTAAAGAGTGAATTCAACCTACATATTAACAAGGTTTAAATAAAAATGATGAAGTCACTACTCTTTATTTCCATATGTTTTCTAAAAAGAATGAAATCAACCTAAAAATCAATGAACTTGACCTATAATTGGTGATATGGATAGGAAAATGGTGAAATAACTAAGAGGTAAACTATGTTTTTACTATTATTTACTGCTAATTGGTGAACCCATTATAAAAATTGTGAGGTCATCTTATTAATTGATGAAGTCACAAAATTTGGGTTTCTATTTATCTACAGATGGACAAATTCACCCCACTAAATTATGAAATCACCTTGCTAAATGAATAATTTGACATGTGTTGCATTCTTGAGACCTTAAACATGTTGAAATCAATTTCATTGGGTTCCCATAACTATTGTTTAAATGACTAATTACATTTATTGTAGGTTTTGACATATTTTAAAATTGATTTTACAACTAACAAAGGCAAAATCTAATCATATTTCTATTTGGAGTTTAATAACGAATAATCAATTTTGACTTCGCTCCTAAGAGTGCATATTTTTCATTTTTAGCTTAAGTGATTTGTTAGTTACATTTTTATTTGTATAAAAAATTGTGTGTATGCTCTCCCTTTTTCCCCTTTAGAGATATTGGGTGACCAAAAACACATACATTTACTTGTTTGCTTGCCGTACCTAAAAAATATTTTAAAAGTATGTTCTTCTCTTGCCCATCCATGGGGTCATAAGAATAAAAAGTGAAGCATGTTTTTCCCTTTTTATTTTTGGTTGAATTCATGGGGAGGATTTCATAGCCTTACCACTAGTCTTCAGGGGTGTGTTGACCTAGTAAATAACAACATAAAATAGTACTAATCCCATTATCTTATGGGGTATATAAATTGGGGTTACAATAATTTTATCTTATCTGGTGGTTCCTCAGAGCCTCATTACATTGGTAGAACTTAAATAAGACCCTCATGGATGAAGTGGTCATAAAGAGACTAGAACTTTTGGAAAATGGCCCAAAAAATATCGCTTCCAATTAATGGATTATTATAAATTTCCCATGTATAATAAGATATATTGGGACCATCTAGTTTTCTAATAAAAAATTTATATTAGAAACCACATTTACTATGAAATTTTCACCAATGTAGGGGTGAAAAGGCATCTACCCCAAAACATAATATTATAGTACAAACCTTTGAGAGAATGGGGCCTTAAAAACCCTACCAATAATTGCAATAATTAATCTAATGAACCCTTAAATTTTATCCTCTCAAAGGTAAGTCTATTAAAAGGAATCAATGACATGTTATATACTCATGTCAATTTATATGTTATATTTATGATTGCTTGTGTATTTTGTTGAAACCAATGTTGTGTTCACAACCACCTTAAAAATAAATACACCAAGTTCTAGAAGCAAATAATTCAAAACATGTCCTTACACATATACACACTCAGGTGTTACACTACATAATTATTGCAAACCATCATTAACCATTTTTTAGTGTTACACCTACCATTTGAAACATAACCTTTTATCACTTCATACTATTATGCTGCCCATTCCATTTCTAGTTCAAGACTTGTATTTCTTGTGCCAAATTAACTCTCTAGATTCCAAACCATTTGACCTTATTTCTGATTTCATTCTAAGTTTAGGTCAAGGACCAATCATGGTCATACCATTTTAAATTCAATTCTAAGTTCTAAGACCATTCAATATTATTCTATTTTTATTTTAGATCCAAACTTTGATTTTCTAATGCCAAACCAATTTTAGGTTTCAAATAATTTGATCTTGTTCCAAATTTCAAAAAAAATATGTCAAAGACCTACCAAGGGCTAAACCATTCTCTAGTTAAAAATATAATTAAGACATGCCTAGGTACACATGAAATGGGGCCTCTTGAAACCCTAGTTTTGATGAAAAATTATATGATGCCTTGGGATACCTTTGAAATTATGAATACAATGAAGATAGTGAGGAGCACCATATAATGTTAAAATACCTCCCTCCTATTATTGGAATTAGTCAAGGTTAATTATAATAATTAATTATGGAAGATAAGGATAAAAAACTATAAGACTTTTATAATCTAAATCTAAGCTCCCACTTGACTTCCCCATGGGCCAATTACATAGTCTAGTTCACATAGAAGAGCTACCTCAAGTGGTAGTTTTTACTCAAAGTCAAACCCTTATTAAAATTATAAAACCAGCCATTGTGTCATCTCGTAAAGGGAAGGGATAACTTGTTGAACCATCCCAACATGGATATATCATTTATTCCACAATATAAAAAATTAACCAATGATATGCTAATCAACTGGTAGCTCATTTGACTACTTCTTTAGTAGTAATGCCATTTAACAATGCCACATTTATATAGTAAAATCAATTACTCAAGTAATCAAAACAACCTATAAAAAAATGATACATCTAATGTATACCCATTAGCTCTGATTGAACATGCCATTCCAATGAATGCTACATAACAAACTCCATTTAACATGTAATATACCTTTTTCAACCACCAAGAGATCATTTCCAATGTGTAATAAGTTCCAAATAATGCACACCAAGTGCAAAATAATGCGTAATAAGTGCCAAATAATGAACAACAAGTGCCAAACAAGTTGAAATAATAAGTTGCTAATTTACAAAAATAATGCCTTCTTTTGAACCAAAAACAAGTTACTCAAAACTAATAACTATTTCTTTTGAACCAACAACATATCCCCTACAATCAAAAACAACAAATCCATTATAATTTCTAACAATAGTTTCCTATAAACCAACAATACATTACCTATTCTAATCTAAATTTGTACCAATAAAAAAACCCTCATCAAACATAGAATGTAGCTAATTAGGTGAATATCCCTAATATAACTACATAAAGAGGAGCCATTCATACTTATAATACTACCAATCAAGGCCATAAAACACAATAAAATACCTTTCCTTCATCACAAAATGCTCCTAACATCCAAGAGAGGAATGCAATGAAGGAAATTATCTATGGACTTCAAGAAGGTTACCAAACACCAAAGAAGTATAAATTTTATGAAAATTTCCCTTATCCTTTTGACCTCAACTTTCTCAGGTACCTTTCTCCCCTCACTTTAAATTGTCAAAGTTTGATAAATACAAAGGGAAAGGTGAACCAAGATAACATTTGTAGACATTTTTCATAACATGCCAAGAAGTATCTTACAATAATATATATTTTCTTCACTTATTTCCATGTAGTTTAGGTGGATAAACTTTAGAGTGGCTTCTCAAACTACTAAAAGGGTCAGTAACCACCTTTGATGATTTATCAAAAAAAAATTTCAACCACTTCTCTTGTAATATAGAGCATGAACTAAAATTAGTAAATTTGTGCAATGCCAAGTAGCAAGGAAGAGAAAGTTTCTCAACATATTTATAAAGGTGGAGAGACCTAGCTAGTTAGTTTTCACATATTTTCCTAGATAAATAGCTCATAGGTATTTTCACATGAAACCTAAATGCTAAAGTTGGACACAATATGAGACTTCATTGTTCAAACAAATCTAAAGAAATAATTGACAAAGGAGTGTGAATTGAAAAGTAACTAATTGACAAATGTATTGTAAATATGTAATTTCAAGCCCAAGTGACAAACCAAAACCAAGTGCTAAACCAAAATCAAGCACCAATTTAGGCTAATATAATTGAAAAGTTATAGGAATTAATAAAAATAAAAACATGGTTAGTATGGGTTTATAGAGGTAAGACATGTACAAATAGTATAACCACCACCTAACCAAAATACTCCACCTAACCATCATCTCAAATTTCAAAGAGCTACCTTATGATGAGGATACTACAAAGACAAAGTTTTTAGTGACCTCAAGGATCCCATTGAGGTAGTATTCCAAAAGTTAGTGGTAACTAATATAATTGTTTGGCCTATTCCAAAACCCCTTTCAGAGGGTCAACCCAAGACAATATGATATAAATATAATGAATACTATGATTACCATCACATGATCAATCATTAAATCTATAGGTACATCTAATTGAATATTTTCTTGAAAATGGGGAAATTGAGTTGGAGAAAAGGACACCCAATACCAACCAAGAGATGAGAATCTACAAAAACCCCTTTCCCAAACACAATAAATTCATCAATGAAACAATAAGTATTAAAGAAAAGGAATAATTAGAAATAAGTACATAACCATAATTAGCAACAAGGACAAGGCAAAAATTAGAACTAAGCCAACCATAATTAAGATCATGTCACACAAACTAACCAAGTTAGATATCAAAGTTTACAATACAACCATGATGATTTTATAGGGCATGTTATAAATAACTATGTTTCTACTATCAAAGTCATTCCTCATAAACCATGTAATACTCATCAGAGTGTTAGCCTTTATATATTGGGATCACCTCCTTTGATTATAGGTAATTACCACACAATTTAGGGAAATATAATTGCACCTCAAATTTCAATAATTACTATTCCTAGACCCCCACCTAATTCATCTAATTTAGGTAACTCTTTCAAACTCAAAATTGCATAGTTGAAACTAGATGTCCAAGAGTCACCCTTCAAGGCCCTTTTCCACCTAATACCAATGCTAATTCAAATTAGGAATATCCACCACCAAAATCCAAACCTCTTGACCTTTCTACTGAGAAGCCATATAATATTGGGAAATAACTAAGCAAAATACTTACACCAATGTCTAGATTATATCTCTTGCATACATTATAAGTTCATCACATAATATTAAATAAATTTATCTAAAAATCCAAGGTACCAATGACATTGATCAAACCCCATTCTAAGCATTGATGGGACATTTTTCCCTAAGTCAACAATTCACATTTGACCAAAGTGATATGTTATCCCTTGGTCCCCTTCACAATAATACTCCATACATTGAATCCATCATTTATCACCAAAAAGTCAAGTGGGTTCTCATATATGATGGTTTGGGGTTATATACAACATCATTGAAGTTGATCCAAACTTTGGGATACACAATAGTAAACATGCAACTAAATACTATTATAATCAAATCTTATGATAATACAGAGAGATAATCTTTAGGCATCATTTATTTCTTGTCATTATTGGGCATGTTATCCATGACACCATTTTCCATGTCATTAATATTGAGCTACCCTATAATATTATTCTTGGTCATCCTTATATCCATGAAGTATGGGAAATCCCTTCCACATTGCACCAGTGCCTTAAATTCCCTCATTTAGGATTAGAGGTCACTATTCTTGGTGATTTATAACCATAATTGTATTACAAAAACCTAGAGGCTGAGTATGGGGACTACAATTATTGTCCTAACACTATATAGGTAATAAAAATAAAGGAAAAGTTACTAAGTCTCTAAAGTCCAATTACATTGAACTCGGTGACCTCACATCCATTTCCTCTAATCCACCTCTTGAATCAATTTCTGCTCACTTTACTATTTAAGAGGCTGACATTACTATGTATTACATCCAAGATGATTTTCACATTAGAAAATTACCCAAATCCCCAAAATAATATGGAAAGCCAAAACCTATCCCTGGTAGGCCCAACATGATCTAGTAAAAGAAGTCCAAGTATACTCTTCAATAGCCATTCATATTTGTACAAGATATGTCACCAAATTAAGATTAGGTCACCAGTTCTAAAGGATATTGGTCATATGGTGATGGATTTACCACTTGTTATAAAAATATGAAATATCACATTCTCAATAGGATTATGGATAAAGAAGATTATAAGGGAAAAGTTTTGGGGGCAAAAGTATAAGAAATTATTAAATCTATACTTGTGATAACACATGTAAGAAATTGAGGTCTTATATTTACACCACTTGTGGGTGACCCCATATATTTTAAGAGTGATACCACTTTGTTGAATAATGAAGAGACTTTTATCAGTGCCCCATTATAGAACATATGATGATCTTGTTAACATGAACCTCTTTAATACCAATGCCATAATTACCATTATAACTAATTATCCTCTTTTTATCCACCATCCTAGCCTAATCAATTAGGACTAATGGGATTCAATTATACCATTGGAGAAATTCTAGAATTAAGAGTCCTTAACTAAATTCATGGGCCTAAGATATGGATTACCATCTAGTGACCATAAACAAGGATTTGACTTTGTGTTAGACCCTTCTACCTACTTTGGAGAACATGAAAACTTCCTCAGTCATAAATAAAGTAAAACACCAAGATCCTCTAGTGAAAATATATTTTAGGTGCCTTTAAATCAGGGAAAAAGTAAAGAAAAAGACAAGTCCATGGGTGAAAACTTACTTTAGGCACCCTTGGATGGGAAAGTTCACTCATCTCCTTAGAAAGCTTAGTGTCCTCCAAATCCAAGCATTTTAGCTAGGTTTGATATCAATGAAAATAAATATAAAATCTCCACATAATTGGTTTAAGCCCTTCCATATAAATTCATTAATTAGCCATTTCTAGAAATGGTAGATTATTATTCTTCTTACATTGGTGAGGCCTATGGCTCACAAGCACTGAAAGAAGACTAGTTTCCATCCTTGCCTACAATTTTTGAACATGTTCTAAACTCATAAAAGATACCATGGAGGTGAACATAAAAACCTATGATGACCCCAAAATTCTTTATTTGGGCACATCCCTCATTATTGAGGAACACAAGTTTATTATTTTTATTCTAAAGGATTTCATTGACATCTTCACCTAGTCTTATTTAGACATTATAGGTTTAGACCCATCTCTATTGGTGCATAAACTTATGGTACATCCAAATTTCAAGCTAATATAATAGAAGCTACATAAAATGCATCTTTATATTGATATATTTGGTAAGAAAGAGCTATATAAACTATTGGGAGCAAGATTCATTTGACCATTGGATTACTCAAAATGGATCTTAAACATTGTTCTAGTTAGCAAGAAGCCTTAGGGAATTAACATGTACAATATCTTTAGATATACTAACAAGGCATGACGTAAGGAGGAATTCCATTTTCTAAACATCAATATGATAGTAGAATCAAAAATAGGCTATGGGATGTTATCCCTCATAGATAACTTATTAGGATACAACTAGATCAAGATTGTACCTGAGGACCAACATAAAATAATGTTCACCACTCTATGGGGAACATTTTATCATCAAGTCACACCATTTGTCTTGAAGAATGTCAAAGAAACTTATCAGTGTACATGAATATCATATTCCATGACATGATGCATGGCATTGTTGAAGACTACATGGGTGATATCCTCACCAAATCCAAGACATGTGATGGACATTATGAAGTTCTACAAAGAAACTTAAAGAGACTTCATGAATATAAGGTATGATTTAATCCTAATAAGTGCATATTTGGCATCACTCCAAGAAAATTTCTAGGATTTATTATGTCACACCATGACATTGAAGTTGATCCTGGTAAGGTTAAATATATTAATGAAATGCCTCCTCATACTCTAAAATAACTTCATGGTCATCAAGGCAAAATTATATTTATTCACCACTTTATTTCCCAATTGGTAGATAGATTCCATCCTTTCACTCACTTTTTTAATAAAGGTGTAGAATTTTAATGGGATACAATTTGTCACTAGGCATTTAAAGAATTGAAGAATTATTTAGCCAACCCACTAGTATTGATGCCACCTATAATAATAAGACCATTGATAATTTATATCTTTGCAATAAAGCATGCCATGGGGAAATTTTAGCTCAACATAATGAGCAGTTTAAAGAACATGTAGTCCATTATTTGATCAAGACACTTTGTAACATATGAGAATAACTACAAACCAATTGAAAAATATTGTTTGGAAATGGTGTTCATTTCCTAGAAGTTGTGTCACTACCTTCTCAATAAAAAACCATTATTATCTCTAAGATTATTTTATTCAAATATTTATTATCTAATTCAACTCTGACATGATACATGGCCAAATGGGTAATGTTGTTGATTGATTTTGATGTCAAATATTAGAAGCAAAAATCCACTAATGGATAAGTTATTTTAGATCAACTTGCTGAAGTCCCTATAATAGATACTTAACCACTCAAATTTGATTTCCCAATGAGTCAATTCTAACTCTCAAAGCAATAAATATTTAATATAAATAATTGACATTATATTTTGATGGAACATTCACATCCCATGGATCTAGGGATAGTATCTTGTTTATCACACTATAGGAGGATCTCATTCCCAAGGCATTCCATATTGGTTTTCACTACACAAACAACATAGCTGAGTATGAATCACTCATTATAGGACTCCATATCATAATATACTAGAATAGTTTGTAGTTAATGGTACATGGGGATTCCTAGTTAAAAATTAATCAATCTATAGACTGGTAACACACCAGGGATGACAAGTTTGTACCTTAAAAGAGTATGGTTGACAAACTCAATCTTTTTTTATACTCTTGAGTTTGACAATATCCTAAGGGCTAATAACTGATCAATCAATGTAATGGAAAATATTAGGTCCATGATAGTAATTGTTAGTAGTGTTTAAAGGTACCTATTTCTTATTGAGAAAATTATTCAACCAACTCATGTACACTTAGATTTTGAGATGGTATGTGATATTACTGGTCCTAATATCCCTTAGTACCAAGACCTATACACCTACCTCCATGACCAAATTATTCCTTTAGACCTATCACAAACCCAAAATAAATCTTCCATCCATAAAGCTATGTGATATACCTCACTCTAAAATATGCTCTATTATAGGGGGTATTATGGAATGCTACTTCTATTTTTATCTTTAGGAGAATTGAATTTAGTGTTGAAGGATGTACATGAAAGAACTTATGGGGGCCACACCAATGGCCTATTCTTTACCAATAAACTCCTCTAAACTGGGTATTCTTGGGAAATAATGGAGATATAATCTTGTCAACATGTTAGGAGGTGTAATGTTTGTTAATGACATAGTGATTTGATCCATGTCCCTTCTTTTTGATCTAACTGATCACTACACCATGTATATTTTTTACTTGGGGACTCAATCTTGTAAGGAAAATCAACCCTACTTATTTTTATGGACAAAAACATATCCTAACTACTGTAGAGTATTTCATTAATTAGATATAGGCCATACCCCTCATTTACATAATAATTAATTAGATCTCTAGGTTCATCTGTTATCACCTCATTTGCCACTATGGCTTTCCCTCCACTATTATATATGATAATGATGGCCCATTCTAAAAAAATATGTCAACTCACTTTGCATCCAATTCCAAATTAAACATCAGAGGTCCACAACCTTTTACCCTCAAGGTAATGACCAAGATGAGGTGTCAAACAAAATTAATATTAAAATTTTGAATAAGATGTCAATGACACTAGTTATGATTGGCACTTACAATTATTCCCAACCTTATGGGATTATCATACCAGTACCTACACATTTAACAAAGCCACACAATACTAATTGGTATTTGGATTTGAATCCATTATTATTGTTGAGATTGAGTTACCCTCTTTACACATTTCTATATAGAATATCATTGATGATGAAGAATATAAAGTGGTCAGATTTTAAGAGAAAGAATTTTTAGATAAGAAATGACAAACAACATTGGACCATTTATGAGCCTTTAAAAATTGGTTGCACCATAGATACAACAATGTATTCTATATAAAGAATTTAAAATTGGTAATTTGGTTCTCAAATAAAATCAAAAGAACACTATTGTTAAATGCAAAAAGAAAGGTAAGTTTGAAGCCAATTGGCTTGGCCCTTTGTCATTATTACAAATTATGGTTTATGTGCATATAAATTAGATAACATAAAGACATAAATTTGAGGGCCTCTCCTTATAGATCAGGAGAGGACATAATACACCCCACTCCCAAATGAGGAAGCACCCAACCTATCTCTATATAAATAGGATAGGGGACCCAACTATAAATAGATCATAGGAACCTTTAAATATCATGTATCTCAAATATTACTATGCTTAACTAATTTGAACCATTATCTATGAGATCCTTCACTTGGGGAAACCATTTAGTATTCATCCATTCCCTATACCATTCCCTAAACCATATTTTATTAATTTAGCATACCATTCTTATTACCATCATGATCTCAATTGTGACTAACAAGTGTTACAGGAAGATTTGATGACTATTATTCCAAAGGCACTTCAACATGTTCAACATCAGCTTCTTTACAAACAAGTGTTTCATGGTATGTCAATAATGGTGTTACCTTATTTATAGTTCCTTAAAACTTCCTATAATTACTTATACTCATATTTTTTCCCCATTTTGTACTTTTCTACTCTTATCTTATTGTTGCATGGTATCCCCCAACACCTTAGGTTCTACTATTGGTTCATTGTAATTACCATTACAATTAGTTTAGATATTGTTTTGAGCCTTTAACTAAGATGATTTTGACTTTTATAGATGATATAATTCACATTTATGTATATCACCTTGTTTTTCTTATCCCAAAAAACCTAAAAACATTGAAAAGACCTAGAGAAAACCCTAAAAATCTTGAAAATTGGCTTATAATTTCCATGCAAGATATAAATCCCTAATTTTTTTTAAAGGAGATTCTTATCTATCCTGACTAATTTCATATCTTCATTACCATACCATTCATTATCCTCCCATTTTTGGGAGAACTACATCAGTCTGAGGTCCACACAAACTATGTAGGTAGTGATTTGATGTATGGTGCATCTTGGGTCAGCTTACCCACTCATACTTCTCTGCTTTTCATTTCTAATTCAATTTCCATTTTTCATCATCTATCTACTACTGTTGTCATTTTGTGAGCAACCTTTACTTAATTCTCTTGCCATTTTTTGAACAACCTTTACCTAATTCTCTTACCATTTTATGAGCAACCATCATCTTTAATGCTCTCATTTTTTATATGTATGCCTTTCCAATTTTTTATTTATAATAATATACTTAATTTCCATCACTTTTATTTTATCTCATATCCTTGGGATAACTACATTTGGCTTGAAGTCCATAGGACTATGTAGGCAATGTCCACTTGTCTTGGCACATTTGGAGTCAACTTAACCTCTCCTTTCCTTCTCTTCTATTCTCCCTATTACCAAAACTGATTCATTATCCCCTTAACCTAGGGGAAAAAATTCCAAAGCATAACACCTTATTCATGACGTGTGTACAAATTATTGATAAATTAATTAGTTTTCTCTTTATTGCATGTTTGTTTATATTGATTGTTTATTTTATTATTTATTTGTGTATGGTTTATTTTGTTTCCACTTAAGTCTTGATGATTCACATATCGATTTAGCTTTGGTTACTTAGACTATTTGTATTGTTTGTTTGTGTTTGGTACATTATATTTTACACTTAACTCTTGAAATTTCATAACTTGTATTTTAACTCTTTTATTTTCTTTTGTGTGTTCAAATGTGTTATGTTTTCATAATAATTTTTGACATTCTATCATTATCTTGAGTTGTAAATATTCGTATATGAACTGGTCCATACACAATTGACATACAATGTTATCATAGGTTATCTATATTTATGATGAATAAAATCATTTACAACATTAAAAAACAAGTTCTAAAATTGTTACATAGCAATGTGAAGCTGAAAGACATCTCTAAAATCACTATCAACCTATCCAATACATGATCATAATCACATTTCATTTTCCATAATCACATAACATAACATAATTTACAATCACCATGTTTATCTCTATGCTAATTAAGGTTGTGCATCTCCTAAAATAAGCATATAACATCTAATCATATTGCATGTACATTCATGAGAACAACACAAGTGAAAAATGAACTAGCAGGGCAAGATGATAGAATCACAAAAAAAAATATATACATTAATATACATATTTTAATCAAACAATATACATTTAACATCATAGTAGTGTAAAATCAAAGTGCATTATGAATAGAAAAATAATATCAAGAGTAAATGTATAATATTCGTGAACATAAATGAATGTCATAGATGTCTCAAAATCAAATTTTCATACATCATGAGAATATATAAATCGCATGTACAATAAAAATGTATGACTATAAGTAAATATATACTCATGTTAGTTGTCTCTAGGGGACTTTGATAAAAAATTTGGCTTATGCCTAGAGGTGATAGAGTTTGTGGTGGACCCATCACCCCTACTATGGTGTTGAATATACCATTGATTTCTATGATGTTGTAGCATGCTAAGATCTAAAAGTTTGGCTAGTCATATAAGTCCTTGTAGGAAGGTGCCTTTCCCTTTTCTAGAACCATTGAATCATATAAAATATGATAGTAGGCCACATCATCCTTCACACAATGGGCATCATGCTTGAATTGGATTGCATCTTGATGTGATTTGGCCAAGCCCTAAGTAGTAATAATATGTTAAGCATCTACTAACTCATCATGAATCTATTATAAATTATGCTCTACCCTATCCCAATCTATGTGAACCCTATTTTACTCACTCAAAACAATAACTAGCTCAACATCTCATATAGTAAGCTACCCCTAGATGGATGTCATATAGTATACCTACCCCATCTGAGTAGTAATCTCTAAATATTATTCAAAAATGAAACCATGTAGTCTAGTAGTCTCACCCTAAGCTATAACCATCTCAACATGTAGCCTAGATACATCTTATTTTAGGCCAACTATCTTAGTTAATCTCATTGTAATCTTGTGCTAGATCCTATTAACTAGAGCTTGATCATTGATTAACCTGATAGTACCATAGGTCCCCACCTCACTTGTGCCTAATTAGATGTCCTTACCTCTCCTATGCCTATACCTTAGGTCCTTGAATCACCTATGCCTAAACATATACCCAAACTAGAGGCCCCTACCTCTCCTATACTTGTAGATGTGCATTGGCCTAAGTCACCACCTACTACTTTGGTGATATTTATGTATAATGGTGGACCCTATCCACCATATCCATCCCCATATATTTCTCCATCTTGGATTTCATCGACATCTGAGTTGAAATATATGACCAAAGGAATAAGTTGTGCCACACATTGCATTGGAATCTAAACAACCTACTAAACATGCTATTACATAAGAATCTAAATAATCTACAATGGGATAGACTAATGAATCACCTCTTATATGGAAGTATATAAATATAATTTCCCATTTACATAAGGCAAGACCTATGATAGGGCCTACCTCCACCTTACTATCCTCCTATGTTGTCCAAGATATTGGGGTTGGGACATAGTCAATTAAATGGGTCTAAGGCCTACCCACTAAGACATGTGGCATCTATAACACTAACATCTATAAATCTACCTACATAATCCCAATATAAAGGTTATACCATATCAAATCTAGTGATCTCATGGGTTCTTGATATTGGTAACCCCCACTATTTTATCTCTTGAATCACATACATGAAGAAATACAATCTACCAAGCACATTCTACTAGAGATTGAAATATCACTACACTTGATTGATCATGTACCTCTCCATAATAAACTCATGCTAGCCTATAGTATAACATAGATTCAATATATATCTGGTGACATGCCTATCCTCTACCCAACTAAATTGAATAGCCATATACAACTATTAAATCAAGTCACCATATATTATCTCATCTATAGCTTGCTAGTATAAATATAAGAAAACCCTATGGCTTCATAGACCAACTCATATCTAGAACCAAACCATAATAAAATGGGTCCTTAAGTCCCTACTGAAATCTCTGACCAACTAGCTGCTCTATGGCAATGTGGTCTTAGGATTAGACTTAGATCAAGGTGTTGTGATCGATACTATGACCCCTATGATATGCTATCACATGAAAATAATGGTATAACTAGGTTAGTATAATTTATCCCCATGTAAAATATGTGGTGGAATATATCATATATCAAATCACTCCTATGAGGCTGATTTGAAAGAACCTCCCACTCTTAGTAGGTAGTAGGAGGCCATTAACATGAACCATTATAATGGATACATCCATGGGTATTAGTGCATCTATTGGATATGAAACTACTACCACCTATCCCACTAGTGCTACTCTAATACAAAAAATATAGTCCACACTAGGTCTCTTAGGTATCAATAGCAATGGACCCTTCAATAACTAAAATATACATCACACTAATCAGGTCCTCAAGGAAAACTTACTTACCCTATGGTATCCAATAGATACTCTAACCTTGAATAGACAACTGTAATATCTTCCATACATCCTCCAGTGTTATTGTGGCCTCACCTATAAGTATATGGAAAGTTGAGGTCTCAAAATGTTAGTGCTCTACTAGCACTGATAAACAGGCTCACTTTGCTCATATAACTGGCATCTAGGTTATATGCCATAAGTTTACTACCTATAGGAGTGTTGTGATCTCATCAGTCATGATGCTGATATGATGTATTAATATTTATAATTTCTCATGTACCATCATGACACCTACTCACTCATACATATCACAAAGTAAAACAAAATCAAGTTAATCAGTCATCTATTTGTTCTTAGCTAATAATTTTTACCACATTATTCTAATTTTGGCCTTAGAATTCTATTATTCTATTCTATTTTGTACTTAATACTATTCCATTGGGATTTTAGGGTAATCTTAATAATTTATTTTGTGTTCTCACCATTTTTAAGGAGACTTCACCATTTTAATCACTAGTTTGTGATCTCATCATTTTGTAGGTCATTCCCACTGATCGGCAGGATGACTTCGTTATTCTTGGTGAGTTCACCATTTTTAGGCATTTTCACCATTTAAATGGTAATTATGCTGATTAACTTGAAATTTCACTATTTTATTTACAATGTCATCATTTATGATATTTACAACCTAAAGGGTGATATTATTATTATGGTGATTTCATGGATATTGGTGATATCACCATTTTCATCATAAGTTCATTGTTAGATTGGTGATTTCACCATTTTTATGGCTGATTTCATCATTTTCATCTTCTTGAAAATAGTTAATTCAAATTTTCATGGTTTAATAGGGCCTAATAAATGCCAAATTTAAACAAATAGAAAAGTACTTATTGATTACCCACTCCCCTATGGTCACTGATACTCTCTTACTCACTTACCCAAGTACCTGTGGTGAGGGGTATTCACCATTTTTTTGTTTACCTTATGTGTGAAAAATAGAGATCTATATTTCAATAAAAAGGGTGAAAATGAATGATTTCACCAACCAGGGGTGATTTTATAGCCAATTTTTTGAATTTTTACCCCTACCCCTATTGCGATCCATTTTTCATCTTAGGAGGCTCATTTTTGCCTCAATTATCCAATTTTAAACCATTTTATTATAATTACTATATTTTAAAAATATTTTATTAAATATTGTGTCATTTTATTCTCTTCGAGGGCCTATTGATAAAAATTATTTCTTCTCTTCACACCCTTGATGGGGCATCCTGTTTCTCTCAAACTTTTTTGGGGAATTTTTATGAACCCATTTTTTCATAAGTTAATTAAAATTAATGAAAGCAAGAACAAAGTTTATTTCTTCTAATTTTGATCATTTTAAGCGACCTTTTATTCTTTGAAAACTATTGATTCAATCAAATGTCTCATCATGCCCTTCCAAACAAGGGTAAAATGTAGACATCTAATTCTCACCATTATCATGTCAAAATTACAAGTCTGAATGACTTCTTGCAAGAATGCATAAATTTGACCAAAACACCCAAATGCTTTAATTCATCCACACACATCATGTGCAAATTTTTATTCACATCAATATATCCATAATTGTGTCATTATCCTATATGTAATCATCAACTTATTCCAATTCATCTCCAATCAAATTATGACCTAAAAAATTGACACTTTTGATCAATAGTGCAAAGTAACTTAACCATTTATAAAAATTACAAAAATCCTAATTAAAAATAACTTAGATAAGAAAATCCCATAAAATGATTAAGTGAAAAATCCATGAAAAATTAATGAATATTTTATTTTGGAAAATGAAAATTTAAATACTAGGGCCATGATATCAACCATGACATCATCAAAAGGATATCATGTACCAAAATTTATGGAGATAAATATCTGACTTAACACTAGCCATGACTTGTTAATTCTCCCTTCTTCCAAAGTATTAATTGATTTTCCTTCAAAAATTGAACTCATTTGTGACCACTCATCTCATTCTTGATCCAAAGGGCATAAGTGATTTGCCTAGCCTATAAATGCAAGAGCCACCATGGAAAAGCAACAAGCTTTATAATGCAAAGATATAATTAATAATTTATTCTAAAGATTCAACCATTTCTTCCATTTTCATCCACATATCAATCTAAATTCTATATGAGGATATGTTTGAGGAACTTGCCCAACCATATTTCTAAATAACTTGAGCTCCATAACTAGGCACAATCATGCTTGTGGACTGTCTGTGAAGAGAAGTCACTTTAGGAAGATATAATAATTTTGTTATGTTTCTTATTAGTTTATTTATTTCATTGACCTTTAATAAATGAGTTAATAGGATTAATATGTTATTTTTTTGAATTTTTTAAATATTTTGATACTGAAAAATAAACTAATTTATTTTATAATCCTATTTCACAACCACTACTAATATTTATACAAATATCCCATTCACATCCTTAGGTTTGGGGGGGACACATCACTTACATCAGATTTATATGCCTATTTCTAACTAAGGAAGCTATTACAATCCTTTGATCATGCTATAAAACATACCTCATATAATGCACAATCCATCAAGAAAGTATTTACATTTTTTCAAGTTAAGGTGTTTCAATTAGAGCAAGGTATATCAAAAGCTAGCCCATCATTGGATTCCCATGCTTTAATTAATAATCCTTTAGCACATGATATTACATCCTATATTTTATTCAAGGGATTGTTAGATCCTAATATTAATTTATACGAGGGTAAAGGATATCCTGAACAACATCTAATATATTTTCACACATGTTTAAATTATGCATATAATGATAAATTGCTCACTAAACTCTTTTCAAGAAGCTTAAAAGATTATAATTTAGATTGGTTTTATGATCTACCTACTCAATTTGTGAAATCACTCAATCCTTTATTAGATTTATTTATCAAACACTTTGATATCAAAATTTATGAGAAACTTTCATATACACAAATTGCTAAGCTAAAAACTGAACTATTAAACCTATTAATGAGTATGTGCATTATTACAAGACTATTATAGATAAAATGAATAATATTTGGTAGATAATGAATTGAAATAAATATTCAAACAAAATTTTATTGTACCCTTACATAAGTATAAACTATTTAATAAGTTTAAATAATTTGAAGAGCTTTGTCATAATATAAGAGATAGGGAAGTCAAACTTATTGCTTTGAACAAGCTTAAATACACATTTTCACCAACTATAATTTATACAAACAAATTTCAAAGTAAACCATCTTATAAACACAAGGCATAAGATACTAAAGTATAATAAAAGATATAAGTCAATGTTTTTTCTCAACCTCCTAATAATTTTTTATATAATCAACTATGAAGATAATTTTCTAGATTACCACAACCACCTTAAAAACTGATACAAAAGTTGATTGAATACCACTTAAGCACTTCACCTCCTCTATATAAAGTTTAAATGAATAAATCATTTTTTTTTTGATAATAATGTATATTGAAATTATCATTGATGTAATATACATTATAAAAACAAGTGTTTTAAACCCAAACATCTAATTTAAGATCTTATTGACAATAATGTCATTGAGATAAACACACCTATAGAGGAAAC
This sequence comes from Torreya grandis, assembly GCA_037957365.1. Taxonomy (NCBI): domain Eukaryota; kingdom Viridiplantae; phylum Streptophyta; class Pinopsida; order Cupressales; family Taxaceae; genus Torreya; species Torreya grandis. Next base: position 146,318 of record JARHVA010009862.1, read on the forward strand.
AAACCTCAACAAAATGACCATGCTAAGATCAATAGTTTCAGTGATCAATTTTTTAGTCATGACACCAATAAGGATACTTAAAATATGCATAATATATACAATGATTATTTACCTCTTATATCATATGATCTCCCTTTGGATGGTATTATTTGTATAATTACTCAAAATGTTACATCACATCTTATGATTTATTTTAATGATAGTGAAATAGTTGATGTTTATTTTTATTTTCATGTTTTGTGTATAATATCTCATATTGATCAGTAACTTATTTATAGTGTATTAATCGATAAAGGATCAAGTGAAAATGCATGCACAATTATCTTGCTTCATTAATTAGGTTACACATAAAGTTACATATAATCAACTAATAAAAGTGTTAAGACTTTCAATGGTAAGCAACAATCCAGTTTGGTCCATATTATGTTACCTCTTCAAGTAGGCCCTATTATACTATCCACTCCCTTTGTTTTTCCCTACAAAATAGAATTTTTGATAAGATTTTTGGATGCCCATGGCTACAAATTTTTTGTGTTATACTTTATACGGTTCATAGATGTTTGAAATATATTTATTATAATCAAGTTGTTCCTATATTGGGGATAAATTAAGATCATCTTATACATTCCATGCTACCTCCTCCTCCCCATCCAAAACCATAGTTTAATGATGCATATAAGCATAAAAAAATCATGATTTTATCATCTAATAAAAATATTCCCAATAAATAGGTACAAAAAGTTTCAAGTGAAAATAAAGTTAAAGCAAGTTTATAGAAAAATTATCCTTTATAATAATCACACACATTTGCAACATATATTAATCAAATATATCAAGATGTCAAATAATTGACATGATATTCTATATCATCTCATGGGACTTTAGGTAATCTTACATTTCCTAAATCCATGTCTCCTTCTTAGGATCACATGAATGGTCATTTAGATAACTTTATCACTAAATATGATACATGTTTAGATTCTAATATTGACACACTTGATACTTTTCACTCAATTAAGGTAACATTTTTACTAATAATTACCAATTGGGTTGATTTAAATTTTGATGGAATAAATGGATAGCTTATGCTTTGATAATATACAAAATTGTTCAATTAAAATTTAAAAACATAAAAAATTGACTATACATAGTTTCTGATTATTGCATCTTCTTCTTTCATTTTCTTGTTATTATTTTAATTTGATCCATTCTTATATGCCATTAAATTTAATTTTCTTGTTGGCATCTTGGGCCTTCCTTTTTATTTTCCAAACATACAGGGTCTCAAAATAGTGATCAGATTTTCTAAAAATTCATGTTTACCTATCTACTTGCCAAATTTTTCATTAAAATTTTATCATCTTGCCTATAAGATAGAATCACCCAAAAAGACATAAATGTTAACCACTACTATGATAATTGGTAAATCCTATCCTTTATATTTTTCTACCAATAACTTGTATTTATCTAAAATAGATCTCTAATTTTGTTAGTTTTTAGATTATTCATGTAGTACTAATATGAAATTTCTAGTTTTCATGTAAAATCTCTAGGTTTAAAGCTTAATTGACCCATATATGGGACATATTTCAAAATAAATACATTTGATGAAATGAGAATGTATAATAAATACTTGCATACATTTTATAGTAGCTTATAAGTTTATAACACTTCCAATTCACATTCCATAAAGAGGAATTTATTTTATTGAGCCATTCAATTCCTTGCTAGTACACATTTTTCATTGACACTTATTAAAAACTATCCATTTTTGGTCTCATTTATTTTAATTTTGACACTTTTTTTCATTTTAGTATCTGATATTGCTAATTTATATAGTGTAAAATTACCAAAAAAACTATATATTCTAAAATAAAAAAATTCAAAAATTTTCAAAAATATAAAATTAGGTCCTGAACATGGTTAACAATCTAGTTAACAACTTTTAAATATTTTGTCTATCTCATAATTAGTAGATAAAATTATATTTTTCTATCACACATGCATTTTATAGGTATCTATTGAGTGTTGTGTAGGACATACATGCATTTATAGAGATGTTGGAATTTCCTCTACCCATTGGCCTTGCCAAGTTGGGGGCATCTTATTCATAGGTGAAATTATGTAGGTGTTATCATTATATAACCCCTATACTGTTGAGATTTAAATTATTTACAAATGTATTGTTAGAATTTATATCTTACATAGTGTATATAAACATGTCATATGCATAGTTTAGACTACCTTTTATAATTTCTATGTTCCATTGATGATGCTTACTTGTACATAGTATATTACAACTTTGGTTTCTATTGTGTTGGCCCTATGTGAGGTATGTGACATTTGAACATATCCTAACTCTTGGCCCTTTGCTCATCTATGTCAATTTTATATCATTTGTGATTTTTGTGTGTGTTCTTATTGATTTTAATGAGGTTGATAAGTTTCATGATCCATATCATGCAATCCTAACATACTAACATCCTAATTTCATGAGCTTTATTGATAAATTCTATAGGCCTTGCCTCTTAAGTTCCATGAAAAGTTCAAATCTCTATGATAGCACTTATTCCATATGCTACAATTTTAAATGATAACATATTATTACACATTTTTTAAGTTAAATTTTATTTTGATATGACTGAATTTTTAGGATAAAATTTCCTCACCTCAAAAGGAAGAATTTCAATGGGATTTTCATGCATGAGATAAGCTATTTTTAAAGAGAAAATTCAATTATTGGCACAATTATAGTTTACAATGTTAAAAATCTATTTATTATCACATATTATTGGGGAATATGCTATTTAATATGCACTCATATTTTATTTTTAAATATCAAATTCACACAATTTCAAATTTTCAAGTAGATGTTACAATGAGCATTCACATACAATTTTAACTTCTACAATTATAATGGGGGCATAATACAATTTTATGTCATAGTCTTTATTTCATGAAAATGTTATGAGCATGGGTGTAATCCATTCTCTTTTGATCATGTTTTCAAATACCAAGATATACTAGGATTTTACAATCAAATCTATAATCCATATGTAGTGGTTGATTCAATTTAGTTGCATAATGCATGACTTGGAGTCACTAAGCACTCCAACATTATATGTGAAAATCCATTATAATTCCAACCCATTTACATCTTGGGGTTAAAAATATGAAAAAAAAATAATAAATTTTCAACATCATTCAATGGGAATTAATTTTAATTCAAAATAGAAAATGCAAGTTGGTGTTTGATCACCCCCAATTTTATCTAATGGTTTGGCTAAAGAGCCATCTTCTCTAAGTGCTTCATGGGAGGCACCAATTCTCTAATTCTTCAAGGAAGTATATTCACCAAGTAAATTCAAAAAATTAGTATGGATGTCACACATATAGGTGTATTCATTCCATAATCTCATTTTAATTTTCAAATTACTTGAATATAAGAAATTTTAATTTATCAAATTTCATTTCAAATTAAAAATTATCAAAGTTCAAGAAAAGTTTCAAATGTTCAAATTCAAGATTTAAAAGGAATGAAATAAATAATTCATGTGTTTTATAGGGTTTACCAAAATTTATGGTGACTTGGATAATTGAAGTATGCAATTTAAAGACAAAGTGTGTCTTACACACTAAGATATGGATTTCCTTTAATCTAGTAATTTAATTTTTAGACTAAATGGGGGGGGATATAATAACCTAAATTTGGTCATGAATACTTGATCATGCCTATTTTATCCCTTTTTATAATTAATTTATATGTGCACTTGATTGACACTTATTTCATCAATTTGATCCATCATAAACATAAGAAGAGACCTTACTTCACTACAAGGCCATCTATTATCATCTATAGAAATGATATTACTACTAAAAACACCTTTATGCATCTATATGCTCTGACTTAGACCCTAAAATTTATACCTTTCCTAAAGGGATAAGAATGTCCATTAGGATAAGAATTCCTAATGTTCCTCTCCTTATCTTTTGATCCTATTATTCCCTCACATGAGTCAAAATTTCAAAAAGAAAATTATCCTTAGGTTTAGACTTTAGATTTATAAAATATCCAATGGGTATTTTTATATATTAAACCATTATAAAGTCACATTCAATTCATTCATTTTATATATATTTTCAAGATTATCAATTCTATTACGAGTGATTATATATGCAAGTTCACATTGAGCAAAAGTTCCATATTCTTCCCAAGTCAGCTTTCAAGCACTTCAAGTTTTTTATGAGTCAAGTCTAAATTTAGTTTTATTAGCCCTAGGAAAATATGATAACGTATTCAAGATAATTGTATATGCATTAATATATTCAAAGGAGCATAATTACAAAAAAACTTAGATGAAAGAACTATATGGAGGCTTTATCCCTCTTCAGAGTAGTGGTATGTAGGTTGCAATCAACAAATTAGGGAATTAAGGTCTAGAAAAAATCCAAATTCTAACCCCTTTTTACTCCTTCACATCCATTTATTCCTTTTTCACATAAACATAGGGTTTAGAACTTTAAGAAGGCATATACAGGTCTTCACATAATTTTTGAAGATCAAATCAACATAAAAGACCTAATTATAATTTTCTCACTTGATTATTTTAGAATATATAATTTTATGTAAAAATATAGAATTGACTAACATGGATAAAAGTGACAATCATTCTTGTCCCATACTAGGTGTTCCTCTCTATCAAATCACTCAAGCTCAACTTCAAGGATATTTATGGGTTTTTTGCATTCCATTTTCCTTTGTAGTCACTTGATGACTCAAAAAGATAGGTTCATTTTTTTGTAGGTTATCCTTGTTCATTTTTATTTTTATTTGTCTATTTCATATATTTATCTTCAATTTTCTATTTAAAACTATGTTTCCAACACCCTATATTATTCTATTTGATTTATTTAATTAGGATTGATATTTATATATTAATTCAAAATTAGATAAAATAGTAGCTATCACAAACATTATGTTTAAAACTAGAAGGATAAACTTAGATATGATCCACAAATAAAATTTAAACCCTTTTTTAAAAGGAAAGCAATCCTAAAAGTGCCAAAGGGGTAAAAAGAATGACTTGACAAGGGTCAAATAAATAATTGACCATGAAAGGAAAATAATGTGTTTTTTTTGATTTTTTTTTTGATATAAATAAGTAAATAAACAAAACCATAAATATTTTAAAAAATATGTACAACCTTTACCCTCTAGAAGAAATATATTAAAACTAATAAATTACAAATTTTAGAAAATATGTATATAATTTTTGAAAAAAAAAAAAGAGGTTTTTATCCAATTAATACCAATAACCAAAAACTTAGAGCATTTGAAAAATAGATTAGTTTTCATCTAAATATCATATAATCAAGGAAAAACCCTAATATGAGAGTAAGTTTGAAACCCTAGGGCCAAAAGGGAAAATATCAAATTTTCACCTATTGAATTGGAAAATAATAAAAAATTAGGTTTGAAAGTCAAATCCTAAGTAAAAATATGAAAACCTATAAATAAGAATGAAACTCTAAGGGTGATGTAGGGTTTGGTAATGCTTAATATAATATTCATATTCACTAGATTATTCTATATTATTTTGGATTAGTGTGGATATTAATCCTAATTAGTTAGAATTATTAGAAAATAATTTAGATTATAATGATACACCAATATATTAAAAATGTATGTAAAATTGTTGAATTTGATTAAACACATGTACTTTCCAAATATAGAAAGCAATACAAAGGATGATATACTTAGCATTTGACTACTCTGTGGGGGACTGATACTAAAGACATTTGGAAGGAAAGATGAAAAACTAGACTATAGGTCACCAGGATCAAGTTCTATATCTCTATATATGACCACAAGATATCATCAACCTTATATAATAATCATCAAATGATATGTTCTAAATTGGATAATTTTTTTTGGGTGGAATTTTCTGTCTATTTTGAAAAAATAATTTGTGCCTGATTTTCTTTTAGTTTTGTGTAATATCTTAAGGTCTGATAATGTCCATGACTCAAAAAAATATTCATCCTTCATTTATACCCCTATATATACTTATCTATACTATTTTAGTTTCTAAAAAAGTGATATAAATATGGGTTAAGCTAAACTCAACCAACCCCTATGGACTAGTTAAATAATGCCTACATACCCAATACTCTAAGAAGGGGATAAAACCATATGTACTTCTCCATTGTTAGGTTATTATGTGAAATTGATCATTTAATGAATTCAACCTATAAATATTAGCACTTCAAACTTGGAAAATATTAATCTTGGATTGATTCCTAAAATGCTTTAGACTTGGTAAAGACCTAATCCTAAAGACTGACTATAAAATTGAGAGAAAAAGGGGATTCATCTTACATGTGAAATAAATTGTATATGAATTCTTGGTAAGTTCTAGATAGATACATTATAACTAATAGTTATATGTATATTTTTTATTTATAAGAGAATCTTTAGGTAATTTATTATTCCAACAAAATGCTAGACATACAATCTGACCCATATGAATGATTTGAATTTGAAATATGACCATTACTTAGCATGAGATAAAAACATTAGATTCAGACATAACTATCTAAATAATACATCATAAATTTAACATTTATTTCTAAGATATAAGAACATTGATATGATGTTTTAGATATGTCTAAGTAAGATAGATAACTAGTTTAGCTTGGATTGTTAGTTTCTTGTAGGGATCTATGAGTAACTTGGGAAGGTTAAGATCAATAGTAGGTTTGTGGATGTGAGATAATGGTTAATATTATTTGAATATGTGTACACAAGTCATATAGGGTAAATATAATATAAATTCCAATGTCAAGTATTTCATGCCATATTTTAGTATATAGAATTGGGAATCATAGTTTTATTTTTATTTGAAATCAAGATGATCATATGTTAAGTGAATTTTTAATGAAAACCTTCATAAATAAATCATGACTCAGGTACAAAATTAAGTTCACATTATGTATTTTATCAATGCTAAAAATATAAACCTAAATCATGACTCAATCAATAATGTGGATTTCATAGATACAAAGTCTCCCATAACATCACATATAACCAGCAATCAAAATAAACCAAACATTATGTTACAAATATTGATTGATAAATAAATTATTCCACTACCTACTACTAGATATATATTATGGATCATTTATCACATCCATAATGTAAATCATATTTTGATTATCAAAGGAAAACCTATGCATGTATTGTAATGCCAAATTCAGAAGTATAAAAATGAATGGATCATTAAGGTCATATAGAAATAACAACTAATAATAATTTATTATAGAAATTGGTACATAAATATAACACAAAAAATATAAACATCCATGAGAATAATTATTGACTATTATAATATACATTGAAGGTGCCTATTGAAGATAAATTTATATTGATGAGTAAGATTACCTAAGAACATGCAATAATTCATTCTTAAAATAGTTAGGACATGACATGATGAATTTTGTCACACTAAAACTTATGAAGGATCAATTGGAAATATCACTTTACCAATTTATTATGGTCCAACGCTCATTGACACATTCATATGGGTGATGCACCTTGCTAGCCAATTAAGGGTTAAACTTGAACAACAAAGAAAATAAATTGGTACAACAGTTTATTTTATGAAGTAAATAGAGTTATGATTAATGGTAATAATGATAACCAAAATGGAAATAATTCAAGGATAAATAAAAATACAACACATCACTGATCATACATAATAGCATAAAATGTTATATGCATGCACAATCTTTGAAAAAATGTAAAATAAAAGAAAAATAAATTGACATAGACCCATATGATGACAATTATGGATTTTATATCTAATTTGTATACATTTATTCAAAGTATTTCAGAAAATAAAATAAATAAAATTTTACAAAAATAAAAAAATGAGGACATAAGCATAACACGTTTGTGTTTTGAAGATTACATATCCTTTTACATATGCATAGGCATTTCAAAATATATATAAGTGAGATGTAGGATATATAGGTTCTACATGATACATGGATGCATATATTTAGGACATTCTTATACCTAGGGGTTATTTCAAAGATGGGGCATCTCACTCTATAGTTTTAATTTTTACAGGGTATATCTTTATATGACCTTTTCATATATCATGTTGATTTACATTATTTACTTACATGTCTTTCTATTGATTATATTTTTTAAAATGCTACATTTTAGGGATATTCTACTTTTCAATGTTGTAATTTTGACATATATTGATGGTGTAGATTAGTTTGACTTGTTATTTTCTCCATTGTTACTATTTATTTTACTATAACCTAATCATTGATTATGATCTATTTATGGATCTTTCCTTAGTATAGTACATTTATTAATTTAGTGTATCATTGTATGGCTCTTTATTTGGGCCTTTGCATTCTTATGTGACTTTAATTTTATTAATTTTTTCATTGTGTGACTCTTTCTTCGGTAATTTTCCTTGTGAAAATTTTGTTTATCCTTTATGTGTGGCTCTTATCTTGTGTGACATTGAGTGATATTACATGTGATTTTACTATGTGCATTATAGACATGACATTTATGTTCATATGAGTGGATAAATCTAGGATTGTTTGTTGAACTTGTGGTGATGTGATCCATATCACACATTTTCCTACTTGTTTGTGATGCCATGATATATATAATGAATATTCCCATATAACTTATTATTTTATGTTGATATAATTTATTATTACTACTACATTTCTAATTTCTATATCTATCTTGACATGACACTATGTTTCATGTATTATTTGATTATATATTCATACTATGATGACATATTATCCTCATGTTATTTCATGTTTTTAAATGATTACATATTTATATATAACATGATATAGTTAACTCTTTTCTTTTGAGATGAGTAACTCACAAAATACATTCATCACCTCAAAAGTGGGGCATACTAGTGGGATTGTCATAGATATTGAAGTCTCTATATACACAAATAATTTAAATTTGGGGATATATTACATGATTCAAAATTTTTAGATTGAGATAGATCATCAGTTGGTTCAAAAATTTGGACAAATATTTATAGATTGAGAAATGTTTTAGGGATATATGCAGTGCATATGCATATGTTTTACATCTTACATATTTTATGATTTGATAGGTTATCAGATTGAATGGATTAAATTCTATATTATTTCATTATATATCACATTTTATCACAAATTGGATCAGATTATGGGGGCATGAAAATTATTCATGCACACATTATTCTAGTTTTATATTTTTTATTATGACATTAATGTGACATTGGTGGTACCAAAGGTAACATATTATAAGTGTAAATCCATATACAATGGTTTATTAAGCCTACGTGATCCTAATATAGCCCCCCCTTGCATATTAAGGTTTAATATTGGTTAAATTATTAGTACAACTGAGGTTCTATGTCATTTAATGGCCTATAACTACATTTTCATGAGGGTTTTGGGTTATTTAATTTTCCAACCCATGGTCCTTGCCTTGGTATATAATCATTACATTAAATTTATCCATTAGGGAAAAATCATCCCAAATCTAAAATTCTTTATAAGGAAGCACATTTCCAAAGTTTTAAAGGGAAAAATGATTTTCCCACTTACAAGTTTATTCCTTCCTTTCTCTTCAAATTTCAAATGTTTCATTTACCTAATTCATTTCAAATATGGAAATTGATTTCTACATGTTTCATTGTAGGTTTTCATGGAGAAAGTTTCACACTTGAAACCTTCTCCCAAATAAAAAGTATGTTTACTCACTAAGGTACATATATTTATCTTTTTATTCTATATTTTTTTAAATTTTAATACTAGAATAAAGGGGGCCATTTTTAGACACTAGATTCTAGTATAAACACTTGGCAATGTCAGTATTGACCTAACTACACCTTAAAAGGATTTTGAATACGCATATGGATCTTAAACACCTTTATCTTCTCTCCACATGATATATATGGGCACAACCTTCTAGATTTACTATTAGTCATATACAATAATTCTTTAATTTATGTCTAATATGCTTAAAATCATAATTAGATTCCCTCCAAATCATTAGATTAATATTATTGATTTATAAAAACCTATATAAATTTTTAGGTGCCTTAAAATTTTAATATTTATTCAAACTTGATAAACTCATCTATGTGCCAAGTAATGGTTAGTGGCATGATAAGTTACCCAAATAGTTGTTTATTTATACATAATAGGTCTAAGCCTATTTACCTATTTAGCATAAAAAAACAAACACTAATAAAGCCTATTATATCACTTGTACATTCAAAGTGATTTACCTAAACTTATAAATTAAATAATAAGTTAAAAAAAGTAGACCATATCCAATTCTAAAGCACCTAATGTAAGTCAAGCTTTCCATTGTCAAGTGTCAAAATATAGATTACATGTTGAATTCATAAAAGGATCACCATTCACATAAACCTAATGGGTATAACTATGTGGGATTTTACTTCCATCCTTGGAGTATTGGATACATAGGAAATACTTATCCATTCATCAGAGAATGATTAAGGTTAGCTTAATACACATTTATTCCCCCTTTATAATCCTAAGCCTAGTTTTGAAAGTGGATCTATGATTTTAAAGTGAAATATAAAGGTTTATAGTTTTTCACACATAACAAACATATGATATCACACATGAAGGTAGTTTTCAAGTAGGTGCAATATCCTATGACAAAATAGTGAGTCATAGTTCATAGGGATAAATATGGAAATAACAGATGCTTCCATACTAAGACATGTGTCTAGATCCTAATGAACTCATCTAGGTAAATCCAAACATTTATGTTCCTAACATAAGAAACTTATAATTCATTTTTGATTTCTTTTAGTCACCTACATTTAGTCTCAAACCTAAAATGAGTTAAGTATCTAAATATCTTAGGTCATTTCCATTTATAGTAACTTATAATAATTCATGTATACTTGATTTTAAATTTATACCAATGATTTATTGTTATATATCATACAATTTTAATTATTTAAAAGTTTTATCTAATTATATCACATAAATAAAAAATAAGGTGAAGTAATTTTATTACATTGTTTATGCATATGACACTGACACACATGCAGGAATCTTCTTCAACCATATGCATTTATCTAAGATGGATTGATGATAAAATATGGTAGAGTCATTAAAATATTTAAAAAGTATATTGACATGGTTATTCTAATATTTAGTTGCATCATCTACACTCCATTCATACTACCTAGTATTGCTCCTTAGATAAAATTTAAGATCTTATGATGACTTATTCGATAGATTGACTATCTCAAATTAAGTGCAGATTAAATTTTGGTGGAACAAACATATGTTCAATGTTTTTATGGGTATATTTTGGATACATGTGATGGATTTACTATCATCAACAATGAGGTTCTTTTGGTATATCTCTTATCTTCCTACCATCCTATTATTCTATAACCTTTCATCCACTTAAGCCAATTAAACATTATAGGGGGTGGTGTTGTAGTGATTATTGAGGTGTTTTTACTCTAATTTATATAGAGATACTTTTGGCATATCTCATTTTTCTATAAAAATCATTTGATATTTATTAGTCATGAGCACCTCATCAGGGTTAGTTATCAGGGCCCATCTTTGAGTTTGAGAACCATTTTTTTTCCTCCTTAAGTTATACTTAAGGGGGATGTTGGTTTAGATGTTCCATTATACATTAGGTTAAACTTAATTAGGTTTGATATTATAAAATAATAATTATTTTCCTATATATTATACTTTTTATAATCAATATTTTTTTCCTTTTAGGCAACCAATGGGAGATGGCCTTTTCAAAGGCCAATTAATAGTGCCTATTTTCTAACTAATCATAAAAATACCTTCTAATCTTATATTTTATATTTGAGAGATTGTTAATTTGATTGTGAGAGTGGGATATTATTTTTTGGAGCATGATATCTCACAACCCTTTATGTATATTTATTTATCTTAGTTTATATAGTTCTTTAGTTTCTTACATATTTATTTCCCTATTCTATGCATAATCTATGATTAAAGTAAAGAGATTCTTATAGTTTCTAGAATGGTTTAAAACCCATATTATTAAAAATAATTTCCAAACATACAACCCCAAATTTTTAACAAAATAAATATAATAGGAATATAATACCCAATAAATTAGGAATGTCACATCTAAAATATGAAAACATATCTAAATAAATAACTGCTCAATTAAATTCCTAAAATATCCAAGGATAAATAAAGTTAATTATTAAAATAAGAATATGAGAGTAAACCATATTATTTTGAAATAAAATCAAAATTGGAAGATCATAGATGTTCATAGATGCCTTGAAATATAAATTTCACATACATGTTATCATAAAAAATCTAAAGTGGTGCCATTGCTTAGGAGTAATCATTATCCTAATTATAAATTTAAGAAAAGTTAATGGTGAATAAAATTTTCCACTAGGGAATTTTTTCATATATAATCCACTTGGAAAGTTTGATCTAGTCCAATACAAACATGAATGGTTATTTCTGTCTTGATTCACAAACTATCAATGAAGTTATTTTAATTAGTTAAAATCCAAGAAATATAATTCGACACATAAGATGAAATATATACTAATACATCCAATTCATACATAGTATATCTTGGATAAATCTAAATTAGGAATAAAAAAGGCATTTAGACCCAAATTAATCTCTAATCAATTTTAAAATATCAAAGGTTTCCAAACCAAAATCTCAATAAATCATTATCAAATATAATTCTTGAGGATAATATCTTATTAAATAACTTGATATATATATATATATATATATATATATATATATATATATATAAGATAAAGGTGCATGGATACTAAACCAATCCCTTTTTTTCCAATTCAAAATTCTCATACTTTCCCATAGAATGCTCCTTTATAAAGATCAAAACATTCAATGTTGCTTTCCATACCCTAAATACTCTAGTATCCATAATACTAACCTCACTATTATACCTATGGAAACTCAAACTCAAAATACTTTGTGCATAATTTATTATGCTCCCATTTTCATCTCAATAGTCTTACATGACATGCCTAAATATTATTTAAAATATTTTTTTACCTATTTCATGGTAATGATGATATTATTGTCAAAGAACACCTAAAAATGATATAATATTGCACACACAAATAATATCTTCCAAAATAACTTGATGTATACAAAATTATCTTATATAAATATGCATGGATACTAAACCAATCCATTTGTTTCCAATTAAAAATCTCATACTTTCACATAAAATGCTCCTTTTCAAATATCAAAGCATTAAATGTTGATTTCCATACCCTAAATACTCCTAGTATCAATAATATTGAACCTAAATATTGTACCTATGGAAAATTAAACTCAAAATCCTTTGTGAAAAGTTTATTATGATCTCATTATCATGTCAATAGTCATATATGGCATGCCTGAATATTTTTTAAAATAATTTCCACCTATTTCATGGGTAATGATGATATTATTGTTTAAGAACACCTTATATATATATATATATATATATATAATTTCACACATAATATTATAGTAAAAAATGATGATGTTTTCATGTCAATGTTCATGAAAAATCTTAAAGGAGATGCTAGGAACTAATTCTAACTTTTGAATGAAGATTCTATAGCATACATGATGTTTTAATAACTTCTTTTAAAAGGAAATTAGATGATAAAAAGATAATAGGTACTATTATTAATGATATAAAATTTTTAAAATAAATAATGGGGGAGTGTAAAATAAATGAATAGGATATTCATGAAACTATATAGTACTACTCTAATAGTGGTAAATCCTAGTGAGTGATCAATAATGGAAACATATTATTCATCTCACAAACTTGAGTTATCTTTCCTCCTTAGAGAAAATAAATCTTAGAGTGATAATTCAATTCTTAGTGATTCCATATATTTCAAAAGAAATATGTTTGTTATAAGTAAAACTTCAAGAATGGTAAATATTGAATCTTTGAGTGTTAAAAAATGCCTTAAGGAAGATTGATTTTAAACACCATAACTAGAAATTTCCCCTGAATATATTATAAAATTTAAATAATCTTCTAAAATATTTATATAATGAGAATACCAAAATGAATAAAGAGACAAATAATCAAACTGCACTTGCACATGCACAAATAAGATGCAATCATCCTCATCAAAATAATCCTTAATGAAATTATACACCTTTTTTTTGATTCCCCAATCCTAATCGAAGAAATAGGTAAAATAAATACAAAGATATAACACCACCTAATTCTCTCAAATATAATAATAATCAATTTGAAGATGAGTTGGAAGGATGCATTTTATAATAAGAAGGATACAATGATGATTATTTCAGTGAATTTTAGCTTATATTTTGAGAAAGGAAGAAGAAGAAACTAGATACAGGTATGGTTAAAAAACCTATTTGGTTGTACATGCATTAAATTAGATGATTGTGAAGAGATCCTATTTGGCTTGGGAGAATGACCTAAAAATAAGACAACACTAAAAAAAATGGTTTGTTAGATAGATAGCTAGGTGGATTGCCTAGTGCTAGCTAGATCCCAGAAGCAAGAGCTTTCTTAGGGGCTGTCAATCCACACTTTTTAATTAAGTTTATAAAATAGAAGATAAATTACTTGCATCAATAATCAAAGTATATTTAAATTGAGTACAAGAAATTCTTGTTAAATAGTAGGATAAAATGAATAATATAACAATAATCAAGTCAATACTAATGCTAAACAAGTCAAGTGTGCTTTATAAAATAGGTTACGGGTCTGTGAATAGGTAGACAAAAATAAAATTGAATTTGGTTGAGGATAAGTGGGTGAAAATAGCTTATTACTTTATACCATAGTGACCATAGATGGTTGATGTGACCATTGGTAGTTGATGTAATGGTCAATGGTTGAGGTGACTGTCAGTAGTTGAGATGACGATCGGCAATTGGATAGACAATTAGTGGTTAGGGTGATCATCAATGGTTATTGTGTGTTGGATCTAGGTTGATAAAGGTCATATTAACAAGATCACAAAAGGAAATTTAGGGAGATATGTTTATGCTAGGTTGAATATGAAATGCAAACAAAGTAATTGAATAATGAAAAGCAAACACTTAGCTTGTCAGTGGTTGCTTGGATGAATGGTTGAGGTGATTGACTCATTGGTAGAGTCTAGTGTGATTTTAATAGAGTAATAGTACTTGGATATCAGTTGAGGGGTGGTAGCAAGCTATCTCTCTATCATGATGGTTGGATTTCTAGATTGTTGGATTTCTAGAAGAACACCTACAAAAAAAGCTCTAGATGCAAAAGCTCTTAAAGTCCTAGATTGATCCCTTTTCACCTCTTGCTCCTCTCTTCTAATAGGAAAGGAAGGAGAATTGAAACAAGATGTTAACAAGGGGTAAAAATTAATATCTAATTTTAACTTCATCATGCATGGGCTTGCACATGAATTAGACATTTTAGTTATAGAAAAATAAGTTAAAATGAAGGGTTAATTGAGTTGGTTTAGATAGTAGAACCTGATCATTAATGATCAGGTTGATCATCGATGATTAAGGTGATGGTAAATGGTTAAGGAATAAGGTAAAGTTAGTGTAAAATGTGGATTAATTAATTAATTAGGTCAAACTAACTTGGGTTAGGCCTGGTTTGGGGTTGAACAGTCTATGATATGCCCAAGGGGGTCCTGAGGTGGTTTAGGGGAATTACGACATTCAAAACCATTGTGTGCAGATTTATAGTGTCAACATTTTCCCCTTTTTTGTTATTAATTTTGTATTAATAGGCTATAAAACAAAAATGGATTATGGATTAAAGGCTTAGTTACCCCAAGCATGGGAGGAGGTGTTCCCCCTTAAACTAGGAGTTGATGAGGTAAAATATAATCGGGTGTGGGTTTAATAAGTGGTGAATATGATGATGAAGGTGGATTCCATGAAGGTGGGTGATAGGTTGGGCACTAAAGTGAAAATAAGCACACAAATTACAATAAAATGGTGATAGCCAAGATTGTGCATTGACTAGGTTTCCATAGTAAAAATAAAGGTTGATGATAGAAGGATAAGTGACAAGTGGACCACATGATCACATTTAAGCATGGTGGCTAGGTACACTCATAAATTTAAGTTTCCTAAGAAATTCTAGTGTTTCCATGGGTATCCAAGGTAGGAAGTGCTCCTAGGTAAAACATAAATTAGTTAGGTGAAGTCATGGGTATTTGAGGTAGGAAGTTCTCTTGAAAAGAGATAAGTGGGTCTAATATGTTCAAGATAACACAAGTTCAAAAAGTGGTCAACATGGAAATTATTATCTTTTCAATCAAAAGGACTAAGAAAAAGTTGTTGTTAAACACATGTTAGTTGGGATGAAATAGACCAATGGTGAGGTGACAAGGTGGTTGAGGTGGTGGAGAAGGTAGTCTCCATGGGTGGGTGGTTGATTTGGTCCTATTTAAAAAAGTTTAGGTGAAGAGGCAAAGGTAAAAAGTTAAACCCATAACCATCGATGGTTAGGGTTGAATAAGTGACTATTGGTAGTCTCCCTGGCCATCGATGGTTAGGGGGAAAACCTTAAAATTTTGGTGGTCAAAAGCAAAAAAGTGAGTCATTTGGATTCATTTGAACTTTTCACTGTTAGTAGTGAGATCTTGTGAATTTTTAGCATTTTATGATTGCTTTGTGATGGTGAATGCTAGTGAGTGGTTGATCACTGAGTTTTTTACATGGATTAAGTAGACTGGTGAACATGTAGGGTGGGCATGGATGTGGATGAGGATGGGCAATGGGTTCTTGGATTCCTCCTCAATGATGGTTAAGAAATGAGGTAGGGGTTGTCTATAATTAATAGATTAGATGTGAATTTGGATTAAATTATGGTTTGATTTTTTCATGGTATGGTTTGAGTGTGTGTAGTTATTGTTTTGATTAACCTAGGGTGTTAAGGTATTGAGTAGTTTTAGTGAAATGTATGGGTGAATTTCAGAATTGGTTAGGATAGGGTAGCTAGGGTAAAATAATGGTCAAGTGTAGGTTAGTTTATAGATTTTGGTTAGTGTTTGGGTGAGAGTTTAAAGGAGGAGCATTTGGTTATTCTACCAATGATCATACACAATGAACATTATCAGTCATACTTGACCATTGATGATTGATGACCATTAATGATTAGTCAACTAACCATCAGTGATAATCATGACTGTTGGTGGTCAACTAGGGTGGGGGTTGGTTTTGAAAAGGTTGAATGTTGTAAAGTTGAAGGTTTTGATATTTTAAATGTTTTTAAAGTTTATATTTTGATATTTTGAATATTTTGGTTAGTTATTAAGGATTTAGGTTGACGTTTCAAGGGTAGGGCTTAATGGTTGATAGTTTATAGATAATAGTTAATATTGGGGCTAATTATACTAGGCAAAGAGGGTTAATGTATAGGTTTTGAGATATGATAGGTTATATGATTATGAGTTAAATAAAGGGTGAGGTAGGTGTGATAAGAAGACTTCGTATGCTAATAATAGTATAGAAAACTAAGTTTGTTGGCTATCAAATAATATAAGTGTGGGACTAGATCTAGATGTAAGATTAAGTACCTTAAATCTTCATGGAGATCCTCTAGGGGATGACCCTAATGGATTGGGCACATATGGAGGAGGTTAGGCTTGAAGCCATACAACACTATCAACACATGTCATGAGATGTGGTGATGATCATGGCCCTCATTGAGAGATGGGATCTAACCATGAACACCTTCCTACTACCCACTAGTGAGATGACTATATTTATAGAGGATATGCATAGGATCACACAACTACTCCTTTGGGGTGATCTAATATATCACATTGAGTGAGAGAATCTCTTAGAGCTTATTTATGGAGATAACCATGATCATGTTAGATGACATGCAGGGGGTTTCAATTAATCTACACTCTATCAAAGGGTAAGGGGCAAAGGGTGAGAGGATATTAATGACCATGATGATGATGGTTATGTCATGCTTTGACCTTATAAATTTGAGTAGCAGGAGGTTTCCCTATCTACTCTTAGGGGTGTTGGTTAAGATGTTGTTAGGATGCATAGTGTTTGGATGGGTACCTATGCTACTTGTTTAGATATATAGGGAGTTATGGGGCTTTAGAGCTCATAAGAGGTACAAAATTAGCATAAAGTTTGTCCTACACTACTTTGCTTATGAGCACATTTGAGTTCTAAGGTCGATGGGTCTATCATGGGTGGGATATGCTCAAATAGATCTTTTGGTTGGTTTCATGTGGTGTAGAGATGACTTTGATGCTTTAGGTGTAGGAGGAGGAGATCATGATGTATATTGGTTTAGAGGTGTATTGGCTACCTTAGTCATTAGTGATATTACTTGGAGGTCATATGTCAGGTTTCTAGAGTGGGATAGATATAGGAGGAAAACTTTATCCCTATAGAGTTACATGTATATCTTTGACAGGAGGGATGGGGAGGTAGAGATCATCTCATTCAATAGGGTGTAGAGATAGTTCAACCTAGTTTATGGTATCTTGGGCCTATTTCTTAGATATAGGTGGGAGGATATAAATATACTACTACTTGAGCCACATCTAGTACATACCTTACTAAATCATGAGGAGTTACTAGCATGGCCAATGATAGATGATGTAGGTTTTCTAGATGGTTACCCTACATAGTACCAAGATTTTTACATGTTAGTAGACTTTGGTAGGGATGATGGTAGTAGGTAACCTATGGATGTAAACCCATCTGGTAAAGGTAAGTGGGCACATGTTTAAGGGGTTACCCCAGATGCATAGATAAGAATATCACTAACCACTGTACATGTATAAGTAACAAGATTATAAGGTTGTGTGGCTACTTTATAGGGTTAGGTAGTGACACTTATAGGTGATAGGGACCAAGCTAGAACTTCACTAGCCTTGATCACTTCGGAGAGAGAATATTTAAGATAAGCTAGAGGATGAGAAACAACATCTATAGGACCATCAGGCACTATGCCTATGACATAATACATAGACATAGTGGAGGAGTTATGCTACTATGAGGCTATAGTCTTGAAGCATTATCCTGATGAGCCTTGATGGAGAAAATACAAAACTATTTTGGCAAGTAGTACTAGTGTGGTGACACTAGGGTAGTGGGTGGCTTTTGTAGGTGGACTAATAGGTAATATAGGGGGACAGGCACCAGAACCTAGTGGTTCTCTAGGAGATAGTGGTGCCCTAGGGGCATATCCAAGACATGGTTTATGATATATTATATGCTGCTATATATCATTTTGATACTAGCTTGTGAGTTGATATGGTGAGATGTACATTTTTGAGAGAGAGACATGTATTTTGTTTGTATACATTATGATGTTAGACTCATAATTTATATATATTATCCTTGTTCATTGCTCATGGTATATATCTTGCTTTGATGTTAATGAGATGATGTGATGTTTATATTAATCATTGATAATGCTATATTGATTATGCTTATGTTATAGATATTAGATACTAATGTAGACTCACCTAACTAGGAATGTGATGGATTTTATTTATGCTAATGATGACATTTATGTTATTTATGGTTATGATGATGATGTTTATGCTAAAATTTAATAAGTATATGATTTCTTATTTAGATTTAGACATGTGGTAAAAATGGTTGATTGCTTTATTGTTCATAGATGCTTGACTTTGACATGATGATGGATATGTGCATGATGTATATTTTTGGTTATGAAACATGTTGATATGCCATGGTTATGATTATGGTTATTTTTACTTTGCTTGAGGTAGAACACATAAAGTAAGTTAATTAACAATACTAGATGTGATAAAAAAGAATATAATCAAGAGACAAATGTCTTAATGAATATATCAATTACTCATAACAAGATAGGAAGATAAGAAGCTTCTTATTTGACAATGAATAAAACAAAACCAAAGTTGGATTGGTTTAAGAAACATAAGGCCTTTGAATGATTCGTATTAGAGTTTGTTAGTTGGTTGAAAAAGTATCTTGATCACATAATGTTAAGTGAGCTCAAAATCCCTTGATTATAGTGTATAAAGGGGAGATGGATGAAATATGTAACCTTTTTGTGAGACTAACATGACTCTTATGTAGGTTTATAAAGAGTCAGTATAAAAAAGTTTATCTCATACAAAGTGTAGATTGATCAATGTGGGAAGTCTACTCATGAGAGCCAATTACGGCTTTCAAGATTATTTTGCTTATAAGATCCAATTGAGACTTTAAAAATTCTTTTATTTATACTTTTGGTTGATAATGGGTCTTTTTATTATTACTTAGGAGGGTTGGGGAAGCTGATCGATGTAGGAAGCTTCCAAGAAATTACTTATTTTGACAAATGCCTTATCAGCCATCCTTCAAGGGAGTGGTCTAAATTTGTGTGTTTTGTTTAATACCTTTGATATCTATCCTTCAAGGGAGTATTCCACCTTACTTGGAGTAATTTTCAATATATTTTAAATAACCATCCTTTAAGGGAGTAGTTTGTGAATGCTAGGAATGACCCATGATTGCTATTAGTTTGGAATTTGCATTTTTCTTTGTGGATTTGTTTGACTTAGACTTGGTTATATAAGCTTAAGGGTTCACCTTTATGAAGGTAAAAATAAAAGCACAAGAAGGTTGATTAGGTGTAAAGAGGATTAGGTGACAATGATCATGAGAATTTGTCCTATGAAAAGGGGTGAAAAGTACCATGAGAATCATGCCATGGGTAGATCCGTGGTACCCATTATTTAATATAGGCTATGATTATGAGGAATAATCACATGATTAATTTTTAATTAGTTTCTCCTAAAATAAGGAGATCAATGTGATTTGTAAGCAAATAATGAGCTTAAGCTAGACAAAAGGTGAGTTTGATTTTATTTAACAAAAGAAAGGATGTAGATGTGAAGCATTGAGGGGCTCAAGTTTTGGGTTCCATCAAGATAGGATAACTAGTAAGCATCTGATCCATACTTATGGGTTATGATATAAAGTTCAAGCCAATTGAAATCAAACTTTCCATGCTTATTTTTCTATATATTGGTGACATGATTTTCCTTTAGAATGAGGTCTCTAATATTGAATTATCACACTCTAAGGTGTTTGTTATCAACATGCTTGATGCACTCTTGATAAACATGAAAATGGGTGAGGGTGGATAAATTACACTTGTTAAGTATCAAGCTAGGCTAAATGATGCTAATGATAATCATCTTCAGAAATGAGATCTTGCAAAGAAATGCAAAGAGATGGGATTTGGACTTCTATAGGTAAGACAACCTCTACTCTAAACATAAGAGAGAATGGGGTAGCACCTATAGGGGTTTAAATGCTAGTAAAATATGACCATAAGGTGAAGGGGATGTGAAAATGCCAATCCCAACCATATTCATTGACCATTTTAGCGAGCATGTTGTTAAGACTTTTGTTAGAGGCTTTCACCTATCCATTCACTTGAGGGTGATAGGGTGAGGATAAAATTAATTTAATCTTGAATGCATCAAAAATATATTGGACTTGCTTGTTCTTAAATGATTTGCCATTTTTGGTGATAATTTTATTAGGAACACTAAAATGACACATGATGTGATGGTTGATAAAGTTGATAATTATTTTTAGATTTGGTTAAGACCTAAGGAATAACCTCTACCCATTTGGTAAAATATTCTATAATGTTGATGATATAATGGTTTTTCTATGAATAATGGGGGTTAATTTAACCAATAAGGTCTAGACCCCATTGTGAGAAGGGTAAAAAATCAATGGATACATGAAGACTATGGATAGGTACATGATACAAATTGGTGTGTTGTTGACACTTAACACACTTTTTTACATAATAAAAATAATATTAGTTAAGGGTAGGCTAGTAATATCTAAGGAAAAGGATGTATTTAGTTATGTTGAGGCCACTAAATTGTCCCCCACAGATCCCATTATGTGTTTCCTTGATAGCATGAGAGGCTTTGTGATTGTGTAGGCAATAAAAGAGGAGACCATAAAATCCATGTTTGTAAATAATTCCCCCCATAATGGTATAACATGAGGTATTTTGGATAAATTCTCTTTGAGCATTCTTAGAAAGACCAAAAGGAATGATGGAAAGGTTGAGATAGTCAAAGGTATACTAATACCAAAGGTCAGGTTGGGTTTCCTCAATGTTAAAAATGGTGGGAAAATTTGGTTTGACATAAGAAGGCTAGGTAAGTCTATGGATAGTGACAAATAACTTAGATTCAGAGGGTGTAGAGGCAATTTAAGATGTAAGGGAAGCCATGGTGTCAACAAACTTGTTGGTAGACCATGAGGTGGATTGGATGTCATAGTGTTTAAATGATGTTAAGAGTTCATCAAATAGTAATTTTTACTATTGTAAAACATCATTCTTACACTAGTAAGATCCATTGATTTGATTGACCACAAATTAGGAGTCACCAAAGATATTCATTTTTTTGACTCTCAAGGCTAATGCAATTTGAAATCCTATGACTAGGGATTCATATTCAACCATATTATTGGTAGAGTCAAATTCAAAATTGAAAGACAAAGGAAGAGGTTCACCATCAAAGGGGATAAGGATAATAACAACTCCCCTACCACATTAACACTTTGATCCATCAAAGAATATGGTGACTTGATAGGTAAAGTCCTCCCAAGAGAGGGTTATAATAGAGTCATTGATGAACTCAAGAGGAGGATGTTCATTTTTTGATAATGGTGCTTTGGTAAATTGGTCAATAATGACTTGACATTTAATTGAATTTTGATAAAGAAACTCAAAGTAAAACTTTTATAAAATCATGAGCCACTCAACTATGCATTGGTTTTGGTATGGCTTGGAGTGCATATACTTGAGTAGGTGGGTATATGTTATGACATAGGTTTTGTGGTTAAAAAGGTAGTGGCCACAAAGACCAATGTTAGGTAAAGTTTTTTAGTATGGGAGTATTGAGTCTTATACTCTAAAAGCATGAAACTAATGTAGTAGATGGATTGTTCTTTGTGATATTCATCTTAATGAGCAAGCATTTCCCCTAGGGAGTGGTTGGTGGCAGAGATATAAAGGTAGAAAGGTTGGTAATACTTGGGAGGGATGAGGATAGGTGGAGACAATATGTACTTTTTGAGTGAATCAAAGGCCTTTTTATAGTCTTTATTCCATTTGAAAGAGACATCCTTCTTAAAAAGGTGGTGGAAGGGTTGGCATCGATCCAAAAGCTGGGAGATAAAGTGATGAGTATATTGGAGCTTCCCCTGCAAACTACTGAGTAGCTTAAAGTTTATTGAAGGAAGCATGTCGAGGATTATTTTGATTTTATTAGGATTGAATTTGATTTCCCAAAGGGAAATGATAAAGCTAATAACCTTTCCTAATAAGACCCAAAAAATTCACTTCTTAGGGTTAAGGCAGACATTGTAATGGATAAGGCACTCAAAGATGATCTTAAGAATTTACAAATTATCCTTACAATATTTGCATTTCCCAAGAAGGTCATCAACATAGTACTCAACAATCTTGTGGATAAGGTCATAGAAGTTGTAAGTCATGGCATGTTGGTAGGTTATACCAGTGTTCTTTAGTCCAAAAGGCATGAATTTATAGTAGAAGATCCCACATGGGGTGATAAAGCCAGTTTTGTGCTAATCTTCATGGGCAATTAGGATTTGATTGTAAACCAAAAATCTATTCATTAGAGATAACATCTCATGGTCAGTTGTAAGATTAACTAGCTAGTCAATGCTTGGTAGAGGAAAGTCATATTTGGGGTAAGTGAGGTTGAGTTCATGAAAGTCCACATAAATGCATAGTCCCCTAGTGGATTTGGTGATAGGCATGACATTTAAGACTTATTGGGGATAGCCAATGGGCTAAATGAAATTGATAAATAGGAGATGTTGAAGCTCTTCTTTGATGAGAAGGGGTATGCAAGGGTGAATTCATTAAAGTTTATTCTTAATGGCCTTAGTGTTATGGTTGGTGTCTATGTTATGGGTGGTAATGGTGGGGTCAATCAATTCCAAGCATGTTGCTATAAAAACTAAGAAAATTCTATGTTGCAGTCTTAGAGGAAAGAGGGGAAGTCCCAAAGTTATTCAGAATTCAATGATTGGCCAATTTTGAAAATATATAGGTTGTCTAAAGTACCCAAATTGATATCCATGGTGGATTTTTTCAACATGGTTGAAGTCTTAGGAGGAAGGGAATTTTTGATGGAAGAATCTAGTGCACCAAGATAGGTGAGAATGGACTCATCATCCTGGCACTGAAGGGTGTTAATGGTAGGAGAGTCATCTCCTATTATCTCAGGATGGGTCATAGGGATGGTTGAGGTTAACCTATCCTTTTAATAGGTTATGGATCTAAGGCTGATCATGTTGATGAAAAAAAAGTTAGGAAGGATGATGGAATCATCCATACACTCAAGTGGAGAAAGGGTTGGGGAGGAAGGGAGGTCTTATTCAATAATGGTGGTGGTGGATGGTTTGGTGTGCTTTTAGTTGGGAAGAATTAAATTGAGATTGTGTTTCTCATGAGGATTTTTGGTTTCAATGGAAATCAACTCATGTGGGCCATGCTCATATTGTCTTAGGCCAAATCCTTTCCAAGCGCACTTATGGAGGTATGTCTTGGCAAAGGTAGGGTTGTTCAAATAGGAGAAGATAGAGGTGAATGGTCAAGGAAAAGAGGAGGTGGTAGAAGCATAAATTGGTTTTTAAAGTCCTATATAGATGCAATGGGTTTGATAGTTTGAAGGTCTAAAGGGAATAATGGCTCTGATATTAGGGTCATAACTCGGTTGGCAGTCAAGTTTCCCATACTATTAGGGAGTAGGGAAAACATCAAGGGTGAGGAGGTGATATTAGCCTAATGAAAGAAATTAGAATGTGGATTCCAAGTGGTTTGTGGTGGGGATTTGGTCCAAAGGGATGGATGAGCTAGTAGATGCCACATCAGTAGAAGAAGATATGTGTTCATCCTTCATGATTGAAGGCTTGTATTTTTTTGATGAGGGTACGATAAATGGAGGTAAGAGAATGTTGTTGGGTTGATAAGTCATGTTGAATGATGAAACTTGGATCAGCTTATATAGTGAAAACTACTCAAATTTGATGTAATGATGAAGGGTAGAGGGGATGTAACCCATATAGTGGATCCAAGGTCATCCCAATAAAACATTGTCTTAGAACTCTCCCTCCACTACATAGAAGAGCTCTAAGAGTGTGCAAGTTCATAAACGGATATTAAGGATAATAATTCCTAAATTAGTGGTCATGGTGTTATTGAAGGATCAGAATATGGTCAAGGTTTTGGACATGCCATTGTCTAGGAGTTTGAGTTGATCATAAGCATGGGAGGAGATGATATTAATACTATCTTCCCCATCAATCATGACCCTTTTGATGCAATTTTTGTTGATATAGGCAAAAGAGGGGGACCTAGGTCATTAGGATGGATAGAAGGTATTTATGAATCCTTGAAGGTGATAAGGTTGTAAATCTAGAGAGCACTAACAAAGGCTACCAAAGGTTGAGGGTCTTTAAGTTGGACCTCTACTAATTGCAATGCCTTTATAATTGCTTAGAGATGATGATTTGAAGTAGAAATTAACTCATATAAGCTCATCTTTGCTAGGTTTTGGTAAATTTGTTTGAAACCAATCTTTTGATTGATTCAAAGGGGTTGGATTGGGAGGCACCCAAGATAGATACCTTAGGTTTGGCTGAAGGTGAAGGTGCTTGATTTTGACTTGGTTGGGAGGTAGAATATGGGCATGTCTATGGGATGGATACTTTAGCCTTCCCCTTATATTTTTGTTGAGTGTGTGATCATGTGACAACATAGATAGTATGGATAGAGGGAGGAGTTAGGGTAGGAGATTAGTTTGGTTCCTCATTACTCTAAGGTGAGGGTAGGGGAGTAGGTAGGCATTAGGTAGTGGTTATTGGTAGTTGGATTGGTAATGGGATCATGTAAGGTTACTCTATTAATAGATCATCCTTATCATAGAGTCAATGGATTATGGTTTGGAGAGCTTTATAATTCTTTGTGTCATGCCCAGGTGTCCTATGATAGGAGCATACTTGGTGATAATTATACTAGACTAGTTTTGGACCTAGAGGGTCAAATGGACTGATAGGAGGTAATTTTAGACAATAAGAATATAATAACCTTTGGAAAATAGTCAAGTAGGATTTAGCTAAAGGTGGAGAGGGTTTAGAGGTTTTGGCCTTGGTTGGTGAGATAGAAGTCTTTATTGAAATGGGTTTGGTGGTAGAAGGTTTGGGTAAGGTGATGTTCTTAGTTTATGGTTTTGGTTTTGGTAAGGTGGAAGTTAAAGAAGTAGATGTAGGATGTTTTAGGGTAAGTATTTTAGTTATTGATGGCTCGATGAAGATTGGTGTGTCAGAAAATAAGTGTGCTGGTATAACTAATAATGATGTTTGGGTTTTGGTTGAGATAATTAGATTCCTAATCAAAGTGGAGGGATGAGGCCCCAAGATAGAGAGTAAGGTTGAGGGAGGTATAATTTTGGCCCTCTATCCTTTTGGTGGCTTTACCTCCTTAGTTAATTTTTTTTGGTGCTTAGTTGGTGGGTTTGGTGAGGTTAGCTCTAGTTTCAAGGATGGGTGATTAAGGATATGCATAGGGAAGATGCCAAGGTTTTTATTTGGTTTGGTTAAAGTGACAGAGGATGATTTGGTAATTTGGGCTTTGGTTTATTTGGATGTTTGGGATGGTAGAGGTTTTTTTTAGTTTGGTTAATAAGATAAGGGTTGAATAACAAAAATGGTGGGTTGGTCTGTCAATGAGTTGGTTGAAGGTTATTATTTGGTGATGTAAGGGAGCCCTAATTGTTTCTAAAATGTGGATAGATTCACATCATGTTTGGAGGAAAAATCTAACCTTTGAACTAGTCTAAATAATAGTTTATACACTAGTCTTATTCCTTGAGCAATGAGATCAAAAGATAAACCCATAGATTGAGAAGGGGGATGGTGACCTCATCATTTTACTCAATCAAAGGATGAAAGGTTTGGATAGGTGGTTACTTTGTGAGAGGTGTAGGTGTGGTGGTTTATTCCTTAGGAAATATCTCCAAAGGGGAAGTAAATTTCTTAGTAGTTGAAGGGGAAGGTAATGTGATGTTGGTTGTTTGCTCCAGTATGTCAGTTAAGGAAGGGGTTGAGGACTCCACTACTTCAAAAAGTGGAGGAGGATAAAGGGGTGATTTATTAGTTTAGATTTCTAAGGGAAGAAAAGGTACCTCCACTACCTTAATAAGTGGAGAGGGTGAAGAATAGGTAGATTGGGTGATAGGTTATTTAGCAATAATTGTGTCAAGAATCATATTAACAATATGGGCATCATGAGAAGAATCAACCTTATTAATCTCATTTTTGATAGGTTCATGATTGGGAAAGGGTTATCTAAAAATGTCAAGGGCTTGGTTCAAAGGTGCATTGGGGTATTCAAATGTGAGTTCCCCCTTGTCAATGAGGGTTTTGAAAATGATTTTGAAGGTATTACACTTACTACCATCATGCCTAACGACTCATTGGAAAGCACACAGGTAATTCACATTGTACCAACTAGGTGCATGATAAGAGGAATCAAATTGTTGTGGGGGCTTGATGGGAAGAATTTATATGATATTGGCCTTCAACAAATTCTCCAAGATTAAAGCATAAGATTCCCTAAATAGAGTAAATTACTTCTAATTGTTTTGGTTTTATTTTCTCATGTTTTTATTTGAGGAGTTTGATTGTTTTATAGATGGTAGAAGAGTGGTATTAAGGACAATCACATTGTAGTTCCCTTATTCTTGGAATTGGTATTGGTTTGGTTACTTGGTTTAGGGGAAGAGGCCTCATTAGTTTTGTAGGTAGAGTTTTTATTTTTCAAATTTAGCTTTCTTTCATTGATGGCTATAGTTTTTAGATTACGCACCATGGAAAAAGCTTCATCAAAGGTTTTGAAACTCTAAACATGCAATGTAGAAGATATGTGATTGGCACATGCCTAAGTGAAAAGTTTTATCAATTTGGGTTGGGGTAAAGATAAGGAAAGTTGATTGATTATGCTCCTCTAATGAGCTAAAAAATTAGAAATAGATTCATCATCAAATTGCTAGATAGATTAAATGCCAGTGACAGAAACATTTTTGGAGATGTTTATCAAAAAGTGATCTAAGAATGTTTGGGTTAGCTGGGTGAAGGAAAAAAAAGAGTGCTTAGTTATGACACTATACCAGTCTAATGCTAGACTGAATAGGGACATGGGGAAGGTATGAATAAAGAGGGCATTATTGTAGGAAATAAAATAACATACATGCATAAATGACTTGAGGTGTTGTTGGGGATCTTCCTTCTCTAAAACTTAGAGAACTTGGGAAGTTTACATTGAGGAGGATATGGTCTCATAGGGATAGATGGGTGAATGGGTTAATTACATATTTAGCAATATGATAAGATGTTGTGAGCCCCCAAAATGGATGATTCTAAGGTATTCATTTTATCTATGAGCATCTTCATCAGATCTATTTGGGGTTGTACACCCAGAAGGCTATAAGGTGCATATTGTTGTTGTGGTTGGGTGACATATTGATAATTGGTAGGAAGTTGAGGAGTTTCCACATATTGATATGTGAACATAAGAGGTTAGGTGAATGGTATGTAGGGGTAGGTGGATGTAGGTGGTTGGGTAGTGGGTAGAGGTACATGCTCTTGTGGGTTAGGGATGTAACCTAGGTTTGGTGCAATGGGCACCTATTGGGTAAGAGTAGTAGTTATGTTGGTGATAAAATGAAGGGTAATGACCTTTGTACTGATTGGTGGTAAGGTAGAAGGTATAGGCACCACAAGGTTTTTAAGTGGGGTAGTGGTTAGTAGATTAGAGGTAGATAAAGGAAGGTTGGAAATGTTAGTGGTAAGTACTCCCATGGTAAGGGGAGTATAGGTGGCTAATGGTTGGGTTGTTACTAAGGTAGAAGAGTTATTGGTGGGGTTGGAAAGTATGAAGCTATTTGTAGGTTGGGCATGTTGGTTTTCCATAGTAGTATCAAAGGGATTATTGGTAGATGAAGAAGCTTGGGTAGTCAATGGCTGGGTGATTATTATGGTAATAGAATTGTTTCCCATAAGGTGGGAAGGCATGCCATAAGGTGGGTCCATAGGTGGAACTGAAGTATGTTAAGATAATGTTAAAGGACACATGATTACTATCTAAGAAGGTGACAACGTCTGCATCTCCTTGGGGAACTTCCCAAGGGAAGGAAGGACTTCTTGAAGGATGAGGAAAGTTTTCTAGTTTAGAGATGTACTCCATGGATGAGGAGGTAGAAGAAGATGATTAGTTTGGTGATGGGTTTTTTTTCTAGATCTTTTTGCTACTGATAAGTTATAACCATACAAGATAAGGGGGAGAGAATACACAAACAATCTCACCACTCAAACATAGAGAGAAGATAAGAAATAAGCAAGGAAAGTAATCACACACTAGAAAGTACGTTAGGTATTAAAGTTATTTTTAGTCTCTCTTTTGGCTTATGCCTTAAGCTTTCAATAAATTATGTGACTCCACTTAGGTGATAAAATAGGTACTAAAAAATAAATATATGGATGGTTTCAAGTTGTTCAAGGTCTCAGAAAGGATCTATATTGGAAATCAATACGTGACTTGGTATTAGGGCCTACCCCCTCACTTCACACACCACAATGATAAGGGTGTCAAGTGTTTAGCTAGTATATAAGAGTTTATACTCAACCAGAGAGTTGAGTAGGTTCTACCCTTGGTAATGACCTCCAAGTAAGATCATCAAGAAAGGGTAAGGTGACCACTATGTGATGAAATCCTAGTCAGGCCTTGTCAAGTTGTTTGATGTTTGATTGATGTAGGTAGTTTAGTTTAGTGTGTTTGATAGAAGTGATGCTATGATTGAATTACTTTTCTTTAATTTAAAATATGTGAGCTAAAATTACAAGTAATTAATGTATCTAGTTGATTTTAAACCCAAAAGAAATATCAATTTTGTTTATGATCATATAATAGGGATAAGAGCATATAGATGTAAACAAGAGAAACTCTAGTAGAGACTCAAGGTCCCATCAGGCATGCAAGAATGTTTTATTGAATTTTAACTTATATTTCAAGAAATGAAGAAGAAGAAACTAGATACAGG
This sequence comes from Torreya grandis, assembly GCA_037957365.1. Classification (NCBI taxonomy): domain Eukaryota; kingdom Viridiplantae; phylum Streptophyta; class Pinopsida; order Cupressales; family Taxaceae; genus Torreya; species Torreya grandis. The sequence continues at coordinate 176,569 of JARHVA010009862.1, forward strand.
TATGGTTGAAAAAACTTGTTTGGTTGTGTACATGTTGAATCAGATGATTATAAAACCTCCTCTTTGGCTTGAGAGGATGACTTGTAAATAAGATAATACTAAAGTAAATTGTTGGTTAGATAGATATCTGGGTGGATTACCTAGCACTAGATAGATCCTAGAAGTAATAACATCTTTAGGGGCTATCAATCCACATGTTTTAAATAATTAAAGTACTTGCATAAATAATCAAAAGCTACTAAAATTGAGTAAAATAAATGCTTGATAAAGAATTAGGTTAAAATGATTAATATATAAATAAACAAGTTAATACTAATGCTAAACATGTTAAGTGTGCTTCATAAAATAGGTTGGGGGTCTATAAATAGGTGGAAAAAAAGAAAATTAGATTTGGTTGAGGGTAAGTGGGTGAAAATAGCTTACTATTATTTTATACTATAGTGACCATTAGTGGTTGATGTAACTATTGGTAGTTGAGGTGACCATTGATGGTTGAGATAATCATCAGTGGTTGGACATACCATTAGTAGTTAGGGTGACCATCGATGGTTACTATGTATTAGGTCTAGGTTGATAAAGGTCAAATTTATGAGATCATAAAATGAAATTCAGAGAGATGGGTTTATGCTAGGTTGATTTTGAAAAGGAAACAAAGTAATTGAATAATGGAAAGCAAATACTTAGCTTTTTGATGGTTGGTTGTATGAATGGTTGAGGTGATTGACTTGTTGGTAGAGTTTGGCATGATTCTGATAGAGTAAAGATTCTTAGCTATTGGTTGAGGGGTGGCAACAAGTTAATTCTCTATCATGATGGTTGGATTGATGGATTACTAGAAGAACACCTATAAAAGAAGCTCTAGATGAAAAATTTATTAAATTCTTATATTGATCCCTTTTCACCTCTTACTCCTCTCTTCTTATAAGCAAGGAAGGAGAGGTGAAACAAGGGGTCCAAATTTCTATCTAATTTTAACTTCATCATGCATGTGATTTCACACAAATTAGACATTCTAGTAATATAAAATTAAGTCAAAGTGAAGGGTTAGTTGAGTTGGTTTAGATGGTGGAACTTGATTGTCAATGGTTAGAGTGACCATCAGTGGTTAAGGTGATCATCAATGGTTTAGGGCTAAGGTAAAGTTGGTGTAAAATGTGGGTTAAGTAATTAAGTCAAACTAACTTAGGTTAGGCATAGATCAGGGTTGAACAGTCTAGGTTAGGCCCAAGGGGTTCCTGAGGTGGTCTTGGGGAATTGTGGAATTTAGAATCATCATGTGTGAATTTTTGGTGTCTATAATGATTTCCACATTAATTCAATCTACAGTGATGAAAATTCACTAAAACTACACTATAGTTCTACACCCTAAGAAATAACAACTCTTATTAAATCTATTATGGGAACATTACAAAAGAAGTATGATCTCAAGTCTAGAAAGAATTCAATGGAGATTCAAACTAGAGATGATGATAGAGGGTATAATAATAGAACTAATAATAAATGATAAAACTAATAAATTAAAACTAAAAGTAATACTAAATAACTAGTTAAAAAATACACTAGATAAAGAAGATCCTACCTAGGGGTCAGATTGAAAATAAAGAATTTGCTATAACTAATGTTGCTAGGGATCCAAAATTATTAGAGATTAATATTAATTAGGTTAAATTTTATTATTCCTAAGTCTTTAAGAGTGTATAGGTTTTTTAATTATGTGAATTTTCAATTCAAATAAATCCATATTTTATGAGGTTTCACACCTATTTTATCATTTTTTAGGGAATTTGGGAGTTTCTTGCATAAGTTACTCACACAAACTTCCCATCACCTTTTGGAGAATAGGAACATTTGAAAAAAAATAAGGTTTTGTAAGGTCATGATGGGATTATTTATAACTCTATTTTACTTTCTGTAGCTCTATTTAAAGAGACCTCTCCTCATATCTTCTAATCTTGAAGCTCTCTCCTCTTCTTTATTCTTTTTGATTCTAAGCTTGTATTATGAGAATAGTTATTCACAAGCCTTCTTAACACAATTTATGTTGATGCCAATTGGTTTAAATGTAAGGTTATCCAAAAGTGGGATTTCTTCCATTTTTAGTCCCTCCAATCCACTTGTTTCATGTGGATAACCCAATTCATCTTTGGCTTCTTATATAAGCTTGTTCATCTCCAATGATAGACTGTGAGAGAGACTAATACCATTGATTTATTTACAATATTGAACCAAATCTTCCTTTGAATAGGGATAAACACAAGACAAATATTTTAGATGCATAACATGCATCTTCTTATTCTAATGTATCCAACTCATCAAGTTCATCTTTAGGCTGATTGCAAGATAATTATGATTCACCCTCCTAAGTAGGTAACTCATCTTTGATTTGAACATGTGCTACTAAGTTGATCAATATAACATATATTTATTCATTATTAGACTCATCATCATTTCTCTCAAGGATTATCCCTTGTATTATTTGTTAGTAACTCCCTAAAATTAATGTCACATAATTAGTATGAGTACTAAAAACACAACTAACTACTAAAATTATTAAAAACATCCTACTAATTAGATACTGAACTAACATAATTATATGCATTAATGGAATAAGCAAGGTCTTCATTCAATATAGGTAATTTCACTTGATATAACATCTAAGGTAATGTTAGGGGAAATGTGTCACTATAAGGCACAACTTAGCTAATGGGATGAATCATAAGAAATAATATTGAAGGTTTTTATGGATGAACATTTAATTGTCTTAACAAGTAGGAAAAATCAATACTTTACTCATGAAACATGGCTTGTTCTTCAATGGTGCAATCTAATTGATAAGTCAATGCCAAGGATGTGAGAGATAAATGAATCCTTAGAAAAAAAATAACATTAAGAGGAAGTAATGTTATGAGGTAGAATTATATGGTTACTGATTTAGTCTATAATAAAGGGTAATACCCATATACAATTAATGAAAGCATTGGCTAGAAACACTCATAGATTCTTTGGGTTCTTTATAAGATGTAAAAAACTTGTGGTATAGGGTAGCTAGATCAATGGGATATCTAAAGTGGATTAGGAAGAAACTTTAGATAACAACCATGTGGTTATCCACCCATATGGTAGTCCAATGTACTATTTATATGTATCCTTATCCAAAAAATAAGGGAAAAAGTAATAAGCCACATATTTTTACTAATACAAGTTTTAAAAATGGCATCATTAAATGCCTAAATCTATTATATACTATTAGAATCCCACCATGCATTTATTTTGGAAAAAATTAACTAGGATTCTTAGGTAGGTCATGAATGGGTCCTAGGATGTTTACTGGGCAACTACATCCACCTATCTAGGCTAAGGCCATGGGAATATATATGGAATGATGTAGAAGTGTTTTAGGTTTAAAATTTTCAAAAAAATGCTTTAGCTTCAGATTGGGCCCTCTTTCTAGAACCAAAACATGTTGATGTGGGTTTTGACATGCTAACTTAGGTAGGGGTTTTTAATCCTTTCCTCTCCTAGAATGATACTTGTGTGAGCAATTATCCCAAGGTCTTGATTACTAGGTCTTGGTACATAGGGTAACCTAGTCATCTCATTGTGACCATACCATATCAAGGGTCTTTAGTGTGCATTTTAGACAGATCAATATGCATTAAAAATTAAATAGCTTATGCTTATGGAAATATAAAAATCATTTAACTATGAATAAATACCTGATTCAAAATGAAAATGTCTATTTATTATAAGTTAAAAAATGCATAAATGAGCAATAGATAAGAGCATGTAATCAATAAAAACATTAAATTCAGACTCCAACTCAAAAACTAAACTAATCTAGACTAACAAAATGATAAAAAAGGAAAGAGAGAGAGAGGTAGGGAGAAAGAGAAAAAGAGAGCCCCATTTCTAATGTCAGTCATCCTAGTTCTATTGAGAAGATAAATCTTTGCATAACCAATCCTTAGTTGATCTAGACTTAGCACAACTCCAAGTGAGGATGGTGTAAGAGTCTATGGAATAAAGTAGCAAAGCCAAAGAGGAAAATAGGGTCACCATATGCATGCACAGACCAAGTTTATCACATGAAAAATATTTTAGATTAAATATGTTTCTATTAAAAATTATTTAGGATTCATAAAATACTCAATGAATTACAAATCAACTTACAAATAGCCTCAACTTAAAAACTATTCTATAAAGTAGGAAAAACATGAAAAAAAAGACTAGTCCACTACTCTAAATTTTAAGTGAAGAGGATACAACTAGGGATAATATCCTCTTATCCTAAAAATAATATCCTAAGCATAATGCTCTTAGTCCTACAAAATACTAACCCTTATTACATCAAAAATTCAATCTTATATAGGCACACAGGCCTGAGGAGTTCTAAATACAAAGCCAAATTAAAATTCAACTTCACCCACTAAAGGGTTAGTTATATTAATCATTAATGGGATTGGAAGAATGTGGTTGAGGGGGTGGATTGAGATATTTGACATACTAAAGGCATGACTAGAATTGGTGCAACTAAACAATGTCTCAATTGAATTCTAAAAATTGAAAGCAGTTGGGACTACATCATGACTTCTAGCTACACACATCTCTACACAATTGATTTATATGACTCTTTAAGGCTACTTTTATCTTTTATGATCTTCAAAATATCCCACTATGCATGCCATTCTAATTATTCCTATATTACTCATGACAAAGTTGGACTATGTTTTGATTTTGCAAATCAAATTAGATGTGCAGTCTATTCTAAATCTCTTGATAGTTTTAACGACCAAATAAAACATCAAATTTGGGATCATGCCTTAATTTTATGGTTGTGTAACTAATGCATCCTTTGTTTTGATGGGATGATACCACATGATTTCTCCTCTCTCATTGAATATGATATTAGTTTGTTTCTATAGGTCCCATTTTGACACTTGGCATACTTATCACTCTCTCAAGACTTTTGATGATTTTCATAGGTAGACAGGTCATCAGATTTAGGTTCATGATTTATTCATTGTACAATGAATGTATCCCTAGATCTAATAGGTTTACTACCATGTGGCCTCTCCTTGATCCTCCATTACTTGATTGAAGCTTTAAGTGCACAATGGCTATTATTTACACTATGAGGTGGGTTTTTGACATGTATCACAATCTTGCTTACCTAGGATTTGATAAACTATAAGGTTACATAGACCACCTTGGGTCTGTGGTGTAGTGACATCTCACTACATAGTGTCATCTCATTCACCCACTTGCACATGGCCTTGACATCATCACTAGGCCTACATAGACTACTTGAGGGATATGGAGTAGTAGGATGATGCCATGCAACATCATCTCACTAACCCGCTCTATTGAAGGCATTGCACTAGTATGAACACATCTAGTATAGAAAAATAATGAGATTATGCCATGTGGAATCATCCCACTAGCCCACTAACCCATATCATTACTAAAATCATTTCCCTACTAGGAAACTTTAAGTAAAATTGGTTAAATCTCAAAATATTTTTGAATAGGTTTAGGATTATCAAGAGAGTGACATGTGAAGACAGACAATTTTGTGAAATTAGATAAGTCTTGAAAGTCTTCTTAGATGGATATAAGATGTTGGGAGCTATGAAAGATCACCATGTGGCATCAAGATGCATACAAACACTGATAGGTAAATAGAAATAATCCCAATCAATAATCCAAATTTAAAAAATAATGGCTAAAAAATTCAAATAAAAATGTCTAAGGCAAAATTTGAAAAATGACAAAGTATAAAATGAATCTTTGAAAAAACTTAGACATTTCATTTGATTCAAAAGCTAATTTTGTTAGACTAAATAATAAAATGAAACCATATGAATTCTTAGTCATTTAGATTGAAATGAGAATCAAAATGGATCAAATTTATTAGGAAAATGAGAATATAAAACTCTAAAACAATTAGATAATTTGCATAAACCTAAGGCAAAATAGACTAAAAGGAAGTTATAAAATGTGTTTTGAAACACAAGAAAATAAATAAACTTAGTAGAATTATGTGAATTCAAATATTCAAGTTAAAGCATCCTAAGATGATACACATATATATATAGGTGGTTTTTGAGAAAACAGGGTGGAGCGATGGCTGCGAGCGGTGAAGCATTGGGCAGCCCATCGACAGGACCCAGGAAGGATGAATCTCTACCTGGGGTGCATTCTCTCAATAAAGAAACAACTTACATCAGTGAGTGCTCAAAGCTCAATAAGGTAAATGGGTGTTTATTGAGAAGGTAGGACAAACCTGTTCTAGTCATTCCCCCTGAGGCAATGCAAGACATGTTGAGTACCTCTCCTCTCATACACTAATTTGTAAGTTCCTGGGTATTTGAATCCCCTGGTGGCCTTAAAATCTAGGATTAATCATTTTTGGCATATAGAAGGGGACTTTGACATTATGTTGGCTGGAAACAGCTATTTTTTGGTTAATTTTTCCTCAGTATTGGACTATAATCAAGTTTTTGAGGGGGGCCCTTATTTCTACGATCGTGTGGGGATTTTTCTCAAACCCTGGCATGCGGGGTTTAATTCAACTGATGAACTTCCAGCCTGTGTACTGGTCTGGGTCCACTTTCCATGGCTTCCTTTGGAATTTTTAGTAGGAGGACATCCTTAGGCAGATAGCTGCCATGCTGGGAACACTGACAGCTATTGCTCATCAATCACTGGATAAAAAGGTAATTTATTATGCATGTGTGTGTGTTGACATTGATTTAAATAATCCTTTGCTAGATTCCATGGATATTTGTATGGGCTCCTCATCCTAGATTCAACAGATAGATTATGAATATATCCCTTTCTGTTGCCAAATTTGTCATGTATATGGGCATTTGCATCGCCAATGCCCTCAGGCTGCCAAAGATAGCAGGATAAACCCTGAATCTTTAGCACCAAATGTAGAAATTTCTAGAAAAGGAATTAGTAGACTGGTTCATTCTACCAATGCAAAAACTCAGTCAGACAGAGTTGTAAAAGGGAAAAATCCAGCAAACAATGAAAGCTTGGTGCAAGGATCAACTGATCAAACTAGCACTGGTATGGATGGGTTTACAATAGTAAGGCACCGTATGAAAGGAGGAGGCCAAAAATTTAGGAATGTTGATAGGCAAATGGACTTGGGATTTAACAAATTTGAGGCTCTGGATTGTATGGCCATTGAGGATGGCATTCCAGCTGAGGACTAGGGGGAAGCTCTAGAATTAGATAAGCATTTATCAGGCCCTATTGAGGATCAGGTTATGATGCCTCAACCAACTTTAGAGAGTTCTATGAGGCCGAATGAAGGATCACATGAAGCTACGAGTGTACATCATGATAAGGAAGTTAGATGGGCTGATTTTGTTAAGGAAGTTGATGCTGGCAAGAAAGATAAGGGCTCTTCTTCAGTGCTTGGTCTAATGCAGAGGACATTCAAGAAAGTTAACTCTTCCAATCCCTCCAAATCTAGGTGAAGGAAGGACTTAGATAAAATTAAACTTACAGGAGACTTACTGGTGGAATCAGGGGTTGTTAAAACCTTAGGTGAACACTTCCCTCAATTCACTCAATGATCATCTTATCATGGAATGTGAGGTTTTTGAATAGCTGCCCTAGACAAAAAGCTATTCATAGATTGGTGATGGATCATTCTCCGAATATTCTCTATATCTAGGAAACCAAGTTGTCAGTTGACTCGCTATTTGCTTGTATGCCAAATATATGGTTATTTGGCCAATATCAGGGTGTGGGTGTGCTGGGGAGCTCAAGGGGTTTAGTCATGCGGTGGGACCCACAGAAAATCTTGCCACTTCATTGGTTATCCTGCCTATCAGCTCTTTCTATGGTTGCCTCTTCTCTTGACACCGGGGAGCTAATTCTAGTCACAAATGTTTATGCACCTGTTGATATAGATAGACAACTTCAGCTTTGGGAACATATTTGATATGTTTGCAGTTGTCACCCATTCCTACCATGGATTGTTATGGGTGACTTTAACGTAGTGCTGAACTTGGAGGAGAAAAGAGACAAACTGACTCATCTAGGCCCCTCTTCTGATTGTCTTCACCAAAATGTTGAGTTACTGTGCCTCTCTGATGTTAGACCCTCAAATGGGATATTCACCTGGAACAATAGAAGAAATGGTAATGCTACCATCTCGGAACATTTGAATAGATTTTTTGTCTCTTGCTTTTGGAAGTCTAGTGCTTTCTCTCTCATCTCAAAAATCCTGGACTGGAAAGGATTTGACCATTGGCCCATTATGCTATCCATCAATCTTATTGAGGGGCCTAAAAAACCCCCCTTTAAGTTTCAGCTGATGTGGCTTTGTGAACCATCTCTTCATGACTGCATTGGCCAGTGGTGGAGATAGGGGGGCCCGGCTCATGGTACTATTATGTATTCTTTTCTCAAAAAACTTTAGTATGTTAACAAAAAGTTACAGATCTAGAATATAAATTATTTTGGGAACTTACATTACATGAGGAAGATGGCTCAAGATGAGTTAGATGTAGTTACTAGACAAATAAGAGACTGTGAGTTCTCGAAAGTGCTTCGTTTGGAGGAATCTAGAGCTGCTAACACCCTTGCTGAGTGGGAACTTTGGGAAGAAATTTATTGGAAGCAAAAGGCACATATTGATTGGCTTCAGGAAGGGGATAAGAATACATCCTTTTTCCATAAGTCTATTCAGGCACAGAGAAATTAGAATGTCATTTCTTCTCTTATTATTCAGGATGGGACACACTTAACCTCTTCCCAAGCTATTAGTGGGGAAGCTGTCTGGTTCTTTTCAGCCCTCTTTGCTGGCGATCCACTGCTAGCTGAAGGGGTTGAAAATACAGTCCTTTTTTGCATTCCCCCATTGGTGAGTGCGGAAATGAATGAATTTCTCATGAGGCCAATCGAAATGATAGAGGTTGAGAAGGTGGTGTTCAGCATGAAGAAAGGTAAAGCTCCTGGCCCGGACGGATTCCCAATTGATTTTTTTAGGACTTCTAGGGTATCATCAAGCAGGACCTGATGGAGGTCATACAGGAATATTACTCCAATAAAGAGATGCTTAGAGCTCTGAATGCTACATTTCTTATTATTATTCTGAAGGAGCAGACTTTTAAATTGGATGAGTATAGACCCATTGTGCTTTGTAATGTTTTCTATAAAATCATTACTAAGCTTATAGCGCAGAGGCTTAAAGATTTTCTTCCCAAACTTATCTTGGAGGAACAAGGGGGTTTTGTGGCTAGAAAGCAGATTTTGGATGGATTTGTTATAACTTCGAAAGCTATTCATTCTATGAGTACTTCTCAGGAGCGTGCCATGTTTATTAAGCTTGATCTTGCCAAAGCTTATGATAGAGTTAGCTAGAGATTTCTGCAAAAAGTTCTTTTAGCATTTGGTTTTAACCAGGATTGGATCCGATGGGTGTTGAGCTATGTCACGATGCCTTCTTTTTCGGTCCTTATCAATGGGACACATTCTGAGCTATTTGGGGCCTCGAGAGGTTTTCGTCAGGGGGATCCGCTGTCCCCATACCTATTTATCATTCTGGCTGAGGGTCTTGGGTGGCTATTCAAATATCATGTTTCTCATAATGCCTTGTAGGGATGGAGATGGGGGGATGGGATAACTACCCTAACCCATCTCCAATTTGTGGACAACACTATTTTGGTTGGGAGAGCTCGAATAAGAGAAGCGGTGGCTTTCTGACACACACTGGACAATTATTTGGCAGCTTTTGGACAAAAAATTAATGATCATAAGTACTATATTTTATTTTTCAACACTCCTAAGCTTATTCAGAGAAATATTTCTACCATTTTGAGGTTTCAGACTCAGATCCTTCTGGTTATTTATCTTGGTATTCCCATTGTGGTGGGAAGGCAGCCTAGACTTTTTTGGCAGAATGTTCTTGACAAGCTGAGGCAAAAAGTTAGTCATTGGACCCATAGATGGCTGTCTACTACGGGCCGAGTGACTCTTCTTCAATTGATTATCTAGGTTCTTCCCATTTATCACAGTATGGTGTAGGCTGCCCCAGCCTACTTCTTTAAGGATTTGATGCCCTTTCTAGACAATTTCTTTGGAGCAAAAATTTGTAGAATAACAAATGGAGCCTTATTAATTGGGCTACTATTTGTAGACCAAAGCAGGAAGGGGGCCTTAGCTTGCACTCTACTATTCTAGCCAGTCAAGCCCTTGCTACCAAGATTTATTGGAGATGGTGTTCCAATTATTCATCCCTTTGGGCCCGGATTTGGTCTGCTAAGTATTTCCCAGGTGTGGATCCTCATGTGATTTCCAGGCTCCCTCTTGAGGGTTGAGGATCAATGGTGTGGAGTAATCTCAAGCTTGGAGCTCAGCTGGTGAAACATAGCCTATTTTGGGCTTGTAATAGTGGGGTGGATGCCTTCTTCTAGAGAGATTCATGGGATGGAGAGCCACCACTCTTATCTTCACACCTGCATTTGCAGCCTTTAGGTACTTCTTTTCATTCGGCTGGGTGGCATACAGTGGCGCATTACAAAGAAGTTTTTAATATGGGAACTACTGTTGGTTACAGGTGGAAATATTATTTCAATTGGCTGCCCAGGGGCTCAGAAGAAGATAGGAGGGAATTAACTCAAATCCTTGCTTCTAGAGGATGTAGCTCCCTGCAAGGATGGGATGTCCTTATGTGGGGAGGGGATGATACTGGCCAATACTCTGTGTCTTTTGGATATTTGGCTTTGACTATGCAATCCTTTGGAGGAGGGCAATTTTTATGGGGGAAGAAAATTTGGAATCAGACCTCTTGGCCTAAGTGTAACTTTTTGCTCTGGCTGCTTACACACAATAGGTGTCTCACCTGGGATAATCTCTGCAAGCGGGGATTTCAGGGACCCTCTAGGTGCATTCTGTGTCACAGCAGTGACGAGACTAGAGCTCACATTTTTTTCTAGTGTACGTATGCTAAGCAGATGTGGCATTTGTGGTGGAATGCATGGGGTCTGCCCTGATGGCATGCTTCTTCTTTGGTGGATTTTTGGGGTCAATCTGGTCATGCTCCTTCAAAGAATTCCTTTTTAAAAAATGCATGGTTAGTTGGTCCCTCTTTTATATTATGGAACCTGTGGATCGAAAGGAATAGAAGGATATTTAGGGGTGCCCAGTTGGAGCTGCAAATTCTGTGGGCATAAGTTATATGTTCATTGCAAGAAACTTTGCATGTTAAGTGTGCAGGGGAGAATGTTACGGACCCTGAAGCCACGACCATTTGCACTCGGCTTGGGTTGGAGCTGAACTTGGGGTGTGCTGCTAGATCGAGCTACCATTCGGTGAGAGGTAACAGTTAGCATTTGCATCCTATGTGTAGAGCTGGATGCTGGACTCCTCATGTGGAAGGAGTCATTAAAATTAATACTGATGGCTCCTCATGGGGGAACCCAGGGGCTGTTGGCATCGGTGACATTGGTCGGGATAGCATTGGGAGTATTCAATTTCTCTTCTCAATTTATAAAGGATAGCATATAAATAACCTCATGGAAGCCATGGCCATCCTGGAGGTGGTGAAAGCTTGTTGTCAAAATGGCTGGTGTAACATTTTCTATGAATTGGACTTGTAAATAGTTATTAATTTGCTGAATCAAGGTAATCCTTATAAGGTGGACTGGCACCTAAATGTTGTTATTCAGTAGAGACTACAATTAAGTTCTTCCTTGTATTTGATTTCTTTCAAACACATTCCTCATGAGTGGAATGGTGTTGTGGATTGCCTTGCTAAATGGGCTTCAGAGAATGGACCTTCATGGAGTATTTCTGATCTTAAGATGCTTCCTAGGAGTTTACATCAGAAATTGGTTCAACTTGTGGACCAGGATAATGTGTTGTAACTATTGTTTTCTTCTCGATTTTAATAAATTTTTACCCCTCTTTTGGTTAAAGAAAAGAATCCTAAGATGTGAATTAGACTCAACACTTATGATGAACATTTAATTATTTAAACATAGTTAAAGTGATGAAGCATATTTAGATTTCAAATCTTCACATATAATAGAATAGACTCTTAGGAAGGTAGATTTTAAAAAAGAACCATAATGGACTCCTTTAATGTATAAAACTAGACTCCAAAGCAAAAAGAGGGTCCCCATTTTTAGACTAAAAATGGGGTATGTTGTGCAAACAACAATAAAATGATCAATTTTTTAATTTTATATATTTATATCTTAATATCAATATTTTTTTCACATTCAAAGTTTTATTAGATATTTACAAAATATAAATCTTTTTTATGTTTTAAACTTTGTGTCACTTTGTTTTAAATGAAAGAGGATTATTAAATTTTTGTGTTATCAAAACAAATATTTTTTTCAAACATTCTATGTGTTTCATTACTCAACAACAATATGTTTCATTATGACAAGATAATATATTGCTCAATCTAGAAAGAATTTACATTTATTATATTTTTTTCTAATCAAAATACCCTTTTTTTATTGGTATTAACTTTTGATCAGAGCTATGAACTAGTTTGGGACATAATTAGGGGCTCAAATCCCCAAGTGATCATCAACTACATATACCAGATATACTAACAATGGCCATAACTGGACCAAGAGTACCCACAATGGCCATAACTAACCTGAGAATACTAATGATGACCTCATCTAGCCTCATATAACTTAGTGAGATTTAAACTTGTGTGGGGTTTGAAACAACCAAGCCATTTTACCAACTCATCTATATCTCATTGGTTTAATCACAATAATCTTAAACATTGCATTTATTTTAATTATTTAAATCAAAGTTTGGCATTTTAGTGTGGATTTACTTTTAAAAGTTAATTTGACATGTGATATCTATTTTGTTAATAAATTAAATTAAAACTCAATTTTTTTTCAAATAACCAAATTAAAGTTGTTCTTGATAACATTATTATGAAACTAGTATTTTTTTCCAAACACAATCTTCTACAATTAGTGCAGTACTTTCCTTACAAGTTTTTTCTAACTTTGGAAAACATAGCTTGACCATTGTGCTCTTATCCCTCTCATTCACAATTTTGAGGGTATTGGTTTTCTTTTTTGATTTTTTAGTGCATGTGATATTTCATAACATAATGACTCAATTATTTCCCAAGTTCAAACTCACCTCCACTAATTACCATTTATGGAAATCACACATGAAATATATATTCACCATTAAATAATTATTATGCATTATAAATGGTAAAGAAACCAAACCCAATGCAAAATACACCACCATTGTTAAGACAAATGGAAATAAAAAAATGAAGAGGCATTAGGTTTGATTAACATGGCTATGAACCCATATTTTCATGTGAAAATTCATGGCTATTCTCTTTCATTCATTTCTTGGTCAAAACTTAAACTTGTTTATGATGTTGTGAATAAATCTCAAAAAATTCAAATTCAAGATCAACTTTCAGAATTGCAATATAATGATTTTAAAACTATGAATGAGTTTTTAACAAAATTTCATTCCTTGCATTTAAAATTATCTAGTTTAGGTGTTGAAATTTTATACTTGTATTTAATTCATACTATTGTGAAAAAGTGGTTACCTAGACCTTTTCAACAATTTATTATAATATTCTTTCACAACTTGTTATTCTTACATTAACTTCTTAGTTGATGTTTGATTTATTTTGTAATTTGTTACATCAAGAAGAATAAAGATTAATTCAATTTGATAGTTGAAAAAACACTTAACTTTATTTTATAGCTAAACACTAACACACTAATGATAAAGACAATTCTAAGTCTCACAATGCAAATGAAAAAAAATGACCAAAAGTCTAACTCAAAACCAAAGGAAAAATTAGAATGTAAGTATTGTAATAAATACAATCATGATAATTGAAATAATATTTTTTTTATTTTTTTAATTTCAAGTGCTCTAATAAAAATCTATGTAAAATAAAAAACTAAACCTTAGATGGGGTGTGGTGATGGTGGGTAAAATGATGATGTTTGTAGTCTTAGGGAGCTTAGGTGATGGTTGGTTACATGAGTAGAATGTAAGGTCAAAGGCAAAAAGAGAGGATCATATGTTATGGATATATAAGGTGTTACCAAGGTGGGAAGTAATGGGAGTAGATTAGGGGAGGGTGTAAATTTAGGGCTAGGTGGGGGAGTGGTGTTTCTTGGGAAGGCTATAATGAATAGTAACCTAGGGTTTATAGATTATAAGAACATTAAAAAATAATTTAATTTATGTGGAAAATTTTTAAAGGTCGTTATCATCCACTCAAACCTTCTTATCTCATTTTTATTTGGCCTTAGGTGTGATCTTTCGTGTCTCAAGGTTAATAGGGGTATAGTGGTAGAGGAAGTATCTGAGGTAAGTACAGAGGTAAGGATATTTTTTGATGGGAAGTTTTATCCTAGCTATGATATGATTTTATTTGGGGATATACCATTGATATTCTCTAATTCTACCCTATTATAGAAGTCAATAATAAAGATATTCTTACTGTGGAGTTTGGGTGTAGAACCCTTATTTTTACATGTTTGGGAAGACATCCTTCTTGCGAGGATGTTTTTCACTGGTCAAAAGTTATTTGGCCCAAATTTTTAGAGGTTTACCTTTATTTACTTCCTAATGGTTTTTTATTGATCACCTTTCATTCTGTGGAGGAATAGGAATTTTTATGGGATAATGGTCCCCAATTCATTGGGAAGTTGGGTGTGTTATGTGCCTTTGGCTGTCCTTTTTTGACCTAGCTAATATGGTGAGCTCAAAGGCTCTAGTCTATGTCATATTATATAATCTTACTTTGGCATTAAGAGATCCAAGGCTTCTTTAGTTGTTAGTTATGTATATTGGGGATTTTATCTATTTTGATAAGTACTCAGTAGCTCATCATAGATTTGTAAGGGTTTATGTCATGGTATATTTCTTGAAACCCATCCATTAATCCATTATGATTTAGTCATCCCATGGTTCTTAAATGAAATTTATTAATTTTTAAGGCTTACCCTTTAGATGCTTTAGTTGCAGTAAATTTGGACATAAAATGGTGGAATGTCTAAGGAAAATTTGTGTTGATTCTAGGTCCCCCCCACTTAAAGAACTGGGTGAAAAAGAATGGATGCCCCAACACTGTTCTTGTGGATAATTTATATAAACTTTCTTCCTCTAGTGGCCTTTCTCCAAATCTTGGAAATGAACCTTAGGATGACACTTCTAACCTGGTTAAGGATTATTCTCATAGACTTAGTCCCTCCTATCTAAAACTTGAGAAGGATCCTCCTTTGGTTTAGTCTTTAAGAATAAGCTTGGTGCTCTTGTATCACTATAGGGTTTGAAATCTACCTTATTAGATCCATTGCCTAAGGAGCTTCACCCTCAAGAGAATCTTGCCACCATATCTCATCAGGGGATCTAAGTGAACAACCTTGTGTAGCTTATCTCTAATATTAAGAAGGGGGATTATGTTTTATATAAAAAGTAAGGGGTGCCACCTTTGAACAAGTTGTCATAAAATTATAATAGTGGAGAAATAAGGCTTTAGAGTCTAGTTGTTATGCTCTCAAAGGAAGAAGGTGAATCATAGGGAGGTGGTTAAGAGGAGGATGAGGCCTATTTATAGGTTGATGAAACTTCACTTTTTGGATATAGAGAGGTTTTGTCTCTTGCTTAGTGGAACCATTTGATTTCAAAACCAAAATTTGGTAAACAAGGCATAAAAGGGAGAAAGATAATAGCAGAATGATTTTAGATGGAAACTTTGAGCTCCATCAATGGTGGTACTTAGTGGACTATGAAAGGCCTACTCTTTATTAAAGGAAGAAGGATGTTTATGGCTAGTAGTTAAGAGTTATTTTCATAGGGAGTTATTACTTTTTGTTGGGATGTATTTGTTTTTCTTCTTTTTTGGCGTCACTCCAGATTCCTTTCCAACAACCGATTTACTTATATTTTATGCTATGTGTGGTTGGATGTCTTATGTGTTTCTTTACTCTAATTTTCTTGATATTTTTGTCATATTGCATTATTTTTATCATTTTTTTTATCACTTTATTCTCTCATTTTCTAGGGACTAGGTCCCTTATTGTGTTTTATATTTGGTTGTTTCTCTAGCCAAAAGTGCTCATTAAGTAAAAAGTGAAAGACAATCATGATTAAGATCATTGTCATAAACAACAAGACATTAAAAATAGTAAGATAAAGGAAAAAATTATTGGTACTACTCTTTTCATAATTTGATATAGCACTTTTGCTAAGTATCTAACTTTTCCTTTATCTCTTTTAATTTCTTATTGTATTGTAAGTTTTTCATGTACAAATGCCCTTTTTTAGCAATTTTGTAAAGGTATAATGGTCTTTGTATAATATTTTATCAAATTTGTATATAAGTTTATTGTTATGGTTTGACTAACTTCCTTTTTCCCATACAATATTAAGCACTTTGTAAGTTATCTCATTGCTCTTGTTAGATCTAATTTTATTACATTGAATTTAGATCCTATATTATGGCATACTTGTTCTCTTCACTCAAAGATTTTGTGTTAGCCTTTATGTTTTTTAGGTTCTTGTGGATAATTTTTTCATCTCCTTTTGATTATTCATTGTTCTAATGTAGATTGACCATATTTATATCCCACAAGGATTCTTGGATATTTTTGATGATCACACCTCCACCTTTGAAATATTCTTGGAGACACCCACTTCTTTTTTCTCTTAAATTGTAATCATTTCATTTCTTCTCAAAGGTTATTCACATTAAGGGTTAGAATTATGTAATTAAAACTCCCTTCTTTGTTTGTATATATTTTCTCCACTCTTGTAACCCAAAATTTAGCTTAAGTACGAGTGATGGTGATTAATATTAATTGGGTTCACTTTTATTATTCCTAAGTCTTTAAGTGTGTGTAGGCTTTGTATTTATGTGAATTTTTAATTCACATAAATTTATATTTCATGAAGTGTCACACCTATTTTGTCCCTTTGTAGGGAATCTTGGAGTTACTTTTACAAGTAACCCCCGCCCCCCCCCCCCCCCCCCCCCCCCCCCACACACACACACACACACACTTGGCACACATTTTCCCTCACCTTTTGGGGAATATGAACATGTATCACACACTAAGAATGTGCTTTAAGGTCATGATATAATTATTTACAACTCACTCTTCCTTTCTATAGCTCTTTTTAAAGATCCATCTCCTCCTCTCTTCTACATTTAAATCCCTCTCCTCTTCCCTATTATTCATGATTCTAAGTTTGTATTGTGATAATAGTTGTTTGCAAGTCTATTCATATACACGTGGGTTTTTTTATAATTAGTTATATTTCTCACTTAAAAAATTTCATCCCACATTTTATGTATTATTTTTTTGTGAGATAATATTACTTAATTGTATGCATTCATTTTTTACTTTTTCAATGTTATTTATGATGATCTTAGCATAAGTCATTAAATATTGAACTTAGAAACAACCTCATAAAATAGGTAACATTACCAAGAATCTTCCCAACCTAATTTTGGTATTTTAAGTGAGTTAAAAAAGTTAAATTACCATCCATTTATATAATTTATATAAGAACCCATCATAAAAAAAGAAGTTCATCATGTGAGGCCCAATTTTCATAGTGTTATTTTTTAAACTTTTCATTATTTTTGTTATGTGAGGATGAGACATACTCTTTATATTATTTTATGCATGAGATAATTATTGTTATATTATGATGAAGATAGTGGAATTTATGTATGTGATACTATTAATTTTCTTACATGAGTATTATCTAGATGTTGATTGTAGATGATTTCAGTTGTTCATTGTGATGCTTATTGTATTATCTTGATAGTAAAACTAATAATTATTTAGCATGTGATTTGAGTATATGGATATTTGGATGTTATAAAATTGAAATTAACTCATGATGTTATTTAAATTTACTGATTTAAGATATTTTTACATATTTATTATGTATTTATTGACATTATTTTATATGTTTACATTTAGTTGCTTCAACTATCTAGGGTAATGCAATTTTTTGGGTGAAGCAACATGTAAGTGATAAGAGGCTAAGAAAGGGAACTGGGAATAAAAAATAATGGGTGCACCAATGAAATTAGTTAAGTAGTGTCCTACATCACACATTTAAATCTAAATTCTAATTCTAGTGTTACATTATAACTTACTTTGGAGCATTGGGTTTTAGAAACTTTGGCACTATTTTATAGACATTAAATCTGAATCATATATCATCTCAATTTTGTACACTTTGAAAATACCTACCATAACTATACTATTTAATAGAGCATTTAATGTCAAAGTGGGATAATTTAGACCCTTAGCATAATTTAGTTTATTATTAAATAATAATACTTTATTATTTATTAAAAATGAAGTGAAAACCTTGTGTAAATAAATAATAAAATATTGCGATTTATTAACCAATAAAATTAAATGATTTGAGAAGGATGGACCCATTGGTTAAAATGATCACCTCCCCTCGCATTTATTATAAATAGGGTTTTACCCCTATTATATTTTTCACTATGAACACACTCAGTAAATTTGATATTTGTGTGTGGAAAATATTTACAAAGGTTTTGTCAAGGCTTATGTGAAGAAGTGAGAAGGGAAGGTTTTGTATTGGGGTGCAGAGTTTCTTAATTTATTGAATATCATCTTCATGGGTTTTTTTACCTCTTGTATGTTTTACAACTTTAAATTTTTATGTAATATGTAAATTATGTGTGCTATTTTATATAATTTATTCATCTAGATATAATATATATTTCATATATATTTTATATTCTATTAATTTTATCATTATTTAGTCCTAAGACCTATATACTATTGAAATGCTTACATACACTATCTCTTTATGCCAAATCACTTATATCTTATTATAACCAATTTTATATTAATGAAACATGCATTATATCATGCTCAAAGTGATGTAAACCTACTTATCTTATATCTCTACAAGTTTGAGACCTATGCCTATTTTCCAGCTTCCTAGACACTTGCGTCCTAATTAGATGCCTATGTCGATACAAGTGTCATATTATGAAAAATGTATAGTGACCTAAGTTCATAATTTTTTTAAATGAAACGTATCCTTATTATTGTCCTAATTTATTTAATGTGATTCATTTACCTAAAGGATTGGTATATATACATGATCAATCTTCATTCATTTTGAACCTAACACATACCTAATAACTGAAAAGAAAAATTATAAAAAATACTAAATATATCATTCAAGTGAGCAAAGATTCAAGCATTCAAGTGTGTAAAGCTTTTATATTTTATCTTATTTTCATATAAATAATAGGGATAACATATCTACAGGTCTGAAGTATTAAAAGAGGAGCCCATGAGTCATATTTGACATGTTACAAGATAGGTTACTATTATACTTGATTTCCACATATTACATCCTTATGAGCACACAATCCAAAACATTAGGGGAGAGCTACATTAGTTTGAGGCTCTATTATAAGTAGTGGTTATGTAGGAAATACCCATTGATATAGGGGTATTTGAATTTATCTTGACACTATGAGCCCACTAACCATTTTTTCCATAGTCACTATGAAGATGAATAATTAAGGTTTTACTATTTGACAAGGAGAAACAACCCATGATTTAGATATAATCACACCAGCATAAAGGTAACATAGAACTCAAAATATCCCACATGGTCACATATAGATCTAGTGAGTATTTTATACTGCACACCTACATATAAGTCAGATAGAAGCATCAAATTAACCATCCAAGGCCAACACAATTATCTAAGGTAACATGGTGAAAATTTCTAGAATATGATGACTGATCTAGGGTATTGATCCAGTCTATTTCCAACCTATTCCATGTTAGATCTAAATGTACATAGTTTTCCATCTAAATACTCTTATCTTATATTTGTTACAATATTAATCACTAGTTGTACTTACTATTTTTAGCATATCTCAATATTTCAATTCAAAATATTATTTATCTAAGTTTATAAATTAATTAGCTTACTATAGATATATTTATCACCCTTGTGATTATTTATTTATATATTTTTAACCCTATACTATATTTAGGGATCTCAATTTAGGGTTAAACATTTGGTGACCTCAACCCCTAAGTCTTTGCAAACCAATCTTGATCTAGGCTTTCCAACCTCATAACGTTTTAGCTTATTGTGATGGATTTTCATATCTAAAATGTTACTCTAGGGTTTTACACTTATTTGGTTACAAGGGTTTCATGTGTATACACTTATTTTTTTTTTCATCCTTTATTGGTGAATTTTTACTTCTAAATAGGTCCATTTTAAAATTCTTCAGATGTATTTTCTACTTAGGTTAGTATACTTAAAAACCTCTTTTTTTTGCCAAAATTGGGTATGGATTTATTTAGTTTTTATAATTTACTATTTTTAGTTAATATTTACATACAAAGTGAATGATATAATTATTTTTAACTAATTTATGTGTTTCATAAAAAATAATGTTTTATTTAAAAACATCTTTTATATCTCTAAAATAAGTTCTTATTTTATCACAATTGTGGATCCTTTATTGGGAATATTCTAAGCTTTAGCTTGTGAAACATTCCAAATTATTTGGCATATTTATGATTCATGATAGATCAATTTTAAAATTAATGAGAGGGTTTTTATAAGTATGTTGATCTAGACAAAAATATCCTTTATTTCACTAAAATATTTTATGGATTTTGAAAATTATGTATTTTACTATTTTCAGTAAATATGGATCTATAGGCTGTACAATATACTTTTTTCCCCCTATTTTTATGGGTTTGTCTCATTTCCTATTTTCCAAAAATAAATAAATTATATTTTAAAAAAACTCAATCAATATTCTAAAATTGTTATATCTATATTGTATCAATTTGTAATAATAACATTTATATGTCTCTTATTTTTTATTCTCATATCAATTTTTAGAACATTTAAAATGGATAAAAAAGAACTTATTATTCCTCCTAACCCTAAGGAGGGTGATAGATACCATATCTCTAACTAGGTCCATGATATCACTCCTTCAATGGGTAAGGTATATAGTATATATATGCATGTTTAATTTGAAGCGCTTAAAGTTTGTGCTTGTGAATCCCTAAAAGATAAAATCATCCTTATGATAAAGTTAATATAAGAGTTGCAAAATAAAAATAAAAATACATCGATTCAAAGATCAAATTATTGAAAAATCAGATTCCATATTTCTAAAATCTAAAACATGCTAGTGTTAATCATGTATTTACATCTTTATCTAATAATGTTGTACCTAACAAGGTTTCACATCCAAATGAAAAGCTACAATAGAATACATCTAAAACAAGTGATTCAAAAATTTACCAAAAGTATATTAAGAGTCCAAATGAAATCCTAAGATAAATGATTTGAGATAAAGTTCTCAAATTACTACCTCCACATCCTATAAGGCAATCCAAATACTACTATGTATATAATAGATTGCATGGGCATCATATAGATTGTATTTTTACTTTAAAGAACAAAATTCAACGTCAAAAAGGTAGTGGTGATCATATAATTGAAATCACCACTAACATTATGATTACCTCTCCTAAACCACAAAAACCAAAACAAAAAATGTGGTTACCAAATAAAAATTCATAGATAAAATAGCTAAAAATATCAAACTTAGAGTAAGAAATAGTTAAAAAAGAAAACCCAGATCAATAAAAAGATACAAACATAACTCTCAATAATGATACTAAATTTTACAAAAAATATGGTTTTGGAAAGAAATATCTAGAAAACTTTGGTTTTCATGGTCAAGGATTTTTGAAAACATTTCCAAGGCATAACTCATTATTTCCACATATGATTAAAATGACTATCAAGGCTTGGGATATATTAGAAATACTAATGAAAATAATTCAAAGATACATTTTTCCAATGTAAAAGAGCAATAATCTACAAATGAAAATGAGGCATACAAGGAACAATTTCACAAAGAACAAGGATGCATCAAAAAGATAATGTAAAATGTGTGCCTTCTTATGAAGAAATTATGAATCATTCCTCAAACTATAAAATAATTGAGATATGAATAGATGGTAAGCAAGGTAAAAATATCATAGTTGATCCAAATTGTGAATTTAATATATGTACTTGTGAATTCTTTACATTTGAAGGATATAGCATGGAACACATGAATAAAACTACTACATCTGATTTATGTGTTGGATCTATCCAATGTAATGTCAAACTTGGATTAGAATCATGGTCAATTATACTAAATATTAGTCCATTTTTGACCAAATATAATTACAAACTCAAAAAACCATGGTTAAAATCAATAAAGGAAAATATCTCTCAATTAAAGACAACAAGTACAAACTTAGCAAAATAACATAATAAACTTTCTGATTTTGCTACACACACATATAACACATTTAGCTTAGTAAATTTTATTAATTTACCACTCCTTGAATATTATTTTCCTTTTTATGAGATCACATGATAGTATTTCATTTCTAAATGTTCTCAAAATACCAAAAAAATTAAAGAAAATAAAAAATTCAAAAATATTTTTAGTATTTACATGTTCTAATAGATCCTTGGCATCTATGTTGTTAGTTCCATGTTAGTGGATAAAAAATAATATATTTTTATATGCATATGTGTTTCTACATATTTTGAGTGTGATAAAGGTATACCCAAGCACATGATCTATGCACTTTTGTATGTTTGGCCTTCCCTCTACTCATGTCATATGGATAATGGGGGCATCTAATTCTTTGATCACACTACACCTAGGTTATATCATTATATGGTAATTTTCCATTATCATTATTGAGATTATATACTTACACACGTCTTTATCCATACTTATATATTTCATAGTGTAATTGATATCATATGTATTTAACATTTTTTGTTAACACATATCCAAAAGCTAGTATGTCATGTTTATGTTGGTTACTTATGTTCTATGATTTACATTTATGCACTTCCTCGAATGTCTTATATTTCATTAAATTATTTATTTTAGTATTTTAATATAATACATTATTTATGGCCCCTATGTCTATGTTTTCCTATTATGACCTTTACATATGTCATAGTTTGTTACTTATTGACATATATTGACATATAAATATGTCATTTATTGATTTATCAACATTTCACTAAGTCATGTCCCTAACATCATGAAAAATTTGAACATGCACATTGTTTTAAGTTTCCTTGGACCATTAGATTTTGATTGATCTTGTATGTGTGGTTGATTCTTTATAGAGATTGCACTGATACTATCTAGACATTATCATGAGTCACATCATTCATCTTACAACTTGATGTGATCACGTAGTATGTGCTTGATTTAATATCTACCTATACATGTTAATCCTATATGTTACATGATACATTAACAAATTAGATAGTTACCTTATCCTTTTGAGGTAAGGTGAATACCAATTTCTACTTATTCTTACCTAAAATGGGGGCACATAAATAGGGCCATGTCATAGAGACATGGATTCCACATTTTTCATAGTTTATAGATTCATATATATAGTGGGGGCATGTTATGGAAACATGTTCTCCATATTTGTCACAGTTCACAAATTTAGATATACATTGGGGGCATGTTATGGAAATAAGTTCCCTACACTTATACCAGATCTCAATTTCATATTTTAGTGGGTGTATATTTTGTAAAAATATTCTCCACACTTACACAATTGAAAATCGGACAAATTACATAGTTATATGATTTAGATACACATTTTTGGTAGAATTATATACATTGGTACCATTGTTATACCCATATTTTAACATGAGACATATATAAGGTGCACATGCTATATAAAGAACACCTAAATTATAAAATCAAAATTAGCTTTATATTTTAAAATACCTCTATGTACTTTAGCTCACCAGGTTGGACTATTATAGACCATTATTGAGCCCATTTACTACAATAATTAGTTAATTTTTGGTATTATTGAGGTGATTAAATCACTAAAAATTTCCAAGTTTATAGGTTTGAATTTTTTATATCATTCAACCTTACTAGATCTATTGTGTGGATTTACTTAGATCAACTCATGATCACCAAGTCATAAGTATGATTGAGTTTCATGGTTGAGCTAATTTCAATTGCCAGGTAGAAACTCACCATTTTTCCAAGGTTACAGGAAGGTTTTTCCTTTAACCTCTATAAATACACACTTCTAGATTTAGATTTTTATTAATATCAATTTAAATAGTTTTTAATGATACATATTTTCTAATCAAGTTTCTAAAAGGCAATGTAGTTGCATCAATCCATAGGTGTACTCCTTAACCTTATTCTTTCTATTTCAATCATTTCATTTATTTCAATTTCATATTATATGCATTGATTATATACTATAACATGCTATTAGTTATAGGTCATCCACTACAAAATCACTCAAGTGGGACTCATGTAAATTTAAGGGGTGTTATACATACCTAGGTGCACATTTCCCCCCTTTAAACTAGACATTTCATTACTAGATTAAATGGGGGGAAATGTAAACATTAAATATGAATGGTATAGTACCTAAGTCTTGTAAACTTATAAAATACCTACCATGGTTGTAACCTTTCATCCAAATACTTTCATGCTATTAAAAATATCACATACACTATCTCTCTATTCTAAATCACTTATCTCTTAGTTCAACTAGTGTTATTTAGATGACCCATACCTTCAATCATGCTTAGAGTGACATAAACATACTTATATTTTATCTCTAAAAGTTTAGGACATGTGACTATCTTATATCTTCCCAAACACTTGCATCTTAGTTAGATGCCTACATTGACACAAGTATCTTATTCCAACACAAGTGTCTAGTGCCATAAATTCATCAAAATTTTCAAGTGAAATGTATCCCTATGGTCAAGATAAGTACTTTATTATGAGGTATTTACCTAAATGACTATTATATATGCATGATAAATCCTCATTCATTTCAAACACAACATGAACCTAGCAACTCAAAGTAAACTTATCAATATCACTCAATCAAGAATTCGAGTGAGAAAATCTTCCCTACTTTCTCCTATTTTCATATCAATCATAGGGATACCATATCTAAAAGTTTGAATTACTAGAAGATAATCCTATGAGTACTATTTACCAAGCCACAAGATATGTCATTGTTGTACTTAATTTCTACTTATTTCACCCTTGTGCACACACAAACCAACCATTACGGGAGAACTACATTAGTTTCAGGACCTCTTTGGAATAATGGATATATAGGCAACACCCAATAATAGAGGGGTATTTTGGGTTAGTTCAAAACTATGATTCCACTAACCCATTTTTCCCACAGTCACTATGAAGATAAAAAAATATTTCTTTTATTTGACAAGGAGTGACAACCCATGATCCAAATCTAAGCACACCAGAGTGAAGGAAACACATAACCTTGAATATCTCAGGTGGTTACATCCAAATTAATTAGGTATTTTGTATTGGATACTTATATCTAAGTCAGACATAAGCATCAATTCAACCATCCAAGGTTGAGAAAAGTTTTTGAGGCTATAGGGTGTATATTTCTAGAACCTGATGACTAATCTAGGGCATTGATCAACCTATTCAAAACCAGATTTGATTGCACATAGTTAGCCAACTAAGAATTCTTATTTTCCAATTATTACAATTTCAATCAATAGGTGTTAATATTTTTAACATATCTCAGTATTTAAATTCATAATATTATTTATCTAAGTTTGCAAATTAATTGACATGTTATAGATCTATTTATCACCCTTTTACTTATTCATTTTTATATTAACTATATACTATATTGACCCATATCAATTTAGGGTTAAACATATTCATACCTCTTTTCCATACCTTAGAAGTCACTTTAATTTATATGAGATATTAATGGTGAACATGTAACCCAATTTAGGTGTTTCTTACCCAAAAACTTAGATGGAAAATTAGTGTTTTCTAGTTGTTTGTAGATACTAAAATCTGATTTCTATATAATCTTAGTTTTATATACTTGAAAAATAACTATCAAGGTTATAATCTTTAGTTATATACCTTATTATTTCCAAGAATATCACAATTTAATCTCAATATGCCTAATTACTAGTCTTATGGTTCAACCCTATCATTTATGATGACCTAGATCTCTTACACTATACAACAAGCTTTGTTGACCCCAAAAATTAGCTATGTCCAAGACTAACATAAACAAGCAAAGAATAGGAAAATATCAATGTTGATAGATAAAAATAAGTGAACACAATCCAAACCCATACCTGGCATATACACCTATGATAGACTGTCAGAGAGATGAGAACATGCTACCATAACTATGATGATAAGTACAACATGACATAATGACATGATCTAGACAAGTAGCCATAAGGACCCAAGAATTACAATGAGATTTATAGGGGAAAATGGTAGGAGCGTTGACTCACAAAATTTATTAAAAGTGAGTTATGAAAAAATGGTGGTGGATGGTGGGGTAGATGGCCTTGGGATAAGATGACATTAAAATAAAGAAATAGGTAGCTAATGCATAAATGAAAAGTGAGTTGCAACAAAAAGGAAGAGGCTAAGAGAAAGAAGATGAGAGAAATTTGGTTCTTGGCTAGAATAAGAGGAGAGATTGAATATGGGGACTTGAGGAAGATCAATGTTAAAATGAGCCTAAGGGAACAATATTGTAATCATATAGATTCTAAAGTATAAAATCTGATGTAATATTAAAGTTGATAAAAAAGTGTTATTAATTAAAGAAGCATATCTGAGCCCAAGGTCCAAATGTATAACTATGGAATACACTAGTAGGAACTATAATAAATTAAATATATGCCTTAGAGGCCCAAATATTTGGAATACACACAATGAACCTTATTGATTCTTTGACCTTATTCCATGATCTGAGCCCAACACTATACATAACTAACCCTAACCTAGCCAAACCCTTTTTTATCTAGGCCTTAGGTGAGTGCACCAGGGTTATTTTATTGTGTGATATGTTAGCATATGAGTTGAATTTTGGAGTTAAATATAGAATTTTAAATTAATATGATCTAATACTAACTAGACATGTGACATTTTTGGTTTTATTTATGGGATACGTTGCATTCTATTGCTATAAAGATTGGGTGAGGTTGGTCAGGAAGAAACAATTTTTTTTTGCCTAATCTTCCTCACATGAATAAATTGAGAGGAAGGTTGGTAGTGAGAATAACCTAACTAGATAAGTAGTGAAAAGGCACATCAACATGGAAAACATAAGTGGATATGAGTTTAAAAGGTGTAGGTATACTAAAAATCAGCAAAGGGTAATGGCCAAAGTGGATCCTAGATAGAGGATAGTAAGACTCTATAAATGCTATGAGGATCCATAGTGAATAATAAATACATGAGGAAGGATATTACACTAAGGTATTATGATTGACTGATGAGGAAATGAGTGACAAAAAATAAGAACAAGTTTTGGGAGAAGAGGCTAAGAGATCCCATCATGAGGATCAATATGAAGAAGTTACTGTGAGAATGTTAAGATCCCCCTAACCTAATACACATGCTCATATGAATTAATTTGAGTCAAAGAAGGATCACCAAGTTATCACATATGTATGAAACATAATATGATTCACCACATACATGTAGTAAGAGGCCTTATTAGAGAAACTAGTCCCATATCCACTCCTCAAACCAATAGATACATAGTTGGTACATCAAGTGGATACCATGCAGTTCAATATTCCACCTATGGGAGGGGGCATAGGACTTGGGATGAGTGGTTAAATTATAAATTAATTATGAAGATTTGGTGGATAAAAAATGGCCTAACACCTACCCAAATCCACCAGATAGATTGTTGCATGACCACCTATAGTAGCTAGTGAAGTAGTCCCACTAGCTTAGGGAGGATAAAGTTCAAGCATGCTTTTAGGTGGTGTGATAGTAATACCAGCCTCATATGTATAAATTACACACATAACTATCCATTAGATATACTAATGGTATGAACTTGATCTTACTTGGTTACCATATAATTGATATCATGATAGAACATGTACACAAATGTGAACTCATTTGGTAAGCAAAGGGAATTAACTTAACTAAGATGTTTTCACCACCACCTTGATGGATCGAGAACACACATGGTATATAAATTTAGACCCTACAAAAAGCATCATGGGTTACACTTTATTTAAGGATGTATTATTTAAATAATTTGACATCCCATAATTTGAGTCATATAATATTTAAATTCTCTTGGAAATTAAGCAAGAACCAGGTGGTGAGAGTGTTCACATATACGATGTCAAGTTTAAACCCTTAATATCTAAGATATATTATGAAATTAATCTTATGTAGAATTATAAATGATTTTTTTGGGGAATTATTTCCATTATTTATCATTTCATTATGATTAAGATGCTAAATAATCCACATGAAGTGTCAAAAATAACACTTTGAGTAGAGATTACTAGGAGTGAGGATACAACAGTTATCCCAAATATAGAGGATTCAATTGTGATAATAGAGTCATTATTAAATTAAATCCTAGTGAATCAAGTACATAACATGTTCCTTGGTTTGTAGTTTATTGATTATAATATGGAAGGGCATAACCAAAAAAATTCCCCATAAGAAGTATTCATGCCATGCACATCTCCTATGAATTTTTAAAAGATGGAAATGAGACATGTTACTTACCTATCCTACACTACGTGACTAAGACCAAAGAGTCTTGATAATTTAAGGTTTATGATTCATAAAACCATAACATAAATAAAGGATAAGGTTACCCCATGAAATAACATGGAAATAGAGGCCATGCTATAGGATGTGGTGAAAGTATATTTCCATAATGTTCTTACTAAACGTGTGGTTCACTAGACCACATATAATGTGATTGTCATAAGTATACCACTTGTGTGTATTTATATTGTGTACATAAGATGAAGGATTAATTGAACTTATATGTAACAAACACATAAAAATAAAAATTGATAGGAATTTTGGTGTTATTTGATGTGCGTAGAAATCATTTTCACACATGAGGATGAGGTAAAGGAATAGTGGACCCCACATCAAAGTGATACCAAACTAGGGTGTGAGCCTATAAAATAGGAAAATAATGCTAAACATTCTACACATTCCTAAAATTAATTATGAAAATAGAAGTGTTTCACTTATCTTTATGTGTGATCCAAGGGATATGAGTTGAACTCTAATTCACCTAGGAGATAGAGAGAGGCACTCAATAAAAACTATAGGCCTGAGAGCAAAACAAAAAAGGAATTTATAAAGATGATATTATTTATATAGTATTGGTAGATGGTCCCCATGTTGAATATACTTATTGATCAAAGTGATCATGAGTAGCCATAAGATGTTTAGGTTCCTGACTTATCATGAAAACACAAGGTAAATGTTGACCAAGGTACATGCTATGATTAGGAGTTGATTTCTTGATGATGAGATCAAAATTTAATTTATATATTACATTTTGATGGATATAAGGGTTAAAATTAACATCATCATAAAATAAATAGATCATAATATGGTAAGTGACCTATTATAGGCTTCTCCTCACATCCTAACTATGGCTAACAAAACCACAACTCAACCCCTTAGAATTTCATATAATATTGACATCAAGATCATAGATTTCAAGTTTAGAACTAAATTTAAAGTGATGAAGATCACAAAGGAAAAAAAAAACCCCTAAAATGTTTATAATTCCATGGTGTTATGTAAATAATGTGGATTTGTGCTTCAAGTAGTGGTATATGAGATTTGAGAATAGAAATGAGTGCATGGTGATCCCACTCACTATTAGTTAGGAGACCATACATGTTGAGCCTATAGCTACCAAAAATAACCACAAAACCATCCTTAATTTCATTAAGGTGTGATAAAGGACAAATGATGAGGATAAATAGGGATAAAATACCTCACATACATGAACTAGCTCCTCAAGTCAAGCTGGTGATCTATGGGTGCAATAACCCTATGAGACCAACTAGTGAAGATGTGGGGCCATACACTTGAACCCCATATTTTAATTTGCATGTGAAAATACATGAAAATATTACACACACACATTTAATAACCTAACCATATGGTGAAACATGTTACATTACAATAATATGAAGTCTTGCTCTCATACCAACCATTTACACTAGCCATTTAGAGCTAGTGTGTCATGATAGGACCAAAACATATTATGCATGTTTTAAATAAATGCATATGGTAAAAATAGATGGGACGGACTAATAAAATATCCATGGTGTGGATTTTTTTCACATTATGATTTTTTTATGGTAAGAATACACCCCATTCACAAACCCAGATCTAATCCCTATATCTCACAAGTGGGAACTTTTAGTCCACGAGATGAGTGAATGGTAGATCACATGCTAGTAATAAAATGACCCCACATGAGACTTTACTTGGGTAATATTATATAATATAATTTCACTCTTTTGGGAAAGTTTTAAAGCTCTCTCACTCTTGGATATAAAATGGTAACAACCCCAGGCTATGGGTATCATGTGATGGGGTTGAATCTCTAGAGAAGGCTAGTTCCTCTTGATGGATCACCTAAACTATTGATTCTGCTTGGAAAAGGGATAGGAGGGTTATAAGGGATGACTAAAAAATTAAACAAGGTGATGAAACAAACTTAAATATAGGTCAATTTTTCTTAAACTAACACTAAGGAAGCTCAAAGATAACCCTCACACAATCTCTCAACCTAGTCATTTTACATCATTATTTCTAAACCTAGGCCCACTAGACAAGAGATGAAGTATGGAGGAGTATAAAACTCACATTATACCATCATCAGTGATAAAAAAAGCACAAGTTTAAACTTTCAACAATGGTGGAATACCTACAAAGAGGTAATAAAGAAGGACAATCACCAAAGAAGAACACCTCCCCACAAAGCAATCATTTATAAACTAACCATATCACTAGTTGAAAGCAAAGAGATAGGTAAATTAAGTTGTTTTATTTCTTAAATAGGTTGTTATTAAAAAAATGGGTAAGGATACACCATACCAAAATGAGGAGCATGTTTATAATGAAGATAACAAGTCTCTTAAATAGAATAAAGAGGAGAAGAGAGGAGTAAGAAGCTCTCAAAATTTCATTAAATGTCACTCAAACACCTTTGATGGAGTATAAAAAAACATTATTATTAATTAATAACTAATAATCTCTCATCAAATTAACCTCCAAAGGTCAAAAGGGTCTCCAAGCCTTTTCATTGGCCTAGAAAATCACTAGAAGACAGTTTTTTTTGAGGATGATGATGTCACATTCCACTTTCTTAGAGAAAAGTATTAAAAGACTAGAAACCAAATTTAGTGCTACAAATTGCTCCTCAAATCTCCTCAAGTCCTTATAAATTTCCTCCACTTTCTTATTATGCCCCATTTCCACTTGGGCTTATAGAACCACTTGATAACATGATTAGTTGTCTTGACATTTGATGTTTGACTAACCTTGAGGGTTAGTTCAAATGATTCAAAGACCATAAAGTAACATGAGTCTATTTTCACTTTAAAAAAAGATTTTTCTATTCATACACTTGAAAATGGAATGCCATGGAACTTGTAATTACCCTTTTGAACCTGCACCTTGATCATTAGAGACCCCTTGAGATCCTAGGCCACCATGAGAGTCTTCACCCTTAAGCTTTCCAATACCACTAAAATATTGATTATGACCTTAAAAGGTATTTTATATTCCATATGATGCTTACTTGATGATTTATGGTCTTGAAAAGACCTGGTTCTTCATGACTCCATTAATGGAGGTCAATTGTGTTGAAAACCTTCAAAACTTGCAATGTTAACCATTTTGGGCCTCAAGATAGCCCACATATGCCAAATTTATTTGAAAAATGGGTCCAAAAGGTTCTCAGGGGATTTTATAAATGTTTTTAGATGTTTCTAGGACCACTGTATGGGAATTTAGGAGGTTTCAATAGGGTTTAGGCAAAATTGGTATTTTGAGAGGGGCAAGCAAGCTAAAACCCACAATTAGCTTTGATGATGGTTCTCTAATTTTGAGGGTGAACTAGGTAAATTGAGATATTTTTATGGATTAAACTTAATAAAAAAAATATCATCCAAATTTTATGTCCTAAATCTTTCCCACATGTGAGAAACATTCAAAACAATTTGGCTTTTTGGGTGGCAAAAAGGCAATTTAAAGGTTTGAGACTGGGCAAGCTTCTTAAAGATTAGTCATAAAATCAAGGGTATTCATGGCTAGATAAATGAATGGAATGCTAATATAAAAAAACTAAATCAACCTTAAATAACTTGTTATCCTCTCATGTAACTTCTATGACACGTGCCAAGCAAGTGAAACTTGACCTTTGAGCTCCAAGATTACACTTGGCTGAGAGAGAGAGAAAAACATGCCAAAAACCAAAATTAGACCTAAAATGGATTTTAAAATATAATTGGATGATTAGAAAATGTAATTAATGTTATAAATGAATGGAAAATGCTTTTAAACACTTGAAAAAGATAAAAACTAGGATTATTTGGGTGAGGTATACCATTATTTTTTGACCATTATCATTTATTTTATCAATATGGATCTCCTTGAAGTAGCCTAAGAAGGTCTGCCACCCTCTAGGCCTAGGTATATCTCAAGGAGTCTTTTGCTAGTTTGAGCCACTTGAGGCCTTTCCCACCTATTATAGCATGTTGAGATCATGATAATGGATCTATTTAAAACTAATTATCACTCTTCACTCCATAAATTCTCCATTTGACCCCTGTAACCTTCATTTTTAGACCTAGTTTTGAGCAAGGACTCCATTAATGGAGATATGAGAGCTTGATTTTTTCCTTTAATAACCCTCTTATGTTATTATTTGGACCATAATAACATTTTATAAGGTTTATTATAAATTTATAATCTATTATATTATTAATACACCATATCAATCCATAATATCATGTTGAGAAAACTCAAAACATGCATCAAGGACTAAAAATTGCCACAATGCTCCTTGGCCAAGAGAGAGAGGAAAATGAGCTAAAAGAGTGAAAAATTGTGGTTCATTTATAAAATTGGTTTATTAAAGTATTTAAAACCTTTAATTTATGTTTATACTATATTTAAAATCATTATTTTCATCCAAAACATCTATTTTCTTCTTGAGCTCTGTACTAGCTCTCTCATGCTTACGAGAAACAAGAAAACTAAGAAGTGAGAAAAGGCCATATATTTATATATATGGGGTCTAAATACCTAATTAATGTTTAATTTGGAAATTTAATAACTCTTAACACTTTTAAAATCATTTTTTTATCATTAAATCAAACAAAACCTCTAAAAACACTAATTTAGGCTTGCTACACACTAAAAAATTGTGAACTGCAAGACATAGAGAGCAAGAAATAGGTGTATCTTGAGATTTATAAGGTATAAAGACCTAATTTTTTTTTAAACCTAGGAATACCCATAAAAATTATATAATCGTTATATTATTTCATTCAATCCCTTAAGTTCCTAAAAAATGCTTTTTTTGGCTGTCTACATTTGCATATCAAAACCCTAAATTTGGCCAACTTGCACTTTTTCACTTTTTACCCCTAAAATTTGAATATGATAAATCTCAACATATTTTTGAAGAATTAAAATAACCATATCATGACTCAAAAATCCTAAAATTAGGTTTAAACCATTTTTCATACCTTATAGCCCTTCGAGAAGCTTGCCTAGCTCCATGTTCTCCTCAACAGACAAACATAGGAGTATGACAAAAAAATTGGTACTTACACTATTAGTGTGACCAAAAAAATATGATATATATATATATATATATAAACAATAATTATCACCAAATTTTCCAAATTTTATAACTTGATTTTACCTTTAGATGCTCAAAAACTCATTTTCCCTAAGAGTACCTAGTTGGCTGCCTAGTTTTTCATGCTTCTTGGGTTCATGACTGGGCTTGTATTATTTCACCTCGTCATAATGGAATGAGAGTGATGAAAATGAATTTATGATGTTATATAAGAATTATCACATGATCCTTTCCCTTATCCACCCTTTCAAATCATTAATAAGTCTCCATGGCACCTTTGCTCCACTTTTTTATAGACGTTTATGCTTGACTATTCAGGGTTGCTTAATTTATTTAAAAAATTGAGATATAGGTGGTGATTGGATTGGGTTTTAGATTTAAATGAGAGGGAAAATATGTTGAATACATTGGATAGGTTTTAATAAACTCCTTTGTCATGTGATACACTTTCTACTTGAAGGCACTTCTTCTAACCCATTTTGACTTACATAGTCCATACATAATTCTGCCAAGTAAACAACCTTAATCCAAATGAAGTGAAGTATACCTTTTTAAAGATATTTTACAATTTTAAAACCAATTCTTTTATTAGTTTTATATATTTTAATTTATTTCATCTTGGTCACAAACACTTAATTCTATCCTCTTGCAAAAAACCTTGAATCTAACTTCAACCTAATACCATTATTTTAAGCCAAATAGAGGATGGTTTTAGGTGTTGATTTTTCAAGGTGGATGACTGAGTCATTATACATACCTTTATCCTCATGAATTGATACACTCTTTACTCCATTTAAAGATATTATTCAAACATAGATGAACTTCATTTATCCTCAAAGCATAACAGTAGTCATCTTAACAACCTTTATGTACCAAGATTGCATACCTTACAAACCTACTGTAAGTGTTGATCTTAAATAAAACCTATCTGAGTTTGGTTTCTATTCATTACCCGTTGATATTTTTTTATAGTCATCACCGATCAAACTATCCTCTCATCAATAATTTCTCCATATTCTTGAGAATATTATTTTCCTCTAATATAACCTAATTATCTTGTTAGAGGTACAAGATGATAGAGAGGGTGGGGATTGAATTAGTCCACCAATTTCTCCTTTAAATCCAATTATCATTCATTCATTATCATTCATGAATCATCACAACAAAGTATAAGCACTTAGACTAGCAACAAAATAAGGATATCACATATAAAGCATGAACATGAGAAACACACCACAACACATCATTTATGTGGGAAACCCTCATGGGGGATAAAACCCATTGTCACACCCTTTAGACTACTATCATATAAATAATGAAAAAATATTTAGTCAAGCACCAACTTGACAAGGAACACCAAACCCTAATAATGGACAAGCACCCACTTTCCTTATATTTTTATCACCCACACAACACCTATGAAACTAATATCCACATTTGATCTGATGTATCATACAAATAATTATGGACATATCTTTCTCTAACACCTTCCAACCTACCTCTCTACCTCATACAATCCTCTTCTTCTTCTACATCACTCAAATAGACAAATAGGCCTATCTAGCCTTGAAACAAGCAATCCAATAACTCACCACCTACACATACACACTATCAAACCTTTACATAATGTTCAATAGGATATTATAATGGTTTACATGGTCTCTCAAACCTCTATAAATAATTCTTATATTCACTTCACTCCTCCATAGTCTTCCTCGCACAAATAGGCCTAATTAGCCTTAATTTTATACTTGACATTAGCTCAAACCCTCACTCACTCAGAAAAATACCTTATAAACTCTTTTATCATTACAAAATATCAATTACAACACATTTCATACAATTTACATCCAATCAATAGGTCATCCATACTTCAAAATGGCACAACCATCTCACTAGGCTTAAGTAATTATCCCTCACTAAAGACACACATTACATTAAGATCCTTTACAACATTAATAACCTTTGTTTAATGAGATAAAAATTTTAGACACATAAATAGGTCTTATAGACCTTTTCCATGCATTTCAATACATATACCACTCACTCACCTTGTGAAGACACCAATATGCCTTATATCCTCATTAGGTCTCATGGAGACCTAATACAAATAAGATTATCTTTCTCTCACATAACAAAGTCTTAATGAATAATTTTAATAGATATAAACACCCTTATAAAATGATAAATAAACTCACCTATGTTATTCATACCACACATAACATTTTTTCAATCTTTGTAAGCCATTATGGCTCAAACGATTACAAGACACTTTCTAGATCAACACATAGTAAGGCAAGTCTATGAGACCTCATATACTATGATAAAAATTTAATCACACTTTTGTCTCCTTCGTGATATTAAAAATATGAAAATAAAAACATGAACTGATGCAATACATGACATTTAGTTTATTCTACTTCTCACCAAGACATCTTCATCCTCATTATAAGGAACATAAGTAACTTTACCAACTCCAACTCTATCTTCATGCAAACTCAGAAGGAGACACTCATAAATTAATATCACCTTTAGACTACTTGAGAACATATTCATGAAAATATCAACATGTCAATACATCCTCTAAGACCTTATGATTTCACCAAGATAATAATAAAACATCTCAAACCATGACCAAGCCTTGAAGAACACTAAAACAACCATATTTCAAGATTACTTAGCATCTTGTCAAGATACATGATAATGAGCATTTCCAAAATATTAATAACACTTATAGGGCACATACACCATGTTTATTATTATTTTAATCATGTCTAGACCTTTAAAAATAAGATCAACAACTCTCTACCATCAAATACATTGGTCTCAAAGACCAATCTATAACTCTTACACCCCTGTTCTAACTTTGCCTTCTAGGACACCATCTTGAGCTTGAATCATGCATTACAAGTATGAATACCATTGTAGGAACATTGCACAAATTCCACCAAACTATCATAGAGATTCATAAACCAAATGAAATTCATTTACATCAATAAAACTTACCTTAGGGTTTGTTAACATCAAACCCCAATTATCATAGTCCTTCATGTCTTAGGTTTGACCTTCACATATAAAAACACATTGATCATGAAAGATGCATCTAAAATAGCTACTAGACATTAGGAACATATTCATTCACTTTTAACAATAAATTATAGTGATAAAAATTACTAAAAAAATCATCATGTCACTCAAGACTATCATTTTAATAAACCTTTAAAATATAGTCACCTTTCAAGGAGCTTTTCTTGCCCAAATGAACACATTAAGATCTCTCTCAAATCTATATTAGTACTATGATACAATTTTAGGCATAATAAAATTATTAAAACATCAAAACTAGATCATTAGATGATTTATAATCCTCTTTTTCTCAAATTGGGTTCACCATTTCAAACATAAACTACTATAATCAACTTTGAACTATATTAATTTCACTTTTATAGATGGTTAAACCTTCTAATCACTTTGGGGTTATTTTAAATATATTCCTCTTCAATTTTTATTCTTACCTCAGCTTGATATGACTTCATCCATGGATTTTACAAGCCATTCTTTTCAAAATGGTTTCATGTATGAAATTTGAATTTTCAAATTCCAAAAGTCATATTTTAATACAAAATTAGCTAAGTATGGAAACAAGGAAATATGCCTAGGACACCAAATTTTCATTTGCATATATTTTGATATAAATCAATTCAAGACCTAAAACTTAGACCACATGATATCCTCTCATAGGGTAATCCATCCATATATCAAACTACTCCTGATACCTTCACACATGTGAATGCTGATCTCATCAATATACATACTCAGCTTGATTTGACAAGTGAACAAGGATAAAATTGGTAACCACACAAACACTCTAAAGTTTTATTATCACCTCTATAAGTACAACAAACATTCTTGAAACATCATATGGCCTTCACAATAGGAACACAACATTATCTATCATCCTAAGACCTGTTCATAAGACAAACATAATTTAAGAAACAAGAATAAGACTAATCACTTTATCATTAATGCACTATGCACCATGACCACCTTGACATCAATGACAACCATATGCCAACAATATCCCCATTTTCATTGGGGCAAACCACTCTTATAATGCTTCTTAAACTAATCTTTCTTCTCCATCATTTTGATGTTTCTCCCCATTTGACATTAAAGATAAAGGGTCTCTTTCCAACTATCCCACTTGATCCTTGGACTTGATATGCATTATTTGAATCAATACATCCTCAAACCTACTTATTGAATATCTTAAAGCATATCACATGCTCCCCCTATCATATGGAAACCTTAGACCACTTGTCCTTGACAAAACTAATCATTCTCTTGATCCAAAAACCAAACTTATGAAGACCTTCTCATAATTAATTAAACTACAAGTTGTCTTCTCACTCGCCATAGAATCAAACAAATTTAAATAAATATACCTTTAGCTAAGCTAATACAGTTGGATTGATGAATCAAACTAAACAACACAAACTCACAAAACTAAATCATCTCACTTATGCTTCCCCTTAGAATAAGACCATCTAAACAAGCAAGAGCTAAAACTTAACTAATTTCTCATAAGAGTCATGCTCAAACCACTCATATAGCTCAAAAGACCTAATTTAGCTCCCCCTAACTCAATACTCCATCTTATTCTATAGCACACCAACTAAAGCCAAAACCAACTGATATAAAATAGGAATAAGCACAAATTGACACAAGATTTACTTACCATGATTGAAGACACCTTCACCCTTGCATAAAATGCTACAAGATGACCAACTCTCTTTATGACAAGCTCTAATCTTCTAAGGCCCACATAAACATCTTGAAATTTCATCAACCCTTTAGAAAACATGTCTCCAATACTACTCTTCACCTTACACAAAATAATGCTCCAAGAAAATTAAGAACACTTCTTTAGGTACTAGAGTACCCAACCAAGACTTCATCACTTTAGGCACATCTTACTTCTTTCACAACTAATACACAACTTGATTTTTTAACTCTCCTTGTATTCAAACCTTTTTGTCAAGAAACATCTAAAACCCTACCATGCTTCCTCTTTTTGAAAGTTTATCCTTGAAGACTACAAGAGACACCCCATATAAAGGGATTATAACAACATGAATTCTTGAGATTACCATATCTCCATCTGCTTGTAGAGCTGAACACACTTTACCATCCTTCTAGGTCCAATGGAAACATTGAATTTGACTTTCTTATCATCTCTCTTCCTCTCTTTAGCTGAATGATCAACATATGATGATAACACATGTTGTTAGCATACCTCCTCAACTAAATCAATCATATTACTATCCAAAGAAATATCACAAAAAATAGACACTAGATGTTTTTGATATAAGACTTGCTCAACTACAATAGGAGTTTCACTTTGACTAATCAGTAACTTAGAACTAGAATATACTATTTATTCAACCATACATAGCAACAAGTGTTCCTTACATACCTTAAAATTTTATTCTTATTCCACCTTGATAATAAATTCTTCTTGGTTCACTATCCCAATGTGACTAGATGTCACTTTCTTGTCTTCCCTTTTTGAGATTACTGTCTTTGATTTTGATATATCATCAATAGATATAAGTATAACATACTCTTGTTGTATTTCAATATATGAACCTTTAACAACTTTTATCACATCATCCTGACTATCATGATGAGTAAAAACCACTTTTTGTCTCCATTCCTTTATTTGTATCTTCACATGCAATCCAGGAGCTCTATAGGACTTGTTACATCCTAACATCATACTGGGACATACTCTAGCAAAGTGACCAACTTTATCATAGATGAAATAGATAGAATTGCTCATACCTTTTGTGTGATGATGAATTTGATCCCCTTTTATCATCCAAAATAATTTAAATTATTGCTCATTCCATGAGCCCACTCTACAAAACCTTTACCTATGACCAAATCTATGATGCACATAATAATGACCATTAAAAGAATGGTGCTGGGATGCCTGATGGATCTTTTCTTATTGATTTCATGTTTTAAATATTGATAGGTTCCATATTATTATGTTCTTATTTGGGTATCACCTTAATTTATTTAATGAGCTTTAGCTTGACATTGGCTTGTTCAACCTTTATTTTCAGGGAAATCACCTTAGATTTTAACAAGGAACATTCTTCTTCTCTTGAACTCAGAAATGCACTTATAGCCCTTAACTGATACTCAAGAATTTTATTATTATATTCATCCTCTTTGGACTTATTAGTCATGTCTCTCTTCATGTAATTTATATTCTCCTCAAGATATATAATCACTAATTTCAACTCTTGATTCTCTTTCCTTGATTACTTCATGTTAACTATATTTTTCTCATTCTTATTGACTTGAAATACATCTTCATCTTCTCTTGATATTAGACTTGCCTTCAAGGATTATAGCTTATTATTGATCTTGATGCACTCATCCTTACTATATTTAAGTCTTGAGGCCATGAGCTTATTCTGAGCTTCTTCTTGATCATACTCCCTCATGTTACCTCTGTACTCATCAAAAAATTCCTTGTAATGATTGCACTTTTATTCAATTGATATTAGATATGCATAAGAAACCACTAGTTTATATTTTATAACCTTATCATCCTCTTTTACATCTTTATTCAAAGTATATACTTATTCTTCAA
Source organism: Torreya grandis (assembly GCA_037957365.1). NCBI lineage: Eukaryota > Viridiplantae > Streptophyta > Pinopsida > Cupressales > Taxaceae > Torreya > Torreya grandis. The sequence continues at coordinate 217,069 of JARHVA010009862.1, forward strand.
TTGCCTTGATCATAACCTTCAACTCTTGATTGTTTCTCTTCAATAGCTTAGAAATCTTGCTTCATAAAACCACCTTGAAGCTATCAAGCCTTAAAAAAAGGACATAATATGATACAAATTATTATAAGTACAATATTATTGAGAGGGGGGTGAATTATTCAACCAATCCTTCCTTTCAATCCAATTATCATTCATGAATAATCACAACAAATCATAGGCACTTAGATTAGCAACAAAACAAGGAGATCACATATAAATAATGAAAATGAGAAACACACCATAACACATCATCTATTTGAGAAACACTCATGGGGGATAAAAACCACTATCACACCCTTTGGACTACTCTCTTATAAATAATTGAAAAATATTTAGTCAAGCACTAAATTGACAAGGGGCACCAACCTGAAAGGATGGATAAACACCCACTTACCCTAGATGTTGAGCACCCACACAAAACCTATGAAAATAATATTCACATTTTATTTGATGTATTATACATATGGTGATTGATATATCTTGATATTACACCTACCAACCTACCTCTCTACCTCATATAAGCCTCTTCCTCTTTTATATCACTCAACTAGACAAATAAACATATCTAGCCTTGAAACAAGCAATATAATAACTCACCACATACACACACATAATGTAATACCTTTACCTCATATTTAAAAATAAATTATAATGGTTTTCATGGGCTCTCATTCTTCTATAAATCCTTCTTCTTTTCACTTCACTCCTCCATAGTCTTCCTTACATAAATAAGCCTAATTAGCCTAGATTTTATACTTGACATTATTTCAAACCCTTACTCAGTTATCCAAACACCTTGTACACTATTTTATGATTAAAATATATCAATTATAACACATTTAATACAAGTTAAATCTAATCAATAGGTCATTCATACTTTAAAATGGTGCAACCATCTCACTAGGTTTAAGTAATTATCCCTCACTTAAGACACACGTTACATTAAGATACTTTACAAAAAAATATACTTTTTTAAATGAGAGAAACTATTTATACCCATAAATAGGCATTATATAACTTCTCCATGTATTTAAATCTATATACCACTCGTTCACCTTATGAAGACACCAATAGGCCTTATACCCTCATTAGGTCTCATGGAGACCTAATACAAATAGGACTATATTTCTCTTGCTTAACAAAGTCTTAATGAAAATTTTTAATAGATGTAAACACCCTTAAAAAATAAAAAATAAAATCACCTATGTTATTCATACCCACACATAACTTCTCTTCAATATTCATAAGCCATTATGGCTCAAATAATTACAAGACACTTTCTCGATCAACACATAGTCAAACAAGTCTATGAAACCTCATATACTGTGACAAACCTTTGATCACACTTTTATCTCCTTCATGATATTAAAAATTTTAAAATAAAAACATTAAATCATGAAATACATGAACCTTTTTTAATTATACTTCTCACTAAAACATCTTCATCTTCATGATAAGGAATATAAGCAACTTTGCCAACTCCAACTCTGTCTTCATGCAAACTCAAAATGAGACACTCAAAACTTGATATCACCTTTAAAATAATTGAGAAAATTTTCATGTAAATATAAACATGTCAATACATCATCTAAAACCTTATTAGGTCACCAATACAACAATAAAACATCTCAAACCATGACCAAGCCTTGGAGAATAATAAAACAACCATATTTTAAGATTACTTATCATCTTGTCAATCTACATGATAATGAACATTTATAGAATATTTAGAACACTTTCAAGGAACATACATCATGTTTATCATTATTTAATAATGTATATACCTTTAAACATAAGATCAATAACTCTTTATCATCAAAGACATTGGTCACAAAGACCAATCTTTAACTCTTACATCCCTATTCTTACTTTGTCTTCTAGGAAACCATCTTGAGATTGAATCATACATTACAAGTAGGGAGACCAATATAGGAAAATTACAAAAATTACACCAAAGTATCATATAGATTCATAAACCAAATGAGAGTCATTTACATCAATAAAACTTACCTTAGGTTTTGTTAACACCAAACCCCCATTATCACAGTCCATTTATGTCTTGGGCTTGATCTTCACATATAAAAGCACACTAATCATGTAAGATGCATGTACATGGGATAATAAACATCAATAAAATGTTAATTCACTTTGAACAATCAATCATAGTGATCAAAAGTACCAAAAAAATCATGTCACTCAAGATTACCATTTTCATAAACCTTTAAAACATGGTCACCTTTCAAGGAGATTTTATTGCTAAAATAAACACATTAAAATATCTCTTAGAGCATGTATTAGTACTATGATGAGTTACATTCATCATCCAATTATTAAAACATCAAAACTAGATCATTAGATGAGTTCTAATCCTCTTTTAGTCAAATCAGGTTCACTATTTCAAACATAGACTGCAACAATCAACTTTGAGCTATATTAAATACACCTATATAGATGGTCAAACCTTATAATAACTTTGGGGTTATTTTACATAGAGTCCTCTTCAACTTTTATTCTTACCTCACCTTGATATGACTTCATCCATGGTTTTTACAAGCCATTCTTTTCAAATTAGTTTCATTTATGAACTTTGAATTTTTAAATTCTAAGGGTCATATTTTAATACAAAATTGGCTAAGTATGGAAACAAGGAAATATTCCTAGGATACCAAATTTATAATTAATAATAGGAACAAAACATTATCTATCATCCCAAAGACTTGAACATAATACAAACATACTTTAAGTAACAAGAACAAGACTAATCACTTTGTCATTAATGCACTATGCACCATGAACACCTTGACATCAATGAAAACCATATGCCAACAATATCCCCCTTTGTCATTGATGGAAAAACAATCTTAGAGTTATTATTAAACTAATATTTCTTCTCCATCATTTTGATTTTTCTCCCCCTTTTGACATTAATGATAAAGGGTCTCTTTCTAACTAGCCCACTTGATCTTTAGACCTGATATGCATTATTTAAATCAATTCATCCTCAAACCTAATTATTAAAGATATTTAAGCATCTCACATTCTCCCCCTATCATAAAAAAACCTTATAACACTTATCCTTGACAAAACTAATCATTCTCTTGATCCAAAAACCAAACTTATGAAGACCTTCTCATAAGTACTTCAACTAAAAGATGTCATCTCATTCACCATAAAATCAAACAAATTAAAATGAAGATACCTTTAGCTAAGTTGATACACTTGGACTGATGAAACAAACTAAATAACACAATCTCACTAAACTAAATCATCTCACATATTCTCCCCCTTTGAACAAGACCATCTAAACAACCAAGAGCTACAACTTGACTCATTACTCACAAGAGTCATGCTCAAACCTCTCATAGAGCTCAAAAGACCTAATTTAGCTCCCCCTAACTAAATACTCCATATTTTTCTATAGCACACCAACTAATAGCAAACAAGAATAATCACAAATTTACACAATCTTTACTTACCATGATTTAATACACCTTCTCCCTTACATAAAATGCGACAAGATGACCAACTCTCTTTATGAAAAAATATTTGATATTATAAGGCCCAGATAACCTTATTGAAAGGTCATAAACCCTTTAAAAACATTTGTATCCAATACCACTTTTCACTTACACAAAATAGTGCTCTAAGAAGATCAAGAAGACTACTTTAGGCACTAGAGTACCCAACCAAGACTTCATCACTTTAAGCACATCTTACTTATTTCACAAATGATACACAAATTGATTTTATAACTCTACTTATCTTAAAACCTTCTTGTCAAGCAACATCTGATAACCTACCATACATCCTCTTTCTTAAAGTGTCTCCTTTAAGCCTACAAGAGATACCCCACATAAAGGGATTAGAACAAAATGAATTCTATAGATTCCCTTATCTCCATTTCCTTACAGTGCTAAACACACTTTAAAATCCTTCTAGGTCTATTAAAAACATTAAATTTAACCTTCATATCATCTCTCTTCCTCTCTTTAGGTGACTGATCAACATATATAGATATAACATGTTCTTGGCATAAATCATCAATTGAAGCTTTCATCTTACTATCCAAATCAATATTAAAAAAAGTAAAGACTAGATGTTCTTGATAGAAGACTTGCTCAACTATACCAGGAGTTTCACTTTGACTAATCAACAACTTAAAACTAGAGTCTACTATTTCTTCAACCATATCTAGTAACAAGTGTACCTTACATACCTTCTCATTTGATTCTTCTTCTACCTTAAAAATAAATCCTTCTTGTTTCACTATCCCAATGTGACTAAATGTCACTTTCTTGTCTTCCCTTTTTGAGATTACCATCTTTGATTTTGATATATCATCAATAGATACAAGTATACCATGATTTTATTTTATTTAAATATATGAATCTTGATCAACTTTTGTCACATCAACTTGATTAACATGACAAATATAAACCACTTTTGGTATCCCTTCCTTTATTTGAGTCTTCATATGCAATCTAGGAGCTCCATAGGACTTATTACATCTTGACATCATACTAGGCCATACTCTAGCAAATTGACCAACTTCATGATAGATGAAACATATAACATTGCTCATACCTTTTGTGTGATGATGACTTTGAGTCCCTTTTTGCATCCAAATTGCTTTACATGATTGTTCATTCTATGAGACCACTCTAAAAATCCTTGCCCTTTGACCAAATCTATGACCATCATAAAAATGACCATTAAAATACCTTTCATACCTCATAGATCTTGACTAACTAATATTTTCTTATCGATTTTCATGTTGACATTCTTGACAGGTTCCATCTTCTTATGTTCTTTGGGTATCACCTTTATTTATTCAATAAGATATAGCCTAACATTGGGTTGTTAAACCTCTATCTTCAAGGAACTCACCTTAGATTTTAATAAGGAACATTTTTATTCTCTTAAACTCAAAAATGCACATGCATCTGTTAATTGATACTCAAGAATGCTGATATTCTCTTCATCCTCTTTGGCCTTATTAGTCATGTCTCTCCTCATGGAACTTATCTTCTCCTCAATATCCTTAATCACTAATTTTAACTCTTGATTCTCTTTTCTTGATTGCTTCATGTTGACTATATTTTTCTCATTCTTCTTGACTTGAATTGCATCTGCATCTTATCTTGATCTTATGCTTGTCTTCAAGGATTATAGATCCTTATTAAACTTTATTCACTCATCATTACTAGATTTAAGGCTCAAGGCCATGAGATTATTCTACTATTATTCTTGATTATTCTCACTCATCTTACCTCTGTACTTTTCAAAACTTGCCTTGTATTGATTGCACTTTTATTCACTTGATTTTAGACATGCATAAGTAACCTCTACTTGATATTTGATAACCATTTCATCTTTCTTGACAATTTTATTCAAAGTACACACTTTTTTTTCAAGTGACTTGATCACATCCTTTAACTCTTGATTCTCTCTCTTCAACTACTTAGCCATCTTGCTTCATAAGACTACCTTCAAATTACCAAGCCTTTATCAAAGGACCTACTTTAAAACCAATTATTGGAGGTACAATATTAATAAGAGGGGGGTGAATTATTAAACTAATCTTTCCTTTCAATCCACTTTTCATTCATTCATTATCATTCATGAATCATCACAACAAAGCATAAGCACTTAGACTAACAACAAAATAAGGAGATCACATATAAAGTAGGAACATGAAAACCACACCACAACACATCATCTATGTGGTAAAACCTCATGGGGAATAAAACCCACTATCACACCCCTTGTAATACCATCTTATAAATAATGAAACAATATTTATTCAAGAAATAACTTGACAAAGAGCACCAACCCCTATGGATGGATAAGCACCTACTTACCTTAGATGTTGAACACCCACACAACACCTATGAAACTAATTACCACATTTTATATAATTTATTATACATCTAATTATGGACCTATCTTTCTCTAAAACTTGATAACCTAACTCTCTACCTCATACAAGCCTCTTCATCTTCTACATCACTCAACTAGACAAATAGGCCTATCTAGCCTTGAAACAAGTAATCCAATGACTCACCACCTATACACACACACCATCATACCTTTACCTCATATTAAATATGATATTATTATGGTTTCCATGGCCTCTTATACCTATAAAAATACTTATTCTATTCACTTCACTCCTCCATAGTCTTCCTCATATAAATAGGCCTAATTAACCTTGCTTTTATACTTGACATTAGCTCAAACCATCACTCAATTAGAAAAACACCTTATACACTATTTTATAATTAAAAAATTTCAATTAAAACATGTTCCATATGAGTTACATCCAATCGATAGGCTGGCTATACTTCAAAATGGCACAACCATCTCACTAGGCTTAAGCAATTAGGCCTCATTTAAGACACACATTACATTAAGATCCTTTACAACATTAATAGCCTTTGTTTAATGAGAAATTTTTTTTAGATACATAAATAGGTCTTATATAACTTATCCATGAATTTAAATCCATATACCACTCACTCACCTTGTAAAGACATCAATAGGCCTTATACCCTCATTAGGTATCATGGAGACCTAATACAAATATGACTATCTTTCTCTTGTTTAACAAAGTCCTAATGAATAATTTGAAAATATATGAACACCATTAAAACATGATAAATAAACTCACCTATGTTATTCAAACCCACACATATATTCTCTTCAGTATTCATAAGCCATTATGGCTCAAACCATTACAAGACACTTTCTCAGTCAACACATAGTGAAACAAGTTTGTGAGACCTCATTTACTGTGATAAACCTTTGATCACACTTTTATCTCCTTCATGAGATTAAAAATGTGAACTCATGAAATAAATTACCCTTGGTTCATTATAATTCTCACCAAGACATCTTCATCTTTATGATAAGGAACATAAGCAGCTCTGCTAACTCTAACTCTATCTTCATGCAAACTTAAATGAGACACTCAAAACTTGATATCACCTTCATAGTACTTGATAACATATCCATGGTAATATAAAAATGTCAATACATCCTATAATACATTATGAGGTCACTAAGAAAACAATAAAACATCTCAAACCATGGCCAAGCCTTGAAGAACACTAAAACAACATATTTCAAGATTACTTAGCATCTTAGCAAACTATAGGATAATGAGCATTTATAGAATATTGAGAACACTTTTAAGGCACATACACCATGTTTATCAGTCATTTAATCATGTATAGACCTTTAAACATAAGATCAATAACTCTCTATCATCAAATACATTGGTCTCTAAGACCAATCTATAACTCTTACACCCTTGTTCTAACTATGCCTTCTACGACACCATCTTAAGCCTGAATCATGAATTACAATCATGAAGACCACTATAGGGACATTTTAAAAATTAAAATAAAGTATAAAATAGATTCATAAACCAAATTAGAGTCATTTACATCAATAAAACTCACCTTAGGGTTTGTTAACACCAAACACCCATTATCATAGTCCTTCCTATCTTTGGCTTGAACTTCACATATAGAAGCACACTAATCATGCAATATGAATCTACAGGAGCCAATAAACATAAAAAATATATTCATTCACTTTTAAAAATCAATCATAGTGATAAACATTACAAAAAAACTCATCATGTTACTCAAGACTACCATTTTCACAAACCTTTAAAATATAGTCACCTTTCAAGAGCTTTTATTTATCAAATGAACACATTTAGATCTCTCTCAGAGCAAGGATCAGTACTATGATGAGTTGAAAGCATCATAAAATTATTAAAACATAAAAAATATGTCATTATATGAGTTTTAATTCTCTTTTTGTCAAACCGAGTTCACCATTCAAACACATACTACAACAATCAACTTTAAATTGTATTAATTACACCTCATTGGATGGTCAAACCTTCTAATCACTTTGGGGTTATTTTACATAGAGTACTCTTCAAATTTTCTTCTTACCTCACATTTATATGAATTCATACATGAATTATACAATCCATTCTTTTCAAATTGGTTTCTTTTATGAAATTTGAATTTTCAAATTCCAACAGTCATATTTTAATACAAAATTGGTTAAGTATGGAAATAAGGAAATCTGCCTAGGAGACCAACTTTGCACTTGATTATATTTTTATATAAATTAGGTGAAGACCTAAAAATTAGAACACATTATCTCCTCTCATGGTTAAATCCATCCATATACTAAAATAATCCTGAGACCTTCACACATGTGAATGCTTATGTCATCAATCTTCCTACTCAGCCTAATTTGACAAGTGAACAAAGATAAACTAGGCAACCACACAAGCACTCCAAAGTTTTCCTATCACCTCCACAAGTACAAAAACACTCTTAAAACTTCATATTATCTCTAAAATAGACTAAAATATTATTTATCATCCCAAATACCTGCACATAAGATATTCATACTTTAAGTAACAAGAACAAGACTAATCTCTTTGTCATTAATGCACTATGAACCATGACCACCTTAACATCAATGAAAACCATATGATAACATGTGTGTGAAACATTTTTACATTTTAGGATCATTGGAGAGATGATATAGGTGATAATATGTCCATGATTCCTTCACTTGCACAATGATCTCTTAACAGTTTCAATAACCTCACTTGAAGATCATTTTCCTTAAAATTCCCTTTCATAGATTTATAAAACTCCATTGGATTATTATTGTGTGCTTGATAAGATGGTTTTAGTTTATTTCTCATGATAATAACCATGTTTCACTCCCTCAACTCACTTTGAGGTCATATTAGCCATTATAAACATATATTTATGTATTGATGCCATGTTTCATCCTCAATCACCATAACACTCATGTTAGCAATAAATTTTCATCTTCTATGATTATTTTGGATTGAGTAACATTATGCATATTGTAAGTTTTTAGTCACCATTTCTTGAAGGTCAAACCTCATTCAATCTCCTTCCCTCCTCAACCAAACACATTCTTCTTGTCTTGGCACATTGATACTAGGTCTAGAGTGTAGTGTCAAGATGATTTGGATATCCTAGTCTCTCATAAGCCTCTCTAAAACATGAGGTTGTGTAGGGTCAAGATCGACTTTAGAGAATTTAAGGTAAAGTTGTCTTGAATCAAATTTTATGCTTTGTATGAGGTATATGCATTTATTTGAGATGTTTATGGGCCACCACTATCACCAAGACCTCTCTAGGATAGTACACTACATCATCAAGGAACGATTATAAGGATATAAGTCATCAAGTCAAGAAAAGCACTGATTTTCCTATTAGAATGTCCTACTACATGTAAGCAAAAGTTTTGTATGTAGACCAATTTTGGCCAATAGTTCTAGTGACCTCTTGAGATTACATATCTATCTATGCAAAAGACTAATTGCCTTAGTCTATCCATTGAGCTTATGTGGTCACAAAAGTATTTCTCAAACTGATTTTCAATTGATCACAAGGCTATAATTTTTTTGATTAGGACTCTCTCAATAATAAGAACACAATAATCAAGGATGACAAATGTGCTCAAATCACTTAGGGAAGGGAAACACATAATAAAAGGAAATGTGCACAAGGCACTTAGAGAAAGGAAAAAAAAAACACAAGGAGTAAGGACACATCTAATATAATATATATAAGGCTAATAACTCACTAGTACCTTCTACCTAGATCAAATGGAAAATATTTTGGATCACCTCCTTTATAATATGGGTCATGGTATGAGAGAGCATGCTTGGGTTTCAATCTTACATTAGGTTACTTGATTGTCAATATTTTTGACATGCTCTCAAGTGGATAAAAAGGGGAAAAAATGTCTCCAATGTAGACATATTGGTCTAAGTCTTCAAATATCTCTTCATGTTGGAATATAGGAGCACTTGCAATCTTCTCACTTGATGGCTCTTTTGAATCTAAAAATTGACTATCCAAGTTTAGGCAAAAGAGTTATAATTCATACCAAAAGGAAACTTCATCTTGTTTATTTATAGGAGGGGTAGTCATTTGAGGTTCTTGATTTGACCAATATTCTTCAAACTTGAAAACATCAGTACTATCTTTAAGTGATACTTCATCTCATGATAGATCAACTGCTATAACCTTGTTCACCCATGGCTGATTGAAGTGGCATATTTGGCTCTATGTATCTTATTAAGGAGTTTTCACTTGTTCATCCACCACTTTTATCTCATTTATTGGGTCACCAAGACTACCTCTAATTAACTTTGTCAAATCATAAATACCTAATAAAAACATATATCTTGCTTCCAACACTTTAGACAAGTCTTCATAATAACCTTGTTTAATCATTTTTTGAAAGTTTGAACTTCACTGAGGACATCTGATTTCAAGTCTACTGCATCAAGCTCCTCAACCTCACCAAGATGTTCTAAGAACTAATCCTCTATCTCTTTATATTTCTCATTTGTGACTTCTTTAACATGATTAATTGACTGATTGATTGTTGCAACCATATCAATTTTTATGCCTTGCTCATATTCATGTTTAACCATACCAAATGGAAGATCTTTAAATAAATAAAAATCTCTTTTACTCTCAACTGAAACCTAAATATACATCTCTTCAAGTATGAAGGCATGAGTACTACCTTCAATTTAATTTACCTCTTGTGATTGGTCAACCTCTGCAAACTCATTTTGGTCTTCCATTTCTTCATTCATAGTAGCATCTTAAGGGCCCATTGTTTCTCTATCATTTCAAACTCATAAATAATTTCCTCTTCACCATGGATTGGTATAATAGGTCCCTTCTTCAAGAGGGATATGGTGGAAGGGTGAAAATTTTCACCTTCTTTGTAAATTAGGATAGTATCCTTCCAACTAGGGACTTTGAAGGATATTTTAGGTCATTATTTGGGAAGGGAGAGAGAGTATTTAAAATATTGTAGATTAAGATAATTGAGATGATCTATGGTTGATTGATTCAATTTTTGAACAACTAACTCCTCTTCAAAGACTACTTCTTGGACTGCCTTAACTAGTACCTCCTCTTTCTTCTAAATGCTCTCTTTGAATAATTTACATGAGGGTAATGTATAGGGTATAACCACCTTATATTCTTATTGAATGGGTATATGAGAGGGTGGTTTCATAAGAGAGGGCATGACATAGTTAGGATATAAGGTTTAGGGGGTGTCCAAGTTGAGATGGTTTCAAAATATTGAGTAGGAATGTGTGTAGGGGTAGGAGATGGAAAACTAATTGGTTTGGGTTTGAAATATTCATCCTTATAATGAGTCAACATCTCCTTTATCATGAGTATCAATTCTTTTAATTAGTTTTTATAAAATTTTGGATATTCTCCCTCATCAATGGATGCCCATACAATCCAAAAATCATACAATAAATCCCTTGTCTTATTCATGTCATGGATGGGTAACTCTTTGACAAGGGATACCTTTACATTCACCTTCATGATTGATCTCCCATACTCTATAATTATTTAATTGACTCTTGAAAAAGGTGATATTTGACAAGGTTGACTAGGGTATTGTATTTGAGCATAAATAGGGGTAAGAGTGGGAAATTAAGGTCTAAGATTGGCTACTCTCATTATTAAGAACAACTAATAGTCATTTTATTTCCTGTCTTAGTCTTCCTAACCAATCACTCTTCTTAAAACCTCAACTCTTGCTCTTGAATAAAATATTGGGGTTAAATATTTTCTTACTACCTATAAAAATCTTCCATCCTCTCATTCTCTCTCAATTCTCTTTCAAAATCAAGTATTATCTCTCTAAGAATATTTTTTAGTTGACTAAAGAGAGACAAACTCTGAAAAGGATGATACACTGAAGCTTGAGAGCCACTTGGGGTGAAGAAATAAACATTACTAATTTGATATTAAGGATAAAGGGAGAAAAGAACATGAATTTTGATCAAGTGAGTGATAATACATACCAAATAATTATGATTAGCCACTTGGGCTAATTATACTAGTTGGTAAATACTTGGAGTCACCATTAGTGTTTTCACACATTCCTCCAAAGGCTGATTGGATGAAGAGAACACCAAAACTCTTCACTTAGTGAAAAACATGGGTCCCATTAGGCATGCCAAAAATTATTGTAGCACAAAATTACACCCTTTTGGGAGATATTTTTATGTCTCTCACTCCTATCTACAAAATGAGAATAACCCTAGGCTGTGGGTTTCTTGTGATAGGGTTAAACCTCTAGAAAAGGTTGGTTCCTCTTGATTGATCACCTAAACTATTGGTTCTTCTTAGAAAAGGGATAGGAGGGTTGCAAGGGATGACTAAAAACATAAAAAAGGTGATGAAAAAAACTTAAAGACACTCCAATTTTTATGAAACTAACACTAAGGAATCTCAAAGACAAACCTCACTCACATAATCTCTCAACCTAGTCATTTTCCATCAATATTTCTAAAACTAGGCCCACTAGACAAGAAATGAAGTATGGAAGAGTATAAAAATCACACTATACCATCATCAGTGATCAAAGAATCATAAGTTCAAACCTAAAACAATGGTGAAATGCCTACAAAGAGGCAAGAAAGGATAATCACCAAGGAAGAACACCTCCCCACGAAGCAACCCTGCACACACTAACCATAATAATAGTTGCAAGCAAAGAGATAGGCAAAATAATTTGTTTTATTATTTTAAGAGGTTTTTATTATAAAAATGGGTAGGGATACACCATACCAAAATTAGGATCATGTTTACAAGGAAGAGAACAAGTCTTTTAAATAGAAGAAAGAGGAGAAGAGAGGAGCAAGAAGCTCTCAAAATTTAATAAATGTCACTGCACCACACTCCATGGTGTATCAAAAAAATTATTATTAATTAAAACACTCATCCTCTCTCTTAAAATTAACCTCTAAAGGTCAAAAGGGTCTCCAAGCCTTCTCATTTTCCTAGAAAAGCACTAGAAGATGAACAACTTTGAGAATGATGATGCCATACTCACTATCTTGGAGAAAAGTATTCAAAGACTAGAAACCTCATTTAATGCTACAACTTGATCCTCAATATACTAAAGTCCATAAAAGACTCCTCCACTTACCTATTATTCCCAATTTCCACTTGGACTTCTATAACCACTTGACAACATGCTTAGTTGTGCTGCCATTTGATGTTTGACTAATGTTGAGGGTTAGTTTAAATGTTTAGAAGACCATAAAGTAACTTGAGATTATTTTAAATTTGAAAAAAATATTTTTTTAATCCTATACATATAAATGGAACACCATGGAACCTATAATTATCCCTTTGAACCTATACCTTGACCATTAGAGACCCCTTGAGAGCTTAGGCCACCATGAGAGTCTTCACCCTTAAGCTTTCCAATGACCCTAGAATATTTATTATGACCTTAAAATGTATTTTATATGACATATTATGATTAATTTACCATTTATGGTCTTTAAACATACCTATTTCTTCATGAATCCATTAATGGAGGTTAACTATGTTGAAAACTTCAAAACTTGTAATTTTAGCCATTTTGGGCCTTAAGATAGCCCACACATGCCAAATTTATTTTCCAAATGTGTAAAAAAGGTAATTATTGTACTTTATTAATGTTATAATATGTTTAAAGGACCATTTAAGGGAACTTTATGATGTTTTAATAGGTTTTGGGCAAAATTGGTCTTTTGAGAGGGTTAGGCAAGCTAAAACCTGCAATTAGATTTGATGATGGTTATCTAATTTTTAGGGTTAACTATGGAAAATGATATATTTTTATGGATTAAACTAATTCCCCAAATATAATCCAAATTTTATATCTTAACTCTTTCCCACGTGTGAGAAACATTCAAAACAATTTGGCTTCTTCAGTGGCAAAAAGGCAATTTGAAGGTTTGAGAGTGGGTAAGCTTCTTAATGATTTTTAATAAAATAATGGGTATTAATGGATGGATAAATTAACTTAATAGGAATATAAAAATCTAAATCAACCTTACATAACTCCTTATTCACCCATTCAACCTCTATGACATGTGCCAAGTAAGTGAAACTTGACCTTCGAGCTCCAAGACTACACTTGGCCAAGAGAGTAAAAAAGAGGCCAAAAAAAAATTAGACCTAAAATGGATTTTAATATCTCCTTGGATGATTATAAAATTTAATTAATGCTATAAATGGATTAAAAATTATTTTTAACACCTAAAAAATATCAAAATTTGATTAGTCACTTGTTAATCCATCACTAGCCTTCTCAAGGCATGCATTGGCTTTAGGGTCTCATGCATGTTTGAGGTCTTCCATAACCTATTTGACTGATCAGGACTCTTTGGGTGAGGTATAAAATTATTTTTTTTACAATTATAAACCGTTGTATCACTTTGGATCTCCTTGAAGTAGCCTAAGAAGGTCTACCACCCTTTAGGCCTAGGTGTATCTCAAGGAGTCTTTTACTAGTTTGAGCCACTTGGGGCATTTCCCACCTATTATATCACAATAATATCATGGTAATGGATATTTATTGGAATATTTATCACTATTAAATCCATAAATTCCCAATTTGACCCATGTAACCATCACTTTTAGATCTAGTTTTGAGTAAGGACTCCATTAATAAAGATATGAGAGCTTGATTTTTTCCATTGATAACCCTCTTTTACCATTATTTAGACCATCCTCACATTTTTATAAGGTTTATTTCAAAAAAAAAATCTTAAATTATTAATACACTTTATCAATCCATAATATCATGTGAAAAAACTCAAAACATGCATCAAAGACTAAAAATTGCCATAATGCTCCTTATTCGAGAGAGAGGAAAATGGGCTAAAAGAGTGAAAAGTGGTGGTTCATTGATAAAATTAGTTTTTTAAAGGATTTAAAAAATTTAATTTATGTTTATAATATATTTACAATCATTATTTTCATCCAAAACATCCATTTTCTTCTTGAGCTCCATACTAGTTCTCTCATACTTACGAGAAACAAAAAAACTAGGAAGCGAGAAAAGGCCATATCTTGAAATATATAGTGTATAAAGACCTAATTAATTTTTAATTTGGAAATTTAATAAATAATAAAACTTTTAAAAGTATTATTTTCATAATTAAATAAGAAAATGTCCAAAAACACCAATTTAGACCTTCTGCACACTCAAAAATTGTGAACTGCAAGACATAGTGAGCAAGAAATAGGTGTATCTTGAGATTTATAAGGTATCAAGACATTATTTTTTTTAACCTATAAATTAAAAAAATATATAAAATAATTATATTTTATAATTCAATCCCTTAAGTTCCTCAAAAATTACTTTTTTGATTGTCTACATTTGCATACCAAAACCCTTAATTTGGCCAACTTGCACTTTTTCAATTTTTACCTCTAAAATTTGAATATGATAAATATAAAAAGTTTTTTTAAGACTTATAATCACCCTAAAATTACTAAAAAAATATCATATCAAGTTTTAACCATCAATCATACATTATATCCATCCAAGAAGCTTACCTAACTCTATGTTCTCCTCAACAGATAGACATAGGACTATGACAAAAAAGAGGGTAATTAAAATATTATTATGACCAAAAAAATTATATATATATATATATATATATATAAACAATAATTATAATAAAATATACCAAATTTCATAACCTGATTGTACATCTAGATGCCCCAAAACTCATTTTTCCTAAAACTAACTAGTTGGCTACCTATTTTTTATGCTTCTTGGGTTCATGACTAATCTTGTATTATTTCACCTTGTCATAATGGAATGAAAGTGATTAAAATGAATTTTTGGTATTATATAACCATTCTCACATTATACTTACCCTTCTCCACCCTTTAAAATCATTAATAAGTCTCCATGGCACCTCTGCTCCACTTTTATATAGACCTTTATGCTTGACTGTTCAGGGTTTCTTGCTTTGGTTAAAAAAGTGAGATATAGGTGGTGATTTTTATGGGTTTTAGATTGAAATTATATGGTAAATATGGTGAAATTTTTTTATATGTTTTAATATACCCCTTGATCATGTGATACACCTCTTACTTGAAGGCAATTTTCCAACCCATTATGACTTATATAGTCCATACACAATTATGCCAAGTACACAACCTTTATCCAAATGAGGTGAAATATAACTTATTGAAAATATTTTATAAGTTTAAAAAAAATTAATTTATTGGTTTTCTATATTTTCATTTATTTCATCTTGGTCACAAACCTTCAATTCTATTCTCTTACAAAAAACCTTGAATCTAACTTCAACTTCATACCATTGTTTTAAGCCAAAAAAATGTTGGTTGTAGGTGTTAATTATTTAAGGTGGATGACTACGTATTTATACATACCTTGATATTCATGAATTTATACAATCTTGAATCCATTTTAAGAGATTCTTCAAACATATATGAACTTCATTTATCCTCAAAGCATAACAATAGTCCTCTTAACAACCCTTATGTACCAAGATTGCACACCTTAAAAACCTATTTTAGGTATTGATATTAAAGAAAAACTATTTGTTTTTGGTATCTATTTATTAAACTTTGATATTTTTTTATATTCATCAGCCATTACACTATCCTCTCATCAATTATTTCTCCATATTCTTGAGAATAGTCTTTTCTTCCAACATACCTTGACTATGTTTGAACCCCTTTTACCTTTGTATGGACTATGTATAAGATTTAGAATGGTTAGAGAGATGATATAGGTGACAAGGTGTCCATGAGTCTTTCACTTTCACAATGATCTCTTAATAGTTCTAATAAAATCACTTGAAGGTCATTTTACTTGAAAGTCCTTTTCATAGCTTGCTATAACTCCATTGGCTTATGACTGTTTTCTTAATAAGATGACTATAGTTTGTTTATCATTCTAATAACTATGTTTCACTTACTCAACTCACTTTTAGGTCATACTAGCCATTATATGCATCTATTTATGCATTGAGGCTATGTTTCATCCTCAATCACCAGAACACTCATTTTAGAAATAAATTTGCATCTTCTAGGATTCTTTGAGACTGAGTAACATTGTGCATACTATAAGTTTTTAGTCACCATTAATTGAAGGTAAAACCTCATTTAATATCATTCCCTACTCAACCAAACACATTATTCTTATCTTGGCATGTTGATACTAGGCTTAGAGTGCAGTGAAAAGATGATTTGGCTAGCCTAAACTCTCATAGGCCTCTCGACAACATGAGGTTGTGTAGGGTCAAGACTAACTTAAGATAATTTAAGGTAAATTTATGATTTGTATGAGGTATATACATTTATTTTAGAGGTTTATGGGCCACCACTACCATCAAGACCTCTCTAGGATAGTACACTACATCATCAAGGCATGATTAGAAGAAGACAAGTCATCAAGGAAAGAAGAACACTAATTAGTCTATTAGAATAGCCTAGTACATGTAAGTAAACATTTTGTATGTAGTCCAATTTTGGCTAATAGGTACTATTATCACTCAAACTATGCACCTGCTGAATCAAAATAATGGGTTTAATAGAACTATGGTAACATCCCCAAGGTTATGGGACCCTTACACTCCTTGATATGAACCTTCAAAAAAGGATATATTACTTCTAATCTAAATGCATCTGATTTAGGATAAAAATGTAAGCCTAAAAGAGATGAAAGGAAATCTACAATGAATCCTAAGTCTAAAGTCTTTTTAGGGAAAATGTATAAGGAGTATGAAAGGGAAATGGTGATGCACCAAGATTAAATAGATAACCACTATGGGCATTTAAGAACATACTAATATTGATAATTTTGACCTCACAAGTCAAATTATCAACCCTATAACTTGAAACTTTGCTTGTATTGTTGTTTTCCTTGTTGGATACTATATTGTTCTTGTAATGTCTTTGAAATGGTCATCCAAAACCTTGATTATCAGAGTTTAAAATAAATTTGATGAGTTTAAGGTTTTGACCATCATGGCCATGTGCTTGTTTATCCACATCTTGACCTATTTTAGGTTGTTTTAAGTGATTAAATGAGTCTAAAGCATGTTGAAAGGCCTCATGGGTTGTGTCAAGGTCATGTCATGCTTTAAAATTTATCAAACTAGTTGGTGATATGTTTGACTAACTTCATAACCTAGTTGATTGCATTTTGGATCACTTTGTGGATTTTAGAGAAAGTTTTGTATGATAATAAAAAAATATAATATTATAATAAGTTCATGATGTACCTATTAAGACATGAAAAGGTCCAATAAATACCTTTTCAGTAGTTTCATCAGGTTTCTCAAGTGGTTATATAAATTATAGTGATAAAAGGCCTATTTTGAGTTTATTCATATAGTTATTTAAGGTATAATTAACCTCCAAGAATATTCAAGACCTTATTTTCTCTGTTTAAGGTCAAATCCAAGGTTTTAAATGTGTTTCAATTGTCAAAATAAAGAAAACTAAATAATCTCTCCTATCGACTTCCTTGGCAACTCTAAGAAGGTCATTATTTTTTACTTAATATAGTTAGGAGAGAGAGCCAGGTCCAAATATATTGGGAAAATATAGGAGACTTAATTACCTTCAAGTTATTGGCATTGGTTATTAGATTCATCCCCCCATATTTATGAATAATTTCTAAGAGTGTAAAGGGGTCATTATGTCCTAGTCATCTAGACACAATCTAGGTTTGCCTTTGTTTCTTCACTTTAGATATTGATGGAGAAAAATGGTTATAGTGGGATTATTTCAAGGTTAAATAAGACCTTTTTAATGGTGGAATCATTAGGTGATTTTTGATGATAAGGAGTCTTTTGATAGGAAATCAATTATCTATCTTGATTGTTAAAGCTACCAGTTTTCAAACATGTTTGATATATTAGTTGAGTGTATTCATCTTCATAGTTTTATTAAGTTCATTATTCAGGTACAATACACCTCTTTCATCAAAGCATAATTTTTAGGTACCTTCATCCTTAAGAGGGTCTTTCACAATGAATGGTTACAGGGTTAATGAGCTTCAAATGTATGAGAAATCTTAGTGAGGTCATCATAATATTGGGGAGTTTACAAAAAGTGAGTGTACAAAAATTGAGAAAGTGTTACTTCACATTAGGAAGACAATCTATATGAAATCCTAAGACTATGCTCCTTTAAAACTCAAAAGAGCAATTGTAGGCCTAATGAGTAGATAGAGGTCAAAATGGCAAATTACATGATCATACGAGTCATGAGGGAAATGAAATAAATGTGGAAGAACATGAACTATCACCAAACATTATTTAAGGGGTATTTAAATTTCTAGTGACACTCTTAGGAGGAAGATATCCATTTTAATCCTTTTATGACTAAAAGACACAGTCAAGTCTATGTATGACTGTATCACCAATTAGTGAGACCTTCAAAAGATTGTGTGCCTTTGTGAATGTGTTAATATGGTGTTATATGAGTTGTCATGGGTGTTATATCATGAGATAAGTGATGAGATTACTCATAAGGTCTCAAAGGTACAATCCAAAAGCATGAAACTTTACCTTACAATCCAGTTTAGTAGAAATTAAGGTTTTTTTATCAGTTTTTAAGGTAAGTTTATACTTTGGCTTCCTTATTAGTTAAGATTTTGGATGCTTATCCAAGTTTATTATGGGTAAGTTTGATTAATTAAGTGTTATTATCATCATACTTTTTAAATTTCAACCATGGAATATATCTTTTCTTTGACTGTATAGAGGCCTAACAAGGCAAAATGGACACTTATAACAGTCATATTTTAAGGCCTCTTCAAAAAGTATCATGTTGACTTATGAAGGTATGTGGTTATAAATATTTGGGTTCTAATGATATCTAGGATGATATTTGGGTATATGAAGAGCATATGATAAGTACCATGACACTTTTAAGTCTATAGTCTGTATAATGAGCAGAATGTTGACCTATAATAGTAATCCACTATTAATATTATGATAAGGTCATTAAGACATATGGTTGGAATAAATAGTTGAAAATGAGATCAATGAATACTATGAAATCTTGGAATCATAGAAGTAGGTAGAGTGAATTTTTACACTTACAATTTGTGGAAACTCTAAATGTGCATCTCTAGCCATATATTTTGGCTTAGTCAGCTAGGTCCATATTTAATATGAACTTGTGGAGGTTGTGAATGTCAAAAAGAGAAATAAGTTTCATAATTTGAGTATATAAATTGACTTGAATTTTCTCTATTGAGACTAAAAATAGGTTAATTGGATAGAAAAAACAAATTGACTATTGAAGTACAATAGTCATAGTCATTAGGTAGTGTGTATGTTATCACATGAGGATATGAGTAGATAAGAGGGGGAAGTTGAGTTGTCACACCATCATGAGGTATTAGGAAGTAAGATATTTTTGTGTATACATATTTAATGATATTAATTCTATTCATATTCTACATCCTCAAGCTTATAAACACTAAAATATCCACTTATAGCCAGCTTGTAGGCCTAAGTTCTAAAGATAATTGGATGCAAAGAGTGTAATGATAAGGTTGAAAGTTTGGTTAATAAGTTATGTTTTAGAGTGTGAAGTTAGATATAAGGTAATGAGATTATTATTAAATAATAAACTTTTTAAATGACACTCACAATTAATATTAAGCTACAATCAAGATGAGTAAACTACAGTCAAGCAAGGCATAGTCATAATTAGCTTGTGTAATGAGTGCATGGAGGTTTGTGTAAGAGGGAGAGATGAATGTTTGTAGATAGTTTAAAAATATTAAAATAGGTTTAAAAAACATTTTATAGACATAAAAAAATTTCTTATTTCACCTAAATTATCCAAATAAGCTATATAAATAGCCATTGTGCACCTACAACCAATATATACCTACAAACAATCAAGGACATGAATGAGAATGTTGGCAGGGGTTACACATTTGATGGTAATGAGTGTAAATGGGATGAAATTTAATGAGATGAGAGTGAGTGTTTATGGGACCCATTTACATTGAAGGAATTTGATAAGATCATATTCATAAAGGGTAGAACTTAGTCTACCAACATTGTCTATTATAGACCTAAAGGCCTGCCCTATAACCAAGTGAGGAGAGTGTCTTTTCACTAAAATTTGGAAATATGAAATTGAAGAGGGATGTATATGACCTAAAAAAATGGCCTTCATCAGGTTTTTATCATGTGAATAAGGAAATAAACTCACTTCATAGACCTCTAGGGTCAACAAGTCCAGTTTGCTTAAAACCCTCAATGGTAGAATTCAATGTTTTAGGCCTATTTGGAAGGTCAATGCTTATAAAAAATAATTTTAAATCATTTATTGGACCATTTAAAAAAGTTTTAAAGGATTTTTTTGTTGTGAAAGTTAGTTTTGAGGATTTAAGACTCCAAACCTTCCTTAGTCTTCACACAAATTTAACTCAACCTGAGAGGTAGATTTGAAGAGCTTAGAACTTGTTACAGAAGGTGTAAGGTAAGATAAGGTTACTTTAGGTGTTATATGGGGTTAAATAATTCAAAATTATGGATTTGGTTTGGTATTTAGGCTTCAAATCTACATGAACAATCATCAATAGGTGACATAACCCTATTTTGCTTGAGAAAGAGCTCAAAGATGTCAAAGGTTTGCTCAAAAATTTCATGATAACATGCATGGGAACTCAAGACCTTAAGATAAGTTAGGTGGGTACCCCTAATATAAATTATTGGAATTGGTTTTAAGAATGGACCCTTCTCCTTTATGAACCATTGTTAAGAACTTAAACCAATCTAAACCCTCCTTAAACCCTACAATTCACCTAATTAAAGAGATATGTTTTTTGATGCCTAAAAATTCTATGGTTTGACTTCCAAATGGTCCTGATGATATTAAAAAATCTCCTTATATTCACTTTGAGGTGTTTTTTAACATGTGCAGGTATAGTCCCATATGATACATGGTAAAATAGATAGTTTTAAGCTTGTTTGTGAGGGTATAGGTAGTGGAGTGGTCTCTAAAAAATTTGAATATGTTTATGGGGACTTAATATAGGTTTAAAAATCATTCAAAGTCTTATATAGGTTCATCAAGTTGTTAAACAACTCCTGCAAGTTGGCCACTAGCTAAACAAGTGAGAGAACTCAATTTAGTAAGCCCAAAATCAATGGTGAAGGCCTATGGGTGAAATAAGATACTTAAATATCAAGGAATGAGTTTTTTAAGGTGTTAAAAGTCTCATAAAGTCATTTTAATTCATAAAAACTTGAAAGTTTCATGAAAAACATCAACAACAACACCTCAAACACACAAAAACATATAGGCTTGCCAATGGCCATTTCATGGTTTGCCCATATACATAATGTACCAAAACTTGAAATTTGGCATGATGGATGGTATTAGGATAGTTAAAATGAATAAAAAACTTTTGGAATGTTTCACATGTATGGGTTTCCATTTGGTTCAAATTTCTCTTTCTAGGCATAAGAAGCTTAATTAGGCCTAATTGAAGAGAGAAATGATAGAAAAGAGATACTTCCACTTATATTTGGATAATGAAATTTGGTATGAATATGTAAGGTGATATAGGGTCATAAAAAATGTTCTCAATTTATGAAGGTGATCCATACATTCTTCTAGACAAGGAGATTTACCAGTTTTTAGGGCTATAAGGAATGAGTGAAAAAACAAGAAAATAGAACAAAATTCCATCTTTATGAGGGTATAATGGATCCAAGTTCTTTGTTTCAGGTCTAAATTGATTTTGAGAAGCCATACATGGAGGATATTTTTTGATTCAATGCAAAACCCAATTTTCTCTCTCCTTTACCTCTTTGTTCATGGAGTTAAGTGATCAAAGCACTAAATTGATTCATATAATTTTTTAAGAGGATTTATTGGTGTTAATCTAGAGATACTATCTATATTCAAGAAATGAAAAGTCAGAGTTTTATTAGAATAAGGATTCAAAGGTTGAAAAGGTCTCTAGGACTCTAAATAAGACCTTCCTTACTTCCTATGCCTAACATGTTGAAAGAGTCAAACAAACATCAATGAGATTCTAACAGCCCAAGTAAGGTGAAAAGACATAATTAATGGCTTAAGATAAGATTTAATTACATGAAGTAATGAGACTTGAAGACTCATTTTATGTGAGGAAGACTCATTATTTAATAAGGATATGTGACCAAGTATATAGGGTGTCCAAGCAAGAATTTAGGCACTTGTATTGGTAAAACATCATAAATAAATGCCATGACTTATTCAAACCTTCAATATAAATCTTGGTTTTCCCATAAACCATTTTTTAAATGTTATATGAGATATAATATATCAAATAGTATGTTGGATTTGAAGGAAGACCAAGTGGATGAGTCACCCATAGTTTTAGGTTGCCTTGTCTCTCTATCTCTCTCTCTCAACCCCCCCCGCACCCCCCCTCCCCCCACCTTTCTCATTCTATCTATATGTAATCCTATTTTTGGCATTTGAAATAATACTTAACCCAAGTTGTGGCAAGGCCATGCTTATAAAAACACTTTTAATTTCCTGTTTAGAACTAATAAGACTGAATTCATGCCTCCCCAATGCTTGTGACTAGTGTACATTCATGGTTGGTTGATGAATGATATTGATAGTGTGTGCTTCCTTTTATTTTATCCTTTAATATTTACCTATTTTCAGGTTTTATTTCATCTTAAATGGTTTCATAGTGTTATTTAATAATATTATATGTATGACAAGTGTAATCTTTCCTTAGTGTCTTTTAGAGACCTATTGATCAGCTACCATAGATCATGCATCAAGTTGAGCCTCTATGTGAAATATTGATGTTTGTAGACTTTCATTTGTGAAGTGAAATTAGTTACATGTATCTATCCATCATTATTGGTTCATATTAGATAAGTAAATGACACATTTTTGTGTACCACCTCATTTAGATAGGTTTCTTTTTAGTTTATCCTCTCCCCTTTTCCCTAGAAAGCTGGTAGTGTAGATTAGAGAGCCTAATTGATACATAAATATGATATAATAATTGAAATATATATATTTAATCCATATATTATGTCACCCACATCCTAGTATTATCTCTATTTTACTTCAGACTGTGAAATCTTGAAACTACCTTTAGAAGGGTGTAAGTCTAGTAGATAATTTTTTTTGGCATGCTCGATGGGACTAAGGTCAAAATAAATAGAAGGATTATTGGTGTTTTTATTCTATAGATCATACTTTGGAGGCATTAAAAATGTCAATGGTGTATTAAAGTTCTATCAGTTGGTTCGAGTAGCCTAGACACTAGTTTAATTAAGTCATGTTTTGATTTCACTATATTCATGAAGTTCAATGGCTATATATGAGGAGAATTCCTATGTTATACTTTCTTATCAACCATATGATGAGTCATAACAGCATTTTAATGATCTATATGAGACTTTTTATGAGCTTAATTAGCCTTACCAAGAGCCTTACTAATGTTATGATCAATCTTATCTAACATATGATGGTTCATATTAGCTTTGTAGTGATCGATATAAGCCTCACTATGACCCTGAATATATTCCTCAAAAACCTTATCGATACTTGAAACATTCATACTCACCTCATCCTACTCCATTTTCAACTCAAAATCATGTTTCTCCTACCAAATCCTTATTGGCATTCAAGCTAAATATGCTAAAATTTGAAGGGGTGATGAG
This sequence comes from Torreya grandis, assembly GCA_037957365.1. NCBI lineage: Eukaryota > Viridiplantae > Streptophyta > Pinopsida > Cupressales > Taxaceae > Torreya > Torreya grandis. Next base: position 241,712 of record JARHVA010009862.1, read on the forward strand.
AGTATGGGATAGAGATTTAGATGTGATACTTTTAACCTCATAGAGAAGATGAAGAAAACAATATAGATTTTGATGAGTATGTGGGAAATATATGGAGATGAAAATCAATATGTTATGACTTATGAGTTGCATGAAACAAGAACCATGATCTAATGGTGGGTAGACATGCTAGTGAGATGTAAGAATCAAGAGATCCAACCCAAAAAACCTCAACCATATCCTCCTCCCCCTAGTCAAACTTCTTGTGTTACATGTTTCCTTATAGCTACACCAACCCTTATTCAAGAATAAAAACTCACTTCATCCTGGAGGCCTTCTTGCGCTATGATTCTTAGTTATGCCATACCAATTATTGAGGATGAATCTCCTCCCATTACTTTTAAAGAACCCTCTTATTTACCATATCGACCCTATTATGCTCCTTTTCCTCATGAATTATTTGAAATTCTCAAATGGATCATCCAAGAGAGCTAATTCAACCTCCAAGTGAACCTACTAGTTTCAAAGTCCTACCTTAGAACCAAGTAGTTAAGTCTTTCAAAAAATAAGAGGAAAAGAGTCAAAATTTAGAATTTGAGTCCAAAAAAGATGTTGTGCCTATTAAGGCCCCATTTTCACTTCCTCAAGAACCTAAAGTTATTTCATCTTGGAGGAACCTCCAACAATTCTCTCAATACAAGAAAGAGGTCCTAGTCTAAAAGGCCAGATATCAAAGTGAAGCTAAGATGGAACCTCAAGAAGAATAGAAGAAGATTGAAATAGTTATTGATAAGTATGAATCACTCATAAGAAAACTAAATTTTATTTTTCTTCAAGCATTCCTAAAAAAGTACACCATCCTAAGAACCTAAAGTTGAAAAAGTAATCCCTTGGTTCGCAATAAAAATAATGAGCATATTCATTGCCCTCCCACTATCTCCTTTCTTAAAGAGGATCCTGTTCTATGGAAGATAGAAGAAGAAGTTACATTTGCATCTAAGTTTCAAGGAGAGTGTGATGATTAAAGTGTGAATAAATAAGAAATATTTATTGGTACTCCCCTTGGTGAGAGAAAAGGTAATTTAATTTTTATACATAATAAATAAGTTGCAACAAAAGATAAAAGAGATGTTGACTTATTTCAAGATCTTACTTTTGGTGTGATTAAGCATGAAGAAGAGAAAGGTAAAGTGATTGAAGAGCTTGCTACAATAGAGATATAATTATATGCCCCTCATGATAATTAAAGTGTGAAATATAAGGTAAATCCTTATTTTGATCTCTGTTGTATCGATCAAGAGCATAGTAAATAATTATTTGAAGCTTTGAAATTAGGATACTCACTTTTCCCAAGTGATTATGAGTTGAGTAAGGTAATAAGAGGTAGTTTTGGTGAACCAATAAACAAGATTGAGAGATTTAGTCTTGAAAATAGGCCTTGTAAGATACAACCTCACTAGACGATTAATTTTTTGAATACTCAACATTGGTTATCATCCTCTCACTCTATTTGTAGACCTTGGTGTACTCTTAGAAGACAATGAGGATCTCTTTTAGCCATAATTTCTCAAGGAAAAAAAATCTCTCTTTTGAACATAATGATGGACAAGCTGAGAGACTTAAAGAGGATACTAAGGTCCAAGTATGTTACTTCAATTAGTTATATGAAGTTCATGACATAATAGGTCTTGAAAACCAATATTTGGCCATCTTGGGGACTATTGCCAAAGAAGAACAATTGTAGATATGTTACAAAGACTAGTATGTTTGCATTGGAGATCTATTTGCTATTGTAGACCTTTTAAAAAGAATATCAAATGTGTTGATAGTCATAAAGAAGGCTTAGTCAAGCAAGAGATCAATCAAATGTGATTTCATACACCATTTAATACTTCATAAAGTGATCCAAAAAACTTTCCTTTTGATCCTAAAAGAGGATTATTTGCATGTTAGTTATAGTTAGCTTAGCTTTCCTCCAAGTATTGTCTAGCACATTAGTTTACTTATGTTTTATGTTCAATAAATGCTTATCTAGCACACGTGTTTTGTTAGTATAGTTTCCTTTCTTTGTTATCTTTTCTTATCTTATCTTTGAGGAGAAAACAACTGTCTTATATTGAGTCAAGAGTTGTGATCATTGATCAAGGTCTAATCATGATTGTTTCAAAATGTAAGAGTGATAGCATGAGTCCAAAAGAGATGTCAATTATCTTTCTCTTAAGCATAATAGGCATGCTTTCCAATTAAGTCACCAAAATGTTGATAATTTTGACCTCATAGGTCAAATTTTCACCCCTATAACTTGAAAATTTATTTGTCATGTTGTTTTCCTTATTGAATACTATGTTATTATTGTAATGTTTTTGAAATGGTCATCTAAAACCTTGATTAACAGAGTTTAAGGTAAATTTTATGAGTTTAAAGTTTTGATCATCATGGCCATGTGCTTGTTTAGCTACCTATTAACTTGTTTCAAGTGATGAAAAGAGTCTAGAGCATCTTGATGGGCCTCATGGCTTGTGTCAAGGTCGTGTCATGCTTTGCAATTGATCAAACTAGTTGGTGATATGTTTGAGTAACTTCATAACCCAGTTGATTGCATTTTGGATCACTTTGTGGCTTATATAGTAGGTCTTACATGATAATGGTAGTCTAATATTAGAATAAAGTCATGATGTACGTGTTCAGACATGAAAATGTCCAATAAATACTTTTAAGTTAGTTTCATCAGGTTTATCAAGTGGTTATAGTAGTTTTAGTGCCATAAAAGCCTATTTTGATGATGTTCATATAGTTATTCAAGGTATAATTGATCTCCAATAATCTTTAGGACCTTATTTGCTCATGTTAAGGTCAAATACATTATTTGGAAGGAGTTTTAGGTGTAAAAAATAGAAAACTCACTTATCTCTCCTATTGACTTCTTTGGTAGCTCTAAGAAGGCCATCAATTTTTGATTATTATAGTCAGGAGAGAGAGAGAGAGAAATAGGTCCAAATCTATTAGGAAATGATAAGGACCCCAATGACCTTCAAGTTAGTGGCATTGGTTGTTATATTCATTCTCCCATATTTATGAACAATTTGTTATGTTGTGGAGCCTATTTATATATTACAATTTATTTCAAATATTTTACATTAAAATGTACTATACACTCTTAATGTATTATCATTGGGGTTTGAGGGTAGTAGCCCCAAAAAAGTTTCTAGACCCCTTTTTTCTGGGAGTATAGATATATGGTTTATCTATACTTGTATATGTGTGGTGTGTCATCACCCATGATTAATGGGGAACCATTATGGGTTGAATTTCCCCATGGTTTTTATACCCATTATTTTGTAAGACTACTACATCGATTACTTATTGATGTATTATAGATGGACATACAATAGGTAATGGATTATAAGAATAAAGTTTGAGAAGGTGAATAGAGTGTGTGAATTCAAGTGTGAATTCAGGAGAGTTTGTTGAGTGCAAATCCAAATAATATTTGTGCATTGTAATTATGAGAAGATTGATATGAGAGTGGATTGTACTCTTGTGGATTGTAATAAGATCTGAGAAAGTGTTTCTTGGTGGATGTAGCCCATAGTGAGTGAACCTAGTTAAATCCTATCTTATTGTTGTGCATTTTAATTTCCATTTTTTATTTATCTCTATTCATATATTTTATTATTGTGATTCTATGAAATTTTTCCACATTACTTTCTATTTTATTCCTAACACAATTGCTAAGAGTATAAAGGGGTCACTATCTCCTAGTCATCCAGATAGTGTCCAGGTTTGCCTCCATTTCTTCACTTTAGAGATAAATGGAGAAAAATTATTATAGTCATATAATTTTAGGGTAAAGTAGGACATTTTTCATGGTGAACTCATTAGGTGTTTTTTCTTGATAAGCATTCTTTTGACAAGAAACTGGTTGCCTATCTTGATTGCTAAAGTTACTAGTTTTCAAACATGTTTTATATATCAATTGAGTGTATTAATATCTAGAGGTTTATTAAGTTCATGTTTTAGGTAAAATACACCTCTTTCACCGAGGAATAATGTTTAGGTACCTTCATCTTGAAGTGGTTATTTCTTGAGGTAGCTTGAGTGAGATAGGGCCTTTCACAATGGATGGTTATAGGTCTGATAAGATTCTAAGGTATGAGAGCATCTCAGTGAGGTCAACATGATCTTTTGGAGTTTAAAAAATTTAGTTAATAAAAAGTGATAAATTATTTCTTCACGTTAGGAAGACAATATATATGACATGATAAGACAATGCTCCTTTAAAGCTAAAAATAACACTTTGTGATGTCCCTTACTTAGGGGATCCTTTTCTTGAACAAAGCTCTGATACCACTATAATTTCCCCTTTTGATACCAAAATAAAAGCTCTGATACCATTGTAATGTCCCCAATCAAATAGGGAATATAGCAAAACAAAGCTTTGATACCACTGTAATGTCCCCAATAAAATAGGGAATATAGCAAAACAAAGCTCTGATACCACTGTAATATACCCAACCAATAGGGAATATGAAAAGAAAAAAGCTCTGAACAAAGATACAATTTTGCTAAATAAAATCAAATAAACAAATAAACCATAGTAAATCTCTTAACTCGCTAATCAATGATATTATTTATTTGTCCAGATGATTACAGTAGATGTCCTCTGTCATGCATATAAAGGAATATTCACATATGATCTTAAAACCCTAATCTTTTACAAAACTAAAAATAAAACCTAAATTTTGGAATAGCTAGAGTTTTCTATGTCAACACACAGTCGCCGATGTCAGTTATTATGCCATCATCGGTCGATATACTACCGACGTTGGTCACTGTTGGTTAGCTACTATGTCAACATCGGTCTTCAGTCGGCCGATGTCGGTCACTGGACTACCGATGTCAATCTTTGAGTTGCCTATGGCTCTATATGACCTAATGCAGAACTGTATGAACTTACACAGATCGGTACAGATTCCATATAGAAACAAGATAATATGCTGCGGCCTCTATGTTGGATACCAGATCTCAATAAATATGGAACTAATATAGAAAATATCTATTTGTATAATTTATTGAATCAACACTTATGAAATAAATACCTGGAATACTGTGATAACTTTTGTATGAAGTTATCTCTCAAACCTGTAAAACTCTATGATAAATTCTATATGAAGCTATCTCTCAAATTGGCAATAGATCAGCTGATATTTCATAGCCTCTGAATCGCACACACTGAAGAGTGGACATTCTCCAATGCAAATGGAATCTTGGAACCCTTGGCTCAGTCTTTACAAAATAATTCTTCAATATCAAAATCAATAATCAATTCATCAATAATCAACTCTCTCCCATGAGAAACCCTTATACCCTCAAAAAGATATGCTTGCCCTAATTAGGGTTTTATTAAATTAGAATTAGGGTTTCTAAATTAAAATTAGACCAAATAATTAATATTTGATTAAATCAATCAAATATTAATATCTCCCTCAATACATGTCAGATCCTCAAACTGACTGAAGCTAGTGAATCAGGGAGTGATTCTGCACATGACCATACCAAAATAAGGGTGCTCCACTGTGTGTCATAAGTCCATAAATAATAGGAGCTCAAGAAAAATGTGTTTAAAAGAGCCTAAATGAAAGCCAATTGTAGGAATTATGCTAATCAAAGCCAAGCCAATCTCCATCATGACCCCCTATCCATCCTCTCAGCCTATGAGGGTTGCATAATAGGCTAATCATCAAGTCTGTTGATGTCCACTAAAAAAGGGGACATGACAATCTGCCCCTCCTAAAATTGCTTGTCCCCAAGCAATCTCAAAACAACAAACCAATCAATCCACTTGGATCCCAAGGAAAATATTGTGTAATGTCCCTCATGTTACCAGTCAACCCCTGTGATGAAATCATCAACATCAACATCAACAGTACAAAAATCAGCAATTGAGACACTGCACTCAATACCCGAACAACTAACATCACTGATAATGAAGAGGCATCCCATGTTAGATAACAACAACCCAAACCAATTCGGCTTGCCATCAACTTGTACTCTAAATTATACACCAACAAGCTGTCAATCCCATCACCTATCACCATGCGAAGTCTATCACGACTCTCATCCCATAACTAATCCCTCTATAAAGGTGGCATGACCAATGTAATATCCCCTTCAAATAGGGAATATAACAACACAAAAAACTCTGAACAAGATATAACTTCTATTGAATAAATTCAGAATGATCACAATAATATAGTCTCTTAATAACAAATTACAGATTGTATCACTTGTCCTTCTAAACTATTACAATTGTAGTCCTTTCTTATGCATATAAATATGAAATACAGTCTTAAAAACCCTGACTTAGCAGAACTAGAAGCGAAAACTGGAAACTGGAAGCAAAAATTAGATTTTGGAAGGTCTCGGCCTGCTGTGTCAAACACACAGTCGCCGGCGTCGGTCGATAAACTACCGACATCGATCACTACATGTCAGCTTTTTGCTAACATCAGTCTTCAGTCGACCGATGTCGGTCACTAGAAACCCTCTGTCTGTCGAGGTCAGTTCCTGAGCTGATCTGTACGGACCTATACGGACTTTGTATGTCTGCCAATTAAGCACAACTTCCCTGTTTCAACCCCTGATCTAGAAATATACTTTCTAGCACAGAAGATCTCTAGCTGTATAATTTATTGAATCAAAACAAGAATAAAGAAATACCTGGAATATCTGTAATAACTTCTGTGTGAAGTTATCTCTCAACTCTGTAAATTCTGTGATAACTTTTGGATGAAGCTATCTCTCAATTTGGCAATAGATCAACTGATATTCCACAGCCTCTTAATTGCACACACTGAAGAGGGAACATTCTCCAATGCAAATGGAATCCTAGAACCCTAGGCTCAGTCTTCACAGAAGAAATTATTCAAAATCAATAATCAATAATCAATGGCTTAATCAACAATGGCCTCCATGAGAAACCCTTATACCCTCAAAAAGATATGCTTGCCCTAATTAGGGTTTCTTAAATTAGAATTAGGGTTTCTAATTAAAAATAGGCTAAATAATTAATATTTGATTAAATCAATCAAATATTAATATCTCCCTCAATACATGTCGGATCCACAAACCAATCGAAGCTAGTGAATCAGGGAGTGATTCCGCACATAACCATACCACAATAAAGGTGCTCCGCTGCATATCAAATATCCCTAAAAAGTAGGAGCTCATGCCAAATGTGTCCGAAATACCCTAAATAAAAATCAAATGTAGAAATCCTGTGAATCAAATTCAATCCAAGCTCCATTATGACCTTCTATCCATCCTATTAGCCTACGAAGGTCGCATAATAGGCTAATCATCAAGACTGTCAATGTCCATGAAAAAGGGGACATGACAATCCGCCCCTCCGAAAATTGCTTGTCCCCAAGCAATCTCAGAACAATGAACTACTCAATCCACCTGGATCCCAAGGGAAAAGTTGTGTAACATCCATCATGTCACCAATCAACCCATGTGAATAAATCATCAACATCAGCAGCATCAACAGTATCAAAATCAGCAACTAAAAAACTGCACTCGACACCCAAACAACTATCTGAAGACCAACTGTAGATGCTGGTAGAAGAAACCACTCTGAGGGACCCAAGCCAACTAAAATATCAACCCTGTCAAAATTCAAGTCCCTATCTAATTGATACTCACACCCAACTAGACCGTGGATATGACAATCATTGGTACCTGAGTCACTGACACCAAAACTAATCTCTAGATGCAAAGGAAAATAAGGAGCATACCTCACCGTATGATGCTGGTAAGAACCCCCAAACTCTGCTACTGGCACACTATTGCCAAACTGGGACTCAATGGATGGCTCCAATCTTGGCTCAACAAACATCACCTCAACATCCCTGTAAAGTAATATAGTAGAAAGGATTTGTAAAATCTCCTCACCCAATCTGCTAATAGCACTAGAACCTCAGACAAGAACACCTTCTATCATCTTATGTGAGTCCAGACGAACACCTACACTATCCAACAAATACTCCATGAATGGTTCAGTGTAGTAGAAATTATATGTGGAAGCATCAACATACTCCCCCACACACCCCAACTGATCTCTCTATAAAGGTGGCACAACCAACTGTACCACACTGTCATCCATGTAAGAATAATCAATCTGGAGACTTGACTCCACTGGTATCTCAAGCTCATCAGAATTAGGTACTCCCAAATCCTGAACGTGTGTATCAGCATCAGCAATATGCTCCTCAACAACAACTGCAAGAATGTCCTCACCACCAACCACCTCAATATACAAATGATCATCCATACTATGTAAATTAACGTCAAAGCTCATATCAACAGACAGAGTATCAACAACTGTAGCATCACTATCTAACTCTTCCATACTGAAAGAAACAACCGGTGAAACTAAGTTCTCAAAATTGTCCACTGCATTCTCCTGAGTATCATCTGCAATAATAGGATCCTGGGACTCTGCTACAATCTCTGCCATAGTTGAGAGATCATCAACCCTCAGTGCACTAACATCTGAGCACACCTCTACACTCTGAGTGCAAGCATCTAACTCATCCTCATCTTCACTATATCCTATCTCATAATCATAATAATTATGGGACATGCTGCTCTCTCATCTAAGTAATCTGTAGTGCTCTCTCCTCAGCTTGACAAAATGATCAAAGGTCATCCTCTCTTGAACATGAGGAGGTAATAAGTCCCACTCATCATTTGCTGTCATATACCGCGTGGGTTTGTTTTTGGATGAAGGATATGAAAGAGATTCATTCAACCTCTTCAAACTGAGTTCCAACTTCCTCATATCATAGTCCCACCAACTCTGAGTATATGAAGTCATTATGATACTTTGCTGCTTCAATCTACCCAAACTACCCAACAGGATGACAAGACATTAGCTCTGATACCACTGTAATGTCCCTTACTTAGGGGCTCCTTTTTTTTTGCACAAAGCTCTGATACCACTGTAATATCCCCTTCAAACAGGGAATATAGCAACACAAAAAACTCTGAACAAGATATAACTTCTGTTGAATAAATTTAGAATGATCACAATAATATAGTCTCTTAATAACAAATTACAGATTGTATCACTTGTCCTTCTAAACTATTACAATTGTAGTCCTTTCTTATGCATATAAATATGAAATACAGTCTTAAAAACCCTGACTTAGTAGAATTGGAAGCAAAAACTGGAAACTGGAAGTGAAAATTGGATTCTGGAAGGTCTCGGCTTGCTGTGTCGAACACACAGTCACCAGCATCGGTCGATAAACTGCCGACGTCAGTCACTGCAGGTCAGCTTTCTACTGACGTCGGTCTTCAGTCGACCGATGTCGGTCACTGGAAACCCTTTGTCTACCGAGGTCAGTTCCTGAGCTGATCTGTACAAAACTGTACGGACTTTGTACGTCTGCCAATTAAGCACAACTTCCCTGTTTCAACCCCTGATCTAGAAATATACTTTCTAGCACAGAAGATCTCTAGCTGTATAATTTATTGAATCAAAACAAGAATAAAGAAATACCTGGAATATCTGTAATAACTTCTGTGTGAAGTTATCTCTCAACTCTGTAAATTCTGTGATAACTTTTGGATGAAGCTATCTCTCAATTTGGCAATAGATCAACTGATATTCCACAGCCTCTTAATTGCACACACTGAAGAGGGAACGTTCTCCAATGCAAATGGAATCCTAGAACCCTAGGCTCAGTCTTCACAGAAGAAATTCTTCAAAATCAATAATCAATAATCAATGGCTTAATCAACAATGGCCTCCATGAGAAACCCTTATACCCTCAAAAAGATATGCTTGCCCTAATTAGGGTTTCTTAAATTAGAATTAGGGTTTCTAATTAAAAATAGGCTAAATAATTAATATTTGATTAAATCAATCAACTATTAATATCTCCCTCAATACATGTCGGATCCACAAACCAATCGAAGCTAGTGAATTAGGGAGTGATTCCGCACATAACCATACCACAATAAAGGCGCTCCACTTCATATCAAATATCCCTAAAAAGTAGGAGCTCATGCCAAATGTGTCCAAAATACCCTGAATAAAAATCAAATGTAGAAATCCTATGAATCAAAGTCAATCCAAGCTCCATTATGACCTTCTATCCATCCTATTAGCCTACGAAGGTTGCATAATAGGCTAATCATCAAGACTGTCAATGTCCATGAAAAAGGGGACATGACAACCAACTGTACCACACTATCATCAGTGTGAGAAAAATCAATCTGGAAACTCAACTCCACTGGTATCCCAAACTCATCAGGACTAGGTACTCCCAAATCCTAAACATGTGTGTCAGCCCCAACAACATGTTCTTCAATAACCACTATAGGAATGTACTCACCACCAACCATTTCAATATACAAATGGACTGGGTCTGGCGCTGGTGAAGACCGTAAATGCTCCAACTCCAAAATCACCTCAGCTAAATGAAACTGTGACTCCTTGAAAGCCAACTGCATACTCTCAAGAATATCAAAAGTCGCCTCGAGCTACTGAGTAAGCTCACTCACCTTATCTTCCTTGACCAATAATGCATCATATGTTGTGCTACCCCACTCCATAAGATAATCTCTGTCGGCTACCAACTGCATATAATCTTGTCTCAGAATCTGAATAGCCTCCCATAAAGAGTGGATCTTTATCAAGGACAAATAACTACCTCCCCACTCAATGATAGTAGGGGAACCCCATCTATAAACTGCTAACAACTGATGAGCAACATCGAAATGCTTGCAAGCAGTAGAAATGTCTCGCTCACTAACTCTCAACTAACTAGACACATGGTGGCACTGGCTAGATTGTCTCCTATAATCCTCCTTTGATGCATGGTCCAAAAGAGTAGACTCAAAATCAATGATCTCTAGAGTACTACCATCCATACTCTGTGAATCAACTCCATAGCTCATATCAACATCTAGAGTATCAAAAGCTGTAGCATCACTGACTAACTCTTTCATACCGAAAGAAACTACAAGTGAAACTAAATCCTCAAAACTATCCACTATGTTCTCCTGGGTGTCATCTACAATAGTCAAATCCTAGGACTCTTCTACAATCTCTACCATAGTTGAGAGATCATCAACACTTAGTGTACTAACATTTGAGTACACCTCTACACTCTGAGTGCAAGCATCAGACTCATCCTCATCTAACTCTGAAGAGGCTGCTGCTAAAACTATCTCATCGTCACCATCTCCTATCTCATAAGAATCATGGGACATGCTGCTATCCCATCTAACTGATCTATAGTGCTCTCTCCTCAGCTTAACAAAGTGATCAAAAGACACCCTCTTCTGAACCTCAGGTGATAATAACTCCCACTCATCATTCGCTATCATATACCATGTGGATTTGTCTTTAAATGTAGGGTATGAAATAAATTCATTTAACCTCTTCAAACTTTGTTTCAACTTCTTCATATCAGTGTCCCATTGTTTCTGAGTACTTGAAGTACCCATGATTTACCAACTAATTCAATGTCCAATCTACCCAATAGGATGGCAAGAATTTGTCTCTGATACCACTGTGATGTCCCTTACTTAGGGGCTCCTTTTCTTGAACAAAGATCTGATACCATTGTAATGTCCCCTTCTGATACCAAAACAAAAGCTCTGATACCACTATAATGTCCCCAATCAAATAGGGAATATAGCAAAACAAAGCTTTGATACCACTGTAATGTCCCCAATCAAATAGGGAATATAGCAAAACAAAGCTCTGATACCACTATAATATCCCCAACCAATACGGAATATGAAAAGACAAAAGCTCTGAACAAAGATACAATTCTATAGAATAAATTCAAATAAACCACAGTAAATCTCTTAACTCGCTAATCAGTGATCTTATTTATTTGTCCAGATGATTAAAATAGATGTCCTTTGTCATGCATATAAAAGAATATTCACATATGATCTTAAAACCCTGATCTTTTACAAAACTAAAAATAAAACCTAAATTTTGAAATGGCTCGAGTTTTATGTGTCAACACACAGTCGTCGACGTCAGTTATTATGCTGTCATCGATCGATATATTGCTGACATTGGTCGCTGTTGGTTGGCTACTATGCCGACGTCAGTCTTCAGTCAGTCGATGTCGGTCACTGGACTAATGATGTTAGTCTCTGAGTTACCTATGGCTCTGTATGACCTAATACAGAACTATACGAACTTGCATGGATCGGTACAGATTCTATACAGAAACAAGATAATATGCTATGGCCTCTATGCTGGATACCAGATCTCAAGAAATATGGAACTAATACAGAAAATCTCTATCTGTATAATTTATTGAATCAAAACTTATGAAATAAATACTTGGAATACTATGATAACTTTTGTATGAAGTTATCTCTCAAACCTGTAAACCTCTGTGATAACTTTTGTATGAAGTTATCTCTCAAATCGGCAATAGATCAGCTGATATTTCATAGCCTCTGAATCACACACACTGAAGAGTGGAAATTTTCTAATGCAAATGGAATCCTATAACCCTTGGCTCAGTCTTCATAGAAGAATTCTTCAATATCAAAATCAATAATCAATTCATCAATAATCAACTCTCTCCAATGAGAAACCCTTATACCCTCAAAAAGATATGCTTGCCCTAATTAGGGTTTTCTTAAATTAGAATTAGGGTTTCTAAATTAAAATTAAACCAAATAATTAATATTTGATTAAATCAATCAAATATTAATATCTCCCTCAATACATGTCAGATCCTCAAACCAACTAAAGCTGGTGAATTAGGGAGTGATTCTGCACATGACCATACCAAAATAAGGGTGCTCCGCTGCGTGTCAGAAGTCCCTAAATAATAGGAGCTCAGGCAAAACATGTCTAAAAGAGCTTAAATGAAAGCCAACTATAGGAATTCTACTAATCAAAGCCAAGCCAATCTCCATCATGACCCCCCATCCATCCTCTCAGCCTACGAGGGTTGCATAATAGGCTAATCATCAAGTCTATCGATGCCCACTAAAAAAGGGGACATGACACACTTGTAGGCCTAATGAGAAGGTAGAGGTCAAAATGGAAAATGACACGATCACAAAAGTCATGAGGGAAATGAAATAAATGTGGAATAACATGAAATATTACCAAAAATTATCTAAGGGGTCTTGAATTTTCTATTGACACTCATGGGAGCAAGAGATCAATTTTAAGCCTTAGGTGCCTAAAATACACACTCAAGTTTGTGTATGACTATATTACCAATTTGAGAGACCTCCAAAAGATTGTGTGCCTTTATGAATTTTTTATGATGGTTTTATATGAGTTTTCATGGGTGTTATATCATTAGGTAATGGATGAGAGTGCTCATAAGGTCTCCAAGGTACAAGCTAAAAGCATGAAAATTTACCTTAGAACCTAGTTTAGCAGAAATTAAGGGTTTTTAGCAATTTTAAAGGTAAGTTTATGCTTTGGTTTCCTTATTAATAAAGAATTTGGATTCTTATCAAATTTGATGAAGGGTAATTTTGACTCAATAAGTGTTATTGGAATCATATTTTCAAATTTTAACCAAGGTATATATCTTTTCTCTGACCATATAGAGGCCTAACAAGGCAAAATAGGCACATATAATAGTAATTATTTAAGGCATATTTAATAAGCATCATGTTGAATTATGAAGGTATGTGGTTGTAAATATTTGAGTTATAATGATATAAATGATGATATTTAGGAATATTAAGAGAATAAGATAAGTGTCATGACACTTTTCAGTCCACAGTACGTATAGTGAGTAAAATGTTGACCTACAATAGTCATATACTATTAGGCTATTTCAATAAAATATTATGATAAAGTCATTAAGAAATATGGTTAGCATCAGTAGTTACAAATTATATCAATTAATAATATTTCATATTTACATCATGGAGGTATGTAGAGTGTATTTTTACACCTATAGTCTGTAAAAACTCCAAATATGCTTCTACAACCATATATTTTAGCTTCGCTAGGTGCATATTTAATATGAAATTGTTAAGGTTGTGAAGGTTAGGAAGAGTAAGAATTTGCATGATTTGAGTATATAAAGTGACTTTAATGTTATCCATTAATACCAAAACTAGTTTATTTGGAGAGAGAAAGCAAATTGACTATTGAAGTAAAATAATCATAGTCATTAGGTGGCTTGTATGTTATCACATGAGGATATGAGTAGACAAGAGGAAGAAGTTGAGTTATCACACTTTCATGAGGTGTTAATAAGTAATATAGGTCTACAAAAACATATTTAATTATCTTAATTCTATTAATTTTCTACATCCTGAAGCCTAAAATCTCCAAAATAGCCACCTATAGCCAGTTTGTAGGCCTAATTGAGTTCTAAGGACAATTAGATGCAAAGAGTGCAATGACAAGTTTGAAATTTTGGTTGATAAAATATATTTTGAAGTGTGAAGTTTGATATAAGGTAATGAGAGTCTTAGTAATTAATAAACCTTTCAAAGGACACTCACAAGTAATATTAAGCTACAACCAAGCCAAGTAATCTACAACCAAACAAGTCACAATTATAATCAGAGTGTGTTTTGAGTGCATGGAGATTTGTATAAGAGGGAGAGGTGAAGGTATATGATTTAAAAATATTATAATAGGTTTAAAACCCATGTCATATACCTATTCAATGTTTTATTTCACCTAAATTCTCTAAATAAGCTAAGGAAACATCTAATGTGCACCTACAACCAATATATACCTACAAGTAGTTAAGGACATAAATGAGAATATTGGTAGGGATTACACATGTGATGGTAATGAATATCAAATGGATTAATTTGAATGAGATTAGAGTGAGTGTTTAGGGGACCTATTTTCATTGACGGAATTGGAGAAGATCATATTCATAAAGGGCAGAACTCAATCTACTAACACATGCTATTATAGACCTAAAGGCCTACCCTAAAACCAAGTGAGGAGGGTGTATTTTAAATAAAATTTAGAACTATGAAAATTAATATGGATTATATGACCTCAAAAAAATTCCTTCATCAAGTTTTTATCATGTGGATAAGGAGAGAAACTCAGCTTATAGACCTCTAGGGTCAATAAGACCAATTTGTTTAAAACCATTAATGGTGGAATTTAGTATTTCAAACCTATTTGGAAGGTCAATGCTTATATAAAATAATTTAATGGACCATTTAAAACATTTTAAAGAGTTTTTTTGATGTGAAAGTGAGTTTTGAGGATTTAGGACTCCGAAGAACCTTCCTCTATCTTCTCACACAGTCACCTCAACTTGAGAAGCAAATTTGAAGAGTTTAGAACTTGTTGTAGAAGGTA